>QXDP01000233.1:0-99676 GCA_003717255.1 Protomyces gravidus | reverse complement strand
TTGGTAGGATCACTATCTACCTATCTTCCGTTGTCTAGTGTCTTCGACGTGGACTCAACTCGTCCTACTTCGTCAAGCTTGCTGATTGGATCAGCCTGCTCCTCCGTTCCAGCCCAGTCGTTACACAATCCATCTGAACCTCTGCTTGTCTTTGTGTTGAAATTCGAGCAGCAACTGACTGATCCTGTGGCTTGAGAGTATGTCTCTATGGGAACATCTGAACTTCTCTAGAAGGCTCTTTGGAAAGTGGTCGACTTTGCCAGACCCTCTGAGAAGCAAGTCATCGGAGCTCATGGAAGGTCGACTGACAGATGCGCAAGTATCATTAGAGCATATCTCTCTCATAGGACATAGCAAGAATTCAAATAGAATTGAAAGACTTTGATGAACTCGCGCTTTATGGTCAACCTTCTTTCACCTCGTGCTCATGATAATTGCTGAACCTGCTTACGAAACAAAGCATCTGTCTCCCTTGGTCATTGAACTCAGGGGAGAGACAGAAGATGTAAAGCTCCTCATCTGTCAGTCTCAAGCCGAGGGCGAAACCGGTAGCACACTCTGGCTTTCTGCACAAGTACTCGCCGCATATCTACTCGATCGAGTCTCGCTTCCAAAAGGCTGCTCTGTTTTGGAGCTCGGCTCAGGAACGGGCTTACTGGCAGTTGTGCTATCCATTCAAGGTCATCGAGTCTTTGCCACAGACACAGCTGGTTTGATTGCCACTGGCAACTTGCAACAGACGCTTGCCTGGAACGAAGATGCCATCGCAAGATCGACCGGCTCAGTCACTGTTCAAGCTGTCGATTGGTATGATGCAGACGTGAATTTACCGACTGCCGATTGCATACTTGCGACGGATGTCATCTATCATCCAATGCACATTCCAGCGCTCGTTCGCATTCTCAAGCAGTGCGCAGAAACAAAGCCTACCCCGGTAATCTACATTGCTCAAGAAGTCCGCACGTCGGAGCTCATGCAGGACTTTCACAAACAAATTACCCAAGCGGGTTTCTCTCTTTCGATCGTGAAACCAGACAAGATCGCAGCGAGCGTATCGAAACAATTGCAGTGGGCTGCAGAAGTGACCAATGCACTTGACGTCCAGATATGCAAACTACGGCTAAGAAAGGCTTCCACTAGTCGTGCATAGACACATCACCATTTGTCTGAACCACTTCGATGTACTCCTCTCCCAATGGAGACGAAGCCTGCCTTTCTCTGCTTCCTGCGGAGCGTTGCGCAAAGGTCGTGATTGCATCGATCCAGCGCTGCAGGCCTTTTGCCACAGCTGCATCAAGCTGCTCATTTTCGAACTCGTATTGCTTTGTCAGAGCGGCTTGTTCAGCAGACGAGAATGCCTTGCTAGGCACGCCAGGCGCTTGGAAGAAGCATTCGTTCGCGGGCACGAACCGTATTTGTACAGCGGCGCTCGTCATGTCACGCACTAGCCTGTACAACGCAGTCTCGCATGCAAGTGCTTCAATGGTGGCATCCGACTTGTCCTTTGCCTGCTTGTCCAGGGCTTGGTAATCATCCGCGACATAGCAGCGGCGCCAAATAAGCTTTTCCAAAAACTCGTGCTGCGCAGGCGGTAGATTGGCCATGTTGAGAACTTGCAGCGCCTGGAAGTAGGAGGCTGTTTTAATCAGTGTGAGGTACTCAATCAGTTCTCGAGGCTGTAAAGCCAGGCCATGGACCAGTCTTGTGAGCAGACGCTTTGCTAGATTTTGCAATCCTTGAGGCGTATCACTCAGCAAAGTTGCCGCTGCAAGGTCAACTGCGGCAGTCTTGTCTATCGCATCGCGTGATAGATTGAAAAGTTCATCGGTCCTTGTCTTCAGGATCTTGGTCATTGCAATTTGTGTAGTCAGTTCAGCTGGCACTCCGCCCTTCGCAAGCAAGGACAACTTGGCGATGCTGAGCTGAATATAGCGCTTTTCGACCTTGGACTCTTCGACACGCATCAAAGTCAAACCTGCTTTTTCAAAATCGCCGAGGATAATCTCGTTCATCCAGGCAACATTCGGGTACCGGCCGTCTGCAAAAAATTGCGACAAGAAATGCCGGTAGTTTGGAAACTCGTGAAGCAGATTCCAGTATTGGCGGTTTTGTATGTAGTATTCCCATAATACAGCCGCAAAATCGTAACCAAATGTGTGTAAGTACCACTCGAGACGTCGAACAACAGTATCGACCACTTCCTCGTCACTCGCTTGTTCACCTTGTTTGTGGCAGATCTCAACCAAGCTGCCAAAGTCCTTGACTTGCTCGCCAATGGTCAGTGCACGATCTGTCTTGCCGCAAGCGACAAGCCGTTTTAGCCATCCAGCGCGTAAGCTGTGATATTGAGCCTTTTTCGATGCGTCGTAAGGAATGGCATCCTCGTACAATCTGCAGTTGAGCTCTGCGAACTTAGCTAGCTGTTCACGCAAACGAGCGTCGCCCTCTTGACTTTTGCTACCGGCGATAAGTGTAGCAGTAATGTGGGATTGCACAGTCGCAGCATGCAATGCTTCATTTGAGCTCGTCCACTTTGGACCTTCCTGATCATACAGTGCCTTGTATGCGTCTCGGTGCTGTGTAGCTGAGAGCAGGACAGCAAGGATAATCTCATTGCATTCGTGCACAATGGGTGAAAGAGGGCTCGGGTCCAGAACAGCCGCTTTCTCGACAGTTCGGGCATGTGCATTGAGCGCAACTTCGAGCACGCCTTGCAGACCGCTAAGAAGAAACCCGCGGACTGGTTCTTCGCCACGCCTGTCCTTTGCAGGAAGCAGCTCGGTGAATGACTGACTGGATTCTACGCGTGCATTGGCTGATCTCCACAGAGCATCACCTGCTGCAAGCTTTTCAGCATTCTGACGCAATATTTGCATGGTATAAGGTTGTGCTTTGTCTTGAACATACTGAGCCAGATGATGCGCTGCTACAAGACGATCTTGAAGGACTTCCTGTAGATTGATGTTGCGCGAAAGGAACGTTGCAGTACCAGTCAGAATCTCGCGAGACAAGGTAATGGCTGCTTCATCTGGGCCTTCAGGTGCTGGTTGGAAGTCGATGGGGTTTTCATCGCGCGATCCGAAGAAGACGGCTTGCTCTATCCGCGACTTTGTACAATCGCTTGACTCGGCGGCCGCACCAGAGACTTCGATGCGCAAAACACCTGCACCATCCGTGAGCAGGACCAAAGCAGCAGGTCTGCGATTCTTGAGCTGATCTTCAGTGCCGACACCTGCAATGACAATTCCCTTTTTCAACCGGATCGCTTCTGTTGAGCCTTCAGCGAGATGGACTAAATGAAGTGACGTTTTTGTTTGCACGAAAGCAACGTGGCCTGGATTGGGCAGATACAATGCTGGACTTGATAGTTCGGGAAGCTTGACACTGCGCAGCACGCATGGCTGTCCACGACCATCGAACTGCACCGCCACAAGCTTTGTTGTTTGCTCTCGAGTGCGCAAAAGCACAAGAACAGCGTTAGCCTCGAGTGGATGGGATGCGACATCGTAGACTTCCTGCATACCTTCATCCGCAAGACAAGCAGATAGATCTTTATCCAATAGATTTCTGTAATTGCCGCCTCGAGCAATTTCCCATATGGTGAGTCCTCCTTGTCTCGTAATGATGTGCACTTCTCGCTCTTCTCTGCTTTTCGCGACACCTGCCTTGATACTCGCAACGTCACGCCGCGTGGTTGCATTCCGAATGGCACCGAGCCAGCCAGTGCCTGTAGTCATGGGTGTGAGATTGACAATCGGCTTTCCAGCCGCGTCTCGCAACGAGATATGAACGAGTCTGCCACTCGACGTCGCTAAAACGAGTCCTGCAGCGCCAGCGTTGCATAGATGCGCTACGCGTTCGCCTGAGGATAGCGAGAGTTTCGCTTCGATGCCAGAACTTGGGGCCAGTGCAGAATGCAAGGCAGGCCAGAAGCCAATGAGTCCTTGAGTCGGCATGATGACGAGTAGACCGGGATCCTGGCCTGGGCCAGGAACGAGCGCGCCAAGCAGCGATGATTCGCCCGCTGGTAATGGAAACGTTAAAATAGGTGGTACTGCATGCCCTGCATTATATGGAAAGATAAAAGCCGAGTCTGCACCCAAAAGCAGTCCGTATCCTTCTGCTGCTACACCGTTGCAACGTTCGCTGCGAGCGAAAATGGCAGCTGTGCTCGCGACAAGCCTAGTACATGTGACATGCGCAGTTTTCGTCCACTCGATCGATGTCGGCGTGTCTTGAACTGGCCTTTGGTTCGTCGACTGCTGCAGTGCACTTCTCGATGCGGCCCTCTTATGCCGCGCCGAGAGGGACATGTTCTCGCCTTCTGAGTCGCGTCCTTCTCTACCGTTTCTTACTTTTGGTGTCGTTGAATTTCAGGACTCGAATATCATCGCATCTACAAAGTGATAAAAGCGACAGAGGTTGTCTATGTTGAAGCTGCTAGCTAGAAGACATGGCTGTATACGAGCTCAAGGCATTCGGCCGAAGAGATTGCAGTCTACTCATATCACAAGTCAGATCAAATCACCACAATCTAAGCTACAAGCGTATGCAGCCCTTGCTCGCGTTCATGCGCCAGTAGGCGCTACTTTGCTCTTTCTTCCATGTCTACAATCTACGCTGCTCGCTGCAACGCTCCTTCAAAGTCCATCCTATGCAAGCACAGCTGCAGTATCGCCTTCCGCAGTGCTCGGCACAGTAGCGCTGTTTGGCACAGGCAGTTTTCTCATGCGTAGTGCGGGCTGTGTCATCAACGATCTATGGGACCAGGATCTCGACCGTGCTGTACAAAGGACTGCGAGCAGACCGCTCGCTTCTGGTGCCTTGACCACACCTGAAGCACTAGGATTTCTTTCGACATTGCTTGCCGGTGGACTTGCTGTGTTGCTGCAATTCGACACAAATACCATTGTGCTAGGCATGGGCAGCATGGGCCTCGTTGTTCTCTATCCGCTTATGAAGCGCATCACCTACTTTCCACAAGTCGTGCTCGGGCTTGCTTTTAATTGGGGTGCCTTACTTGGCTTTTCTGTACTCTCACAAGGCGCTGTCATGGGATGGGATGCGGCATTGCCCCTATATGGCAGTGGTGTGCTCTGGTGTATTCTCTACGATACAATTTATGCGCACCAGGACGCACAGGATGACGTGAATGCAGGAATTCATTCCCTTGCTCTGTTGCTTGGGCAAGAACGGACAAAGCCCTTTCTCACTGCTCTGGCAGTTGGTCAGTTCTCCCTGCTTGCTTCACTCGCCATCACCTTTCCCGAACAATTGGCTAATGGCCCATACATCGCTGGCACGACCCTTGCAGCGCTCTACACCGCCAACATCATCTACAAGCTGAAAATTGCAGATGTGCAAGATTGTGGTCGATGGTTCAAGCGAAGCCAATATGTTGGCTGGCTCGTCGCCGCTGGTCTAGCAGGCGAGTACGCACGACAACTCTACTTACCAGCCGAGTCTCCAGAAGAGGTTATACAATAGACAAGCGCTCGACAAGCATGTATAAAAAAGGTCCAGGCTTAGGTGATAGCTAATCTTCGTCGATACTGATGCATTCTTGGCCCGCTGCTGTCGCTTGTCGCATTTGTTCGGCATTACTCGACGAACGACGATATGTGCTCTTCCGCCGCTTATCTCCAGGTAAGCTCTCCGTACGTCTCATCTTGGTACGCAATGACGGCTCTGCATAATTGACCGTCTTTATCCGTCTTGAACGGCCCATCGTTTCGTCGCTCATCGGCTCTTCGTCTGCCCCGGCAGTTGCTACACAGAGTTGTGGCGAGCAGGGTTCTGGTTTGATGTGATTTTCCGAGACGAGTCGCCGCACTGATTCCTTCTTTGGCGAGCACAGTGCTGCGACCGGCATGCGGTTTGCGCGTGCATCTGGAATTGAAGGATCAGAAAGGACTTGAAGTGCCGGCCGCGTAGCTTTGCGAGGAGATGTATGCATCTGTGACAAGCGCTCGTTCAAGGGACCTAGATGACCAACTGAATCAAGGCGATTCTCCTTTTCAGCATCGTCCTCTGAGCCATGACCCAGGGTGTTGACCAGGGAGTGCGACTTGCGTCGAGCTCGTTGCTGTGCGCGATCTAGAGATTCTGTCGAAGTGCGGGAGGATGATTGTTGGGGCAACGGAACCAGCTCGCCACTGAGTCGACTGCGTCTTCTGGCTGAGCGACGTTCTTCGCGGTCAAGGTCGCGTCCTCTTTCATCCTCTTCCGCCAACTGGTTGGAAGCAGATTCGAGAGCAATCTTGATATTGTCCAGGGGACTTGCCGCTGCGTCATTATGCACAGCCATGCGTACCGCGCCTCCCAAAGCAGTCTTTCTTGCAGGACTTGCACCAGTCATAGCAAGCACAGCTCCTTCGCGTTCTGGCGAGACACTCAGCAAATTTGTCTTTTTAGGCGATCGCTTCATCTGTGGGCCGGGCGAAGGTGACCCCGGCATGATAGGCCCAGCACTCAATAGTTCCCTCGCGCTCGCAGTCGCCAGACTTTCTCGTTCCGTTGAAGAGCTTGTTCCCATCAATGCGGCACCTGCTCTTGCAGCCTTGTAGAGCTCCCTTGCATGCCGTTCAATACTTGTATGCAGCTGCGTGACCTGCCGTGCTTTCGCCTCACTGCTGATGAGACGCGCACGTAGCTCTAGATTCTCTGTCAGACTCCGAGCAAGTTCCTTCTCGAGGGCCGATATACGGTTGGCCTGGAGGTGGTTGATGCTGTGGTTGTTAGCGCGTCAGCACTACTATCGCGATTTTGATACCGAATGATCTCTCTGTTTTGCTTGAGATGCTGCTTCTCGAGCGACACCTTGTCCATGCTGCTCCTCTTATCGCCTCGTACTCCTTCTTCCAAGCAGTACCAAGCAATAAGCTACTACTTCCCTTTGTCTGATATCTTGTTGCTTGTTTTTGTTTTTGTTTTTCTTCTTTTGCGACGTGACAACAAAAGACATTCAAGGTGCTATAGGTATACGAGAAGGAGGATGCACAAGGAAGGAGCACTGGAGAACCTGGCCCTTGAGCTAGACAGTCGCACCAGCCGACTCAGATCTCAATATGCAACTCTTGCCCAGTCACTCATAACACGCGGTGAAATGCGCATCGGCCGACTACCAAGGCATATACGCACCCTCACCCTCTCTGCATGGATCGCACAAGCAAGCACGGACGACAAACCCGCGCCTCTACAGCCAGCTGGAAACAAGCATGGTAATATCGCTGCTGCATCAAATTTGAGCGGCCATGCAATCAAGCGTAAAGCGAGTGCTTCACCCGTCAAACATGCACCAGCAGTAGTATCTGCCATACAGTCAGGCAAGCGCTTGAAGCACACATCAGCCATGTCGCCAACAAAAGCATCTCTAGGTGCCAGGCAACAGGCAAGCGCTCCTGCTCGGCGCACAAGAACCGCCCCATCTGCTTCATAGCCTCACGCGGGAAAGCAACAAGCTGCATTCGAGTAGGATGATTAAGACTACGAAACAAAGGCACGGCGCACGTCCTCGCTTTCATGCTACTTTGATGATGCTCGTCTGGAGCTCATGCAGCCCAGTGAGTCAACACAGCCTGCCTGATGACAGCGAAAAGGAAAAAGAGCCGTAAAGGATGAGTCTGACAACGCAATGAAGATAGCATACAGCGTGCTTTCCGTAACGCTGCAGAGTGAGAGCCATAGACGTACAGGCCAGAAAGATGAAGATAAAGTCCACACATGCATGCATCAAAAACACAACAACAGAAAAAGTTGCGAAGCAGGAGAAACCCATCTAGCCACAGCAAGACGCAAGTTTCGCCCAGAAGCCAGTACGACGCTGAGAGCCATTTTGTTGTAATGCTGCTGATCCACCTTGCGCAGAAACCCCCGACTGTTCAAGCCGCCCCTGTGAGAGACCATGTGTTTGCTGTCCTTGCCGAACGGCAGTCCGTTGCGGTGTACTCAATCCATGACTCGATCCACGGCCTCCGTCACCACCAAGAGATTGCCGTTTAACTTGCTGCTGTTGCAGATGCTGCTGTTGTTGTGCAGCCGCAGCAGCACTTGCACTTGTCCGTTCCTGCCGTCTCCCTTGACGACTCCCCGTACGTGCCATCGCAGGTGTTTGGATTCCGCCAACAGCGACCGCTGCTCCACCACGCGACCCGCTTGTACCCAAGTGAGCCTGTGTTCGTCCACCTTGCACATTTTGCCTCAACTCAGCAGCAGACGGCGGCACGTAATTGTTGTTGCTTGAAGCGTGCTTCTGGCTCGCTTCCCAGCCTTTACCATTGTTGAGCAGCATCCAGTCATACACACCATCTTCTTGTTCGCCTTGTCGCTGCAATGCTCGAGTGAACAAGTCTCGCAGGAAGTCGTAATCGGGTGTGTCCTCGAAGCCAAGGTTGCGCACATACGACAAGTACTGCGCGAATTCCTCTGGGAATGTCTCACACAAGTCTTTGATGGCAGTTGTCTGCTTCTTCTCGCCAATCTTTTCATACTTTTGCTTATTCGTGGCAGCTTTGAGACCTTGCCATGGTAGTCCACCCCGAAGAAAGTACATGAATACATGACCGAGCGCTTCAAGATCATCCCGACGTGACTGTTCCCTGCCCAGATGCGTATTGATGGACATGTATCGCGCCGTGCCAGATAAAGACTTGCGTTCCCGGTATGGAATATGCTGCTTAGTTTTCGCATCGCGATACTGCTTGGCCATTCCGAAATCCACAACACACACAAGATTTGCATTCTTCGTGCCAGGTCTGCCAATGAGAAAGTTGTCTGGTTTGATGTCGCGGTAGATGAGGTGCTTTTCGTGAATCGTCTGGACGCGCGAAAGCATCTGCTTGGCTACCATGACCACCGTCTTTGTGCTGAATCGTCGGCCGCACATATCAAAGAGGTCTTCTAGTGATGGTCCGAGGAGATCAATGACGAGGATGTTGTGCAGGCCTTCTTGGCCAAAGTAGTAGACATTCGGAATGCCAGCTGATTGTCAGTGGCTGTCGTTATTGATGGAGCACTTACTGCAGCCGACAAGAGTCTTGTATGTCCGGTATTCATCTCTCAATTGCGGAGCATCACTCTTGCGTGGTTCCTGTCATTAGCTTCCTTCCCCATACTTCTCATGTATTCATACAAATTTGATGGCCACTTGCTGATTATTGAGCAAGTTGGTGCCTTCAAAGATGACACCGAAAGAGCCCTCGCCGACCTTCCTGCCACTGAATATTAGTCTCGCCCTCCAAAGCGATAGTGAGCATACACGCGATAGTGGACGCCCACAACATTGGATGAATTGGTGGAGCTCATCTTGCGGTATCGGTCACCGCCTGAAAAGAAGGAGCGGAAGAAGCCTTGTTTGGTGGATGGAAATGGACTTCGAGGAAATAGGTTAGCATGTATTCATTTTCCAGAAGTAGAGGGAAATGCGGTAGTCCTTGTTCTTTGCATTGCCGGACACGGTCATGGCGCGTATTCGCGAGTCAGGTCATGGGTCGCGCATTGACCTGCTGCCTATATCGCCGCCGCCACTCGAGGACAGAGAGGTCCAAGCACTCTAGTTCCGAAAGTGATGCGCCGCTTTCCGTGCAAGAAGGACTAGCATTTCCCATTAGACCATTCCTTACCCAATGCTGCCTGATGATACGCCCTCAGGAAAGAGACAAGCCTGTTGCTGGTAGGCGTGTGTGTTCCTGAGCTAGACGTGGATATGAGGGCGGCGGATGAGGGGGGTTTGAGCTTGGGCAAATGTTGCGATGTGCTACCGGGAGATTAGAGGGAGACTTCTGGACTCCTTGAGATGAGATGACGGGCAGGAGTACCACTAGCGAGACCCTGTACTCTGACTGTCTACTCCTCTCTCTCCTCTCTCTACACTGCCTAGACAAGGGCTCTGTGTCTCTCTGCCTCTTTTCTCTTCTTGTTGGTCAAAGTGGCTGGGAACAACAAAAGAGCAAAGAACAAGCAACAACCAAGACTACCGTCCCAATATGCGATAAATTACATGCTATTGACGCTCCAAGAGACGCATCTCGATGCTCGCAGCACGGTAGATGGCCTCCGCTGTATCGCCCGATGATGCACTCTTGCACAGCATCACTTCATACTCGCCCTGCCGTGTCAGCACAATCCATATATTTCTGGAAGTACGGATCAGCTGCTGATAGTCATGTTGAAAGCCCTGCTTGCTTCCTTGCATTTGTAAATTCGCATAAGCAGTGTAGAGGGACTGATGCAGATGAATTGTGTTGCGCTTCACAAGAACTTGTTGAGGCGAATCTTGTGCATCTTCCTCCAATGCGGCTTCAACGTCTGGCAATGTGGAAGAGACTGTACCATGCACACCATCGTAGAGCAAGCTGAAGAAGGTGGATGGTGTGATACTAGCCTTCGGCTCAGCACTCGCGACAGACTCTTGAACATGGAGTGCATGGTAGAGCGCCATGAGTGATTGCGAATCATGAGCAATAGCAGGAACCTCTGTATCAACATCGAGAACAAGAACGAGCACAATATCATCGTGCTGCCATATTTGAACGCGATGCTGTTGCCATATTCTGTCGTCGCCATTGCTTGGCAGCCACATGCGATGTGTATCATCCTTGAATAACCATGTCCCTTGCTCGGCGTCTATATTGCTGTTCTGTGCATCGGCTGTATCATGCTGCGTGAGGGAGACAGACCGGAAGGTAGTCAGCATAGAGCGAGTGCTGTCTGCCCAGGCTTTACCAGAAAGCCAGGAGCTTTTCCCATCCCGCGCTTCTGCTGTGTCCGAGGCCATCGAGGTCAACTCGGACGAAGCAATGTGACTTTGACGCTTCTCCTTATCTCGTAGCAGGTCAACAACGTATTGTTGCAGCACTCGTCTAGCGTGAATTGCTAGACCTGAGCTGCTGAAGACTTCCAGGCCATCTTTGAGCACCATCGCCGACGCTACATCTGGTAATTGTTGGTCATATTCTTGCAACGCTGTTACTTGCTGTCGTTCTGGGAACTTATTGACCCACGCAGATGCCAAATGATGATAGACCATCTCAACGCCTGCAGGTCTCGGTTTCCAGCGCCACGCCCATCGTAACCAGTACTTTTCAAGCTTTCTGATCGCTTCCTTGCGTTGTTCCAGTACTTGGTCATGCTTGTCTGGCTGAACCAGGCTTGTCAGTGTGCCATATCGAGCGCAGAATAACTCATGCGCTGCATGTAGTTGACACTGTATCTGCAATGGATGCGGCATCATAACAGACTGAGATGCCGTTTTCTCGTCTTGCGCTGGCAAGTCGACACACAAGCAACACCAGATTCCAGGTTCCATTTCCGTTGCGACTGTCATGGCCCGCTCACTTCTGATGCATCGAAGTGAACGACGTGAAGCAGGAAGCCTCGATACAGGAGCGAAAGAGTTTCCTAGCTCAAGAATGCCCTGTATAAGCCCGATGCTGCGTAATTGCAAATCAAGCGTCGAAGTGGATGAAGCATCTGTGTAGAACAATAGCTGGTTTGCAAGCGATTCTTCATCTGTACCAAGGGAAGGACAAAAGATCGTCAGATATGAGAGCGGCATTCTCTAGCATAGCATAAGCAAGTCCACACGGGTTTGTTAAGCACTAGTTCAATGGTTGGTCAATAAGATGCAAAGGAAAGTGTCGTTCAAATTGAAACTGTTCCTGACTACTCATGATCACCAACACAAGCTCAAGCTCAAGCTCAGATTCCTACAGCTATCTACCGTTTGCTTCTGTTCTAGCTTATATGCCACACGGGCACGTCTGTGAGTCTGAGGCTCACCAGCACGACCATAATCACAGCCACGACCATGATCATGATGCGCCCGAAGAGACAAATGCAGCTCAATCGCTACACAGCTATATTGATCACGCCGCGGTACGGTGCTTGAATGAGCGACGTCCTGATAGCGTAAAACATGTCATCAGGCCATGGCATGAGCGATGGCAGACGGAACCGTCTCTGCAGTCGGAGCCAGATGATGGACAATTGCTACTCCACATACCCTTCAGTGGTGGCCACGTTCGACCTCGATCCTTACTCTTACGGTGCCCGCGCTCACTCTCGGCGCCACGAGAGATTCGTATCTACAACAACAGCACATCACTTGACTTCAGCACCGTTGAAGATGCGAAAGCCGTAGAAACGATCGAATGTGTCGATAGTGCAAGTGCAGGCGACTTGATTGAGTACCCGCTCAAAACGCGGCTCTATTTGCATACAGGCGCACTATCCTTCTTTGTGACAGGCAATCAAGCAGATGAAGACGATGAAATAGCTACGGAAATCTGGTATCTCGGCTTACGAGGTGACTTTACAACTTTGCACGAAGGTCCTGTCGCCGTCACCTACGAAGCCTTCGCCAATCCAAAAGACCATAAAGCATTTAGCGATGAGACTGCCGGTCATCTAGGCGTATAAAGGCTTCAGAGTGTTGCTACAATCTTAAATCTTCGAGTATTCAAATTTGAGAAACCTCTTTATGACTTGCCTTCCGTGATTGTCTCCTTCTTGGCCGCTGCAGCAGGCTGAGACTGCGGTTGTTGCGCCTGTGGGATATTTGGAGCAGCTTGAGACCGCTGCTGGCCATGACCACTGTAACCTTTGGGTGGACCTCCGCGCTGATCAAAGCGTCCTCCTTGTTGCCCTCCTGGCCGTTGCTGTTGTTGTCCTTGTTGATGAGGATGCATCGATTGGGGCAGGCCAGGATACCCGCTCATCGCACCGGGACCAGACGTGTTACCAGGACCGCCATAGCCACCAGGTCCAGGTATGGATTGTTGCCCTGAACCACCATAGAAAGCTTGTCCGTGCTTGCCGCTACCTCCGTTATTGCCAACATTGCCTCCTTGTTGCGCCGACTGTCCTCCCGTAGAACCAAATTGCATAGGTGGTGCATTTCCGTAGCTGAAGCCAGATGGCTGTTGCGGAGATCCTTGAAAGCTTGCATTAGAAGAATGCTTGCCACCTCCACCTGGTTGCTGAGATTGTCCTCCATGTACAGGCAAAGGCGGATATCCTTGCATAGGGTAGCCTGACTGCATAGCTTGGAAAGGAACACCAGCTGCTGCGGCAGCAGCTGCAGCAGCGGCCATAGCCTGTGGCGTAGCAGCATAGATTGGCTGTCCCATGAACTGCGGTGGCATGCCACCAGGTCCAGGCATCATCATAGGCTGCATAAACGGTACTCCATACGGAGCCATACCGGCCTGTGCATGCATCGGCACCGCCATCCCTATCGGCATACCAAATTCGTCGTAGGCGCCCATGCCATTCGCATAAGGCTTGCCAAAGGTATACGTTGGTGGATCCAATAACCCGCGAGCATCTTTCTCATGCGGCCATGCAGGATCTGTCCGGTGCGGTTCCTCAATATCAAGTGTTGAGTCGGGGTTCTTCTCCTTGTAGGTCTTGAAGGGATTGTAATTGTCGAGAATCTTCTTCCGTTCTGCAAGTGGACGTGGTTGCTTGCCTTGCAAGAAGACACTAGGATCAACGTGATTGGGTGGGAAGCGCGGTGGCATAGAGCTGCTGTTTGATAGCGCAGGGCTAGTTGCAGATCCCATCGGACCGCGAGGCGCAAATGAAGGTGTGAAGGATGCAGCGGAAGGTTTGAATGCAAATGAGGTGGCCTTTAGCTTTGATGTCGCTGCTTTTGGAGCAGGAGCCGCAGGCTTAGCAGCCGGTGTGTCAAGCTTGTCAGCTGGTGAGCGCTCGCGAATCGGTGAAGGCATCTGCTGTCCGCCAGGGGAAGCACGCATCTTGTCAATCTTGGCGCGCAAGGTCTCCGGCTTGGCTTCCTGTCTGCCAAGATTGACGGCTGGACGTGCTGAAACTGGCGATGAAGCTGCACTCGAGTTCGAAGCAGACTTTTGAACAATAGCATCCTGCTTCGACTTGTCCTTTGTGAGGATCGGAATGAGATCTTCGGGGACGGGAGTCGTGAGCTTGAAGGATTGCGAGAACTTGAGAAGATCCTGCAAGCGGCCGTCTTTCTCCTTTTTGAAGCTTTGGGCCTTCTTTTGCTGGATGCGAGATTCCTCTTTGCCAACAAAGTCTTGGAAAGTGCGCATGAGCTTCGCCTCGATGGGATCTTCTATGCCGTTTGAGCCGGCCGCGCGAGATGGGCCAGACACGGCGCCGCTGGATCGCGCGAGTTGCGAGCTGATAATGGCTGGGTCAACAGGCTGGCCACTGTTTGAGGCTTGTGCTGCAGCCCGCTGTGCAGGCGGTATCCAGCGGTTGGGCGCACGAGCGACACCACTGTATTTATCCTCTTCAGTCATGCCTGAGTCATCAACCGTCAGGTTACGTTCCTCTAGAATATGTGGGTTGGTTGACGCAGCGCCTTCAATCTCGCGGGCAATTTTGGCAGCTTCGGCTTGACGCTTCGCAAAGTCCGGTCGCGATGTATCGAGCTTGTGTGTATAGACGTCTTCATCCCATTGAGATTTGACGCCAAAGAGTTGCTCATTTGCAGCAAACTGGTCCCACTTGCCGCCACCGTTAGCAGAATGTAGGCCACGCGACGGCGTCGAGTCTTCTAATGAGAACCCTTCGTCATTGCTATCAGGTTGCCAAGCTTGCAGTACTCGCTCTTTAGCTTGCGAACGGCCAGAGATGTCGACATCTGTCTTCCACGCTGACCCCGGAGCTTGTTTCGACGCTTGCTGCTGCTGCTGCTGCTGTGAAGCTTCCTCGTGGGGTCCGTGAACCTGAACAAGCTCGCCAGATTTGACAAGAAGCTCACTGATGATGGTTGCGCCACCAGGCTTGCTGCTACTCGCGGTATTGACCTGATGTGCATCTCGTAGCGTCACAGAGAGACCTTGCGAGGTATCGATAGATGACACAATGCCAGAATATCGCAAACCCGACTTGAGTGTTACTTCGGCGCGTTGTCGCTAGGGATTAGTCGCTTGACTGCCTCAGTAGAGACCATACCGTAAGTTTGGCCAAGACGGCAGCAAGTCGTTCATTAGATGGCGTACGAGCAGGCGTGACTTGCTTGGGCGATGCTGCAGCGACTTTTGACCATGCCCGCTGGCCCGTCTTATTGGTGATAGGTTGAGAACCTGTCTTACCGGCGACCATTCCGAGGACTTCTGCCTATCTGCGGAAGAGTTGAGTGAGAAGTGGTCCGTGTCCGCCTGATATAGCCTCAGATCGAGCGACAAGCACTTAATCTGCTAAAAGACCTCTCCAGCAAGATCCTGGCGTCTGGCTTGAGAATAAGGACTTGAGCGTAGGACGCGCGAGAGTCAACTAGATGCTCAGGAGTACACTACCCAAAATACAAGGCTTCTGCCTTCTAGTCCCTCTAGTGCTTTCCTTTGGTCTCCGTCTCTTAGGAGGCTTACGACAACACAGCTGTCGAGGCTGAGTGTGAGCCTGACCTTTTGGCAGACCGCAGAGGGCAGCACAAATAGGATAGAGATGGAGGTGGTCGTCGTTGTCGCTTGGTGCGCGCTAGTAGAGAGATAGTGGCAGTCACAGAATAGGTTGCCGTATATCTACCTGACTGGATAGAAGAGTGGTATAGCTATCTAAGAGCCTATGGATACACCAAGCATGAACATGATGCATATATACATGCAAGCTAGTCTGCCTCTCTCGCTTTGACAGCTGCGACGACGAGGACAAGAGGCATATCAAGAGGAGAGTGAGGCTGCGAGGAGAAGGAGACGGCCTGCTGCTGGAGGACAGGGCCTTACCCATTAGACAGGCTCGAAGGAAGAACAGGCTTGATCAGACATCAAGAGAGGGTAAGGCGACAGGCGATAGGCGATTGAGAAGGAGTCAGGGCGCGTGCAAGAACAAACACAAAGCCTTGCTGGGCGCGTCTTCCTTGTTGTTCCATGCAGCGCACAGGGTCGTCCGTCAGCCGATATGCTCCTGATCCAGTTGCTGCTCCTGCATCGAACGCACAAGCAGACCAGGTGCCAGAGACTGGACGTCGCGACGCGCAAAAGGGCAAAATGTATGCATTCAAGCGGAGCGCTGGCCAGTGTATGCTGACCGTGACAGGGCGATGGGCACGATCGAGGCATCTGTGACAAAGCTACTCATTGCAACGAAACAGCTACTTGAGTCCTTGACGCAGTGGTCGCGCAGACAAGCATCAGAGAATGATGTGAGCGACATCTACGTTTCGCTCGGCAATGAGTTCAATCGTGCTGTCGTCTGCTTCCAGAATGCAGGCATCGACATGTCGTACGTACATCTTGCTGCCGATACAGTGCCTAATGTGCAGAGATCTGATTCAAACACCAGAGCTGCTCAGGGATATCCTTGAACGGGCACTAGGCGAAGACGCGACGCCCAACAACCTCGAACGCTTCCTTCCTCGCATCAGAGAAATCATCATCAACCTCTTGCAAGGACTCAAGCGAAAACAGCAGATTCATCGGATACAGAATGGCGAAGCAGCAGCAGGCCCACCTCGATCACGCAGGAATGATAGCGGTGGTTCCGCGAGTTCTGCGGTTACACAGCCCATGACACGCTTTGCATCACAAGAACGACCTTCTGACCATAGAGTCGGGCCAACAGCAGCTAGCATGGCTTCGGCAGGTCGCTCGCAGTCCGATAGAGGACAGCAGACGAGTCCCGAAAGACGGCCATCCCAACAACGCATCACTCAGCAATCTTCACAACGTCGGCTGCCGAATCTGCCAGGTGAGTCCGGGCCTAGTTTTGTGGATCCTCGAGGAGCGCCTGAGCCACCTGGTGGTGCGCGTACCCAATCAGGTGTCCACAATGCTGGGCCAGACAGCAGCGGAAACAGTGATCCAGTCACTCAGCTAAACCAGCTTGGTCAACTCGAGCGACGGTCTTCAAAACGCTTCTCAGACAATTATCTCGCCCAGCTGACTTCTTCACCCGGCAACACGGTAGGCAGCCGAGTTACCGTGGATGGCGTTCGCAATAAAATGTCACGCGCTATGCCAGATGTGGCAGAAGATGAAGAAACTGCTGATCGCCGACGGAGTAGCACCCTTACTATTCCGGCAACATCAAGGCAGCCTTGTCTTTATCTGCGTCATCGCGAGCGGATCCGAAAAGTACCTATGCCTAACTCTCCCTCTTTGGAGGGTCTGCAGACGCTTGTGAAGGAGACATTTGAGATTGACGATGTCACAACGCTCTATGTTGCAAATACAGATCGCATTGCATACGAGTTAGAGGATTTAGCGGATGTTCAAGACCAGACGATCCTAGAGGCGCGTCTGCCTTCACCTGAACAAGCCACAAAAGCGCGCGACACTGCACCGACAGGCGCACTCGATGAGACCCTGAAGGACTGGCTGGCAGGACAACTCCAGTCATTGTCGAAACAGATTGTCACCGAGCTCAAGCAGGAAGTCGTCACATCTCCTGCAGCCGAAGCCGTTGAAAGCAAGCCCTATACCCAAGCACCGACACAAGCAGCCAAAGGCCCTGACCCACAAATTGCACAACTGCAAGAGCAGATTGCCACACTCACGCAGGTCAATGCCAAGCTCGAACGGCAAAATGGTGCTCTTGAGCAACAACTCGTGACGCGCCTTGAATCTCCCGAAGCGGCCGCCGCACAGGTCTCAACTGTGCGTGAAGAAGTGATTGCCCTGACTGCAAAGCATGAACAGCGATGCACAGAGTTGACTGCACGGACGGAAGAACTTATGAATGATATCGATACTGTGCGCGTCGACTTGGCCAAGCGCAAGGTATCGCCGCGGCCGCAACAGCTTCAGGAACTGACGGCTGTTCTGGAAGGCTGTCTCAAGGAAGCTGCGCATCTCCGCGTCTGCCTGCGCGAGCTCGACAGTAAGAGCAATAAGTTGTGGGAAACAGAGCTCATGACCATTACACGGGAGCAAGAAGCGTTGGAGTACCATAAAGCGTACATGACGGATATGGATGCTGATCTGGCCGGGTATCAAGAGGTGCTACAGACAGTACACAAGGTGGAGGAACAAAAGAAGCTATCGCCTGCAGCACGCAAACAACCGGTTGTCCTGGATACAACAGGAGATCCCTCTACAGCCATCAAGTTTGTTCAAGCCGACATCAAATCGCTCCAAGTCAACCATGAAGAACGCGCCGCTGCTATCGAAGCTGCTGAGCGGCAGCGTGAAAAGGAGCGCGTGTACTTATTGGAGAATCCACATACAAAAGAAGTGGCAGAGTTTGTTGCATCGAAGCAGTTGAAGTCGACTGGTGGTGCGGAGGAGGTTGAGCGACGACGGCAATTGAAGGATGAGGCGCATCGCAAGCGCTTCTTTACGCCGCCAGGTACCCCTGTAAAAGAGGAGGAAGATTCGATGGCGGAGATACAGGTTGATGATGCCAAGGAGGCTGTCAAGGAACCTGCGACTATCAAGACAGAAAAGACCGAAAGCCAAGCTGCTGAACAGGCAGCTGCTCCAAAGCAAGACAAGCCTGCTGCTGCTGTGCCTGCACTCGAAATCAAGGTTGACCCTGCCACGCCGCCTGAGCCCCTGAGCCCTGCCACATTGAGCACAAAGACGGCAGACAGCTCGGCGGTTCTCAATCGCATCTCGAAGCGTTCGAGTCGCGTCTTTTCGACGGGCGGCAGTGTAGGCACAGCGGCCACGAACGATCAAGAGTCTAGGCACGAAGAGGAAGCAGAAAAGATAGAGGAATGAAATGTGTCTATAGTAAGAAAGCAAGCATATCACATACATATAGCATCGATACATGATCAAGATACGGCGGCGGCGACATCAAAGTGGACTGGTAGCATGGAGGTAGACACATCACAAGTATGGACCCGAACCCTCTCTGTGAGCCCATTTCACAGATCATTGAGTTCAAGGGTCCTGTACACGCAACCTCGAAGGAGGACAGCGGATGTTGCAGGCAGTAAAGGTGAAAATGTGTTTTCATTTGTGCTAGAGAGATACTGGCATGCTGGTCTTTTCTTTTCGTGCCAATCTGTTGTCGCTTAGATGGCGACCTTGGCTGCGACGGCAGGGTTGATCTTCTTGCCATCCTTGTTGAATCGGACACGAGGTGGTGGTGTACGCACGCGACGACCTGTCACGGAACGCACACGGACCACCTTTGAGTGGATAGCGCATGAGATGCAGTAGTGCAGCTTGTTGTAAAGCTTTGGGAGTGCGTATTCCTGGTAGACGGATGCCTCTGAGATATCACGAATGGCAGCAGACTCGACCATGTTGCGCACCTGATGTTAGAGCCTGGACTGCAGTATAGAAATGAAGACGTACAGTGAATCGCTTGATGGCCTTGTCCTTTGGCACACATCGCGAGCAGTTGGAGCACCTGACTGGCTTGACGTGTCCGCGTCCCTGCTTGTTGCGTCCGTGGTTTCTGCGCTTGAAGGTCATCTTATGCTGATACTGTACGTGCTCTATGCCTTCTTCCTTGCGCGTCTTTCGAATGTCGCTCGAACGTTTTGAGATTCGGTTGTTTACTGAACTGAGCAGTCACAACGACAATAAAATGTTGAAGAAACAAAACTACGAAACCAACACTGGATGGCAGGAGGCTTGTCTTTTGAAGGATCTCCAGTGTCGTTGTAGACGCAACTAAGACTCTTTGAATCACATGCATCCTGACTGATGAGAAATGATGTCTGTATTTATTGTCTCCGAGCATCTATCTTGCACTGCGGACAGACTTATGCTGATCTCTATTGCAGAAGCATTTATCCAGTGGATATAGACAAGGCCAGCTAGGTATCAATGTCGTAGAAAATCCGCAATATCGTGATGCAAATGCTCATTATGTCTTCATCCCTATTTGCTGGGATTTCTACCTCTCATCAAAACATGCCGTTGTGCGCAAAGACAACAGCACTAATTGTCCGTACGCCTAGCAAGACAAGCTAATCTTGAGCTGCCTGTCCGTCGTGGCAAGACCAAAGTTCTGCTCGACGCCAGCCTCGCGCGTCTTGTGGTCAAATGCAGAGAACCAGAAGAAGCTAAGGTCGTTAAGTGGGCCGTTCTTGTTGCACACAGTCTGGCGGTAGTAAGACTGCAAGTTGGCCACACTTGGCACAGCAAGGCCTTCATTTGCGCCTGCAGTTGGCTGTCCTGTCTCACCGAGCCACATGACCTTGCCGCCAACGACAGCACGCACATTGGCGAGAGCTGTTGCGAGCACACTGCCGGCCGTGCTGATCTCTGCGCCTTGCCAGTATGGGAATGCATTCACCACGATAAAGTCTGCTGCTTTAATGACAGGTGCATTAGCAGGGTCAACCCAAGCAGTCCAGGTATCAGTGTGTGTGACACCGAGGAATGGACAAACGCTCGCATACTTCCTCACCAGTCCGCGAACATCGTTGATTTGCTCAGCGAGACGCGTGGCAGGGATTTCCTTGCGGTAGAGATCCTCACTACCGACTGAAACTCCGGCAAGCCATTCACAGCCATACTGCTTCAATGCTGCATCGAGCGCAATCTTCTCGCGTGCGAAGTGTCCGTCACTCTCAGCTGCCCAGACGCCAGCAAAGACCTTGATGCCTGCGTCTTTTGCTGGCTGTGCAATATTGGCAATGGTGTTGCAGTCGCTGCTAGCAAACACGCGAACGGCCAGAGGTCCCTTTGTTGGGTTGGGCCATGACTTGATGGCTGCGAAATCAGCTGCCCAGTCTGCTGATGCCTTGCAGGAGCCATCTGCCTTTTCGGCATCGAGATTGTATCCTGTGTATGCGGCTGATGCTGCTGAGAGCAATGTAAGGAGTGTAGCTACAGTCTGCATAATGATGCTGTGTTTGTAGTAATAGAAGTAGTAGTATGTAGATGAGTATGTGCGAGGACTTGTCTCTTCTATTTATGCCTTTGAGCAGTTCAGCGGTCAACGTGCAACTGGCGAATGAGGAAGGGGCAAGGGAAATACTCGATTGTGATTGGCTTGTGTAACACTATGTTTAGACAGCCAATCAGAATACAGTGTCGTCATTCCAAGCGGGAAAAGCATTGTTCAGATGGACACAACTACAAGGATAATAGAAGACAACAGCAAGAAGAGAGGCAGGGAAGAGAAGATGTATGATAATGAGAAGTATGGATGAGCTGTTCAATGGCGTCGTACTATATTCCAACAATTCCTGTCATTCTCAAACAATGTCGTATTCAGGTAAGCCGTCACTGTCTGAAGCTAATCATCATACCAGAACAGCAACATCAAATTCATTATTCAATCTCATGCATGCCTGAGTACTGCTCACTACCGCAAGACATCAAACACGACTCCAACCTCGCTGCGTCCTTGTTCAGCAACTGCAAGTCGCATCGCGTCAGAAAGTGCGCCTGAGCCACACACAGAGACATGCAGCAGATGCGCAGATGCCGGCACATCATGCCGGCGAACTTGCAAATTGCTCAAGTCTGCCGTAATTTGATAAACTGCTGAGTCCAGCAAGGCCGACAGATCTGGCCGTCTGTATTCAATGCGTAATCGATGTCTGCCGTGACTGATATCAGTTGTGCCAATTTCAGCCAGACTCTGTCTCCATCGCGGCTGCCACGCCATAGCTTGAAAGGTCTTTTCAGGCTGCCGCAAATCGCGTATCGCTTGTGCAGGTGCTGTTTCCTGCGTGATGAATACCGTTACTGAAGCACGCTCACCAATCGGCGTAGCATTCGCCTGGGCAAGACATGTTTGCATCTGCCGATACAACACATCCACCTCACCACGCGTCCTCACTAGCCAGACAAGATGCAGGCGCCGGCCGACTGAACCTCTGCAAGCTTTTTGAAAAGCAGGGAAAGCTGCTGTTATGCCAACTCCGCCGGCAACCATCAGTATATTACGCTGACACACATGAGCATGAGATATATCGTGATATGGCCCATCGAGAAAGATGCGTATGTGCGCAGAGTGTCGACCAGCTAGTGCAGCAACGCATGCCATATCATGTATTTGTCGCGTCATGCCATTGTGCGCCTTGACTAAAAGTCTTATCCGACTGGCCTGCGAATCAATGCCGCTGATTCCACTCTCCTCGTCTGTAATTTTGATATGAGCAGAAAGTTCTTTTGCTTGTGCTAGCGTCTCGTCACTTCCGAATGAACTGCACGAGCCTTGACGTGTGGGCTCGGGCTTGCCAGACACGATCAGAGTCTCGTCAGTCAAATCTGTCGCGAGCACTGTGAATGGATGCCATTGCCAAGTTCGCCACAAACAAAGGTAAATGGTTGCTCCTGGCAGTAATAGACAACCGGAAGGAAGAGTGATGTCCACCTGTGTCAAGTCTCCGGGAAGCCTTGTCAATGCTGCGACAGGAAATCGTCGAGCTAAGCAGCAATAAGCAACATTGAGGCCTCGTATACAATAGTCGAGTGCCCAGCCACCGCAGCCAATGTAGATCCAGACAATGACAGATGTCGCATTTGTGCTCCAGCGTTCATGAAGTAGGCTTGCAAAGAGCAAAACGACGGCAGAAAGAACATGCGTCCAGATGAAAACCTCATATAAACGCCGCCGCATGACCTTCCATGAGCTAAGCAGCAAGATCACTGCAGCTGCAATAGCAACGACCCCAGCTTTGAAGAATCGTTCTTGCCAAGAATGTGCGAGAATGGACGACATGGGTTTATTGCTTGTCGCTGATGCGTTGTAGACGGACAAATAAGCAATTGTGTGAGCAAGCGAGAGTGACACAACGGTGCGACCACTCCAGCGATGTAGAGTACGCAAAGCATCTTGCGAAACGCCCGTCACTCTAGAAATGAGCATATTGCGGCCTACCAATCCAATAAGAAGCGGATAGTTGGAAAAGGCAAGCGTGCCAGTGCGCATCGCGATAGACTTTCGTAGTGCTTGTTTGTTTGGATATCCTGTGTGACCAAGTACACAAGCTAGTAATATGACAAACAAGTAGGCAAGAACAGCAACCAGTTCGCCAACAGTTGGCATAGCGTCTGCAGAGAAGCGACGATTTGCTTGGAGCCATTGTGCAAATGGACGTTGATTGAGCCATCGTGTTCGCGTATGACACACAGACAGGGCGAGCTGCGTGTTGGTCTTGCTATAGTGCTTCAAGACGAGCAAGACAATGCGCACGACAAATAGCGACACCAAACAGACTATCCATAGCAGAACAGGGATCTGCCGACTGCGTAAGGCCGCTTGAGCTAGATACTCTGCTGCGTCGCGCATCCTAGCATGCAAGTAGCAGCAGGGCGAACGTCACAAGAACAGAAGCAAGAAGAAGCAAGCAAAGGAAGTAGCTAGAAGACTGTCAAACGCGTCTGCATCATCCCGAAACAAAGGACAGCTTCACGGATTCATATCAGCGAAAGGCTTGGCACAAGTTGGCAGGCGTGCAATAGGAGTCCGCCTGCCGAAAAGGATGGCGCGTCAGCGTAATTGCTGCATTTGGCAGCCTGCCGTTCGTTGCTTTCATGCATTGTGTGAGTAGGATGCGGCCTGGCAGTTGGCGCAAGGAGGCCTTCAGATTTCCCTCGCTTGCTGCTGGCCAAAGGGGGAAACTTGCAAGAGAGTTTTCCGGTTCTTGTGGCTGAAACTTGAATTCCGGAGTTTGTCTTTGTCCAGCATCGCAACGTTAACGAACAAGAGCTCGCCGAGAATGGAAGGGCTACAAGCAGATAGCTGCTCTATCCACTGAGCTGAGCTGCAGCAGTGTGACTGTCTCTATTCCGCTGCATCAAGCATGTGCTCAGCATCATGTTTTCTCAGCTCATATGAACCCCTATCAGCACTGATTCAGCAGCAGACAAGGCCGCGAGCTTTGACGCTAAATAGAGTTTCAAAGGCCTGGCTAGCTGCTTGTGCCGTTCATTGCAATACGTGCTCGGCGCTCAGAGGCCAGTCTGCCTGCGAGCTCCGGTACTTTTTGAGTCATCGCATCGCGATGCTCAGGGGTGCAATGAATCAGAACTGCCCATGAGGCTCGTACCGGCGGAACATAAAAGGACAGCGATGCAATGGGTGTGTCAAGCACAGTTTCCGCGCGAAAAGGTTGACTGGGCTTGCACCAAGCCGCTTGGCACCTCAACCGGAGACCGCCCTTGTCTTGTGCTATGACTGCTTCGTATACCTCTAAACACAACCTGGCAGACATTGACAAGATGTTTGATGGGATTACAAATGGGTCTGATTGACACAGACTGTTCACCGAGATTTGCATTAACGGTGCACAAGATCAAGGCCAGAACGATCAGATTCAGTCAATCATCATTGTTCTGTATTGCTATGATGCTTGCGTAGCTTATCTTCAAGCAAGCAGCACAGCGCTTGCTCATATCGTCATCATACCAGCACTACACAGATGGCGACGTGCAGCACGGCCTCATATCTAGGTTGTTTCTAGTTGAAGACTTCATCCTCAAAGTCCTCCTTCTCAAACTTGGTGGCCATCTTTTCTCGCTCAGACGACTGCGACTGCGAGTTTGAGCGGCGTCGCGTCTTGAGCATGGTAAAGCCTTGCAGGTCTGTGATATCATCTTCTGGACGGCCCCAGTTGCCTGACGTGCGTTAGTCTTGTGATGGCGCGATTGCATGCGGTTATGAGACGAACCTGAACCGGATCCATTCCTTTTCTGAGTAACGTGAGGGTCCAGGATGTGGCCCTTGCCGTCGGTACGCTTTGGAGCATCTGCAGCTTCACGAATGGACTACCAGGCGTGTCAGCTGGTGCATCGAAGGTCGTGTGATGATAGATAGCATACCCTAGTCATTGCTTTTCAGAGTCTTTGTGTATTGAGTGGTGGATGAGAGAAGTCTAAAGACTGTCTGTCTGAGGGAAGAGGTGCAATGATGGGGACAACTCCCTTTTATAATCCCTCTTCTGTCTCAGGCCTCGCTCCCTCAGCCCTTCCCTTCGATGCGCTTCTCTGCCCGCATTGTGGAGTCGCATCAGCTGACCTGTCAATGTGTGTTCAGATGGAATGACAATCAGATCGACAAAATCAAAGTCAACAGATCGACAGAATCAACTAGACAAACGCAATCGCTCTATGCTCGAAGCTCAAATGACATGCTCATGCTCGTGCTCATGGTTCGGGTGACGCAATCCAGCACGCTTCACCCGTCGCTTGGCGCTAGTGCTGCTTGCAAAATCACACAAGATGCTGTCTCCGAATGTCTTGCATTGCGTGCCAGGTGCACATGCTCGAATGACCCATGCGCCATGATCGCAAGTCGCAAAGCTGCCATCTGGACGACACTCCATCTTGCCTTCGATCGTGCATTCTGCACAAGGATCGTCCACAACGATTTCTTTGCTTGACTTGGCAGCAGGAGACGGTCCAGGACCAATGCCAGCGACATAGACGAACGTTGTGGCTTGTGCCGAAACCGCTGGGGAAGGAGGGTCCTGCACAGCAGACGTCGTGGCTAGAGGAAAAGCGACTTGCTCTTTTACCTGATTTCCTGCATCAGAGGCTGCACCGCGCAAGACTGCCTTGACAGATTTGGCAAAGTTGTTTGTGTTTGGCAAAGACAAAAAGGAAGCATCCCACATCATGACGCCGCCAAGTCGTGCACTGCCGTACTGAGACTTGGTTTGCTGTACCGCATCGCCAACCGTTGCTGCATCGACATAACCTGATCCTGCAGCGGCTGGCGCAGCAGGCACGCCGAGGAATACCTTGACACGCGGGTTGGGTGATGTCTTTGCCCAGTCCTGCCACGTCGCGCCATTGAAACCTGCCTTGTTGGCAATTGCACAGCTTGGATTGTTGTAGTGCTGTACGAAAACCATGTCAAAAGGTGCTTCATTCAGTACGTCACCGAGCATGGCATCTGGGAAGGGACATTGTGGTGCAGCTGCCATGTAAAACGTCTTATCACTCTGCTTGAAGCGACGTTGCAGCTGCTTCACCATGCTGGTGTAATACTTGGGCGAGCCATTCTCAATGTCGAGATCAAAGCCATCGAGTACTGCATCTCCGAAGGGACGTGTGTCTGACTGTCCGGCGCCAAAGAGGTTCCAGAGCTGATCACCAAAGGCACTTGCCTGTGCATCACCAGTGAATCCGACGTCTGCAATGGCACCACCTAGAGACAGAAGTACAAGGATGCCTTTTTCCTGACACGTCTTGATGTCCTTGGCAATCTCATCGCACTTGAGCAGATTCGAGCCCGGGAAAGTCTGGCTGCAATGAGAGGCAAAGTTGAGGACAGGCAAGTCACCAGGACCAAAGAAGGTCGTGAGGAAAGCGAGGACCACGACGTCTGCATCAGATGAAGCACACGTCGTTGCAAGAGATGCTTTTGAACCACCGCCTGTCTGTCCTGTATTGTCAATGCTGGTCACATCAGCTGTCATGAGCTTGCTTACCCCAGTAGAGAACTGTATTGTCGCTGGCAGAAGCGTCGTATGCTGCTTGTGCTGGAGACAGCAGTGCAGGCAGCAGCAGCTGGAAGAATACGCTAGCACGCATGATTGCTGCTGTGTGCTCTTGCAGATGGATCAGCTGGGACGGTACTTGTCTGGTTCGTCAAGTAGGCAACAGAAAGGAGATTTGCAAGACTGTAGCAGGTAATGGTTCAGGTAATGGTTGTTGTATGAATGAAGGAAGGAAGGAAGCAAGAGTCTTTCTTCCATGTCCTTCCTTCTGTGTTCCAAGTCTTTTTGATTGTCGCGTCCTCGTTGCCCCTTGCTTTGACATCAGAGCGGCGGCAAGGGGCAACAAATGGTAGGACAGACTGCCTAGATGGATGCACACAGCAGAGAGGCATAGCAGCATAGGAGAGAGCGTATAGCAGCACAAATCAACTCCTGCCATGCTTCCTCATTCACAATAGCCTTACCTAGGTACTATTTGACTTTGTGCATTTGGCGCGTCTTCTCCTTCGCGCTTTTGTTTGCGCAACGACACGAAAATCTCCATCGCAACGGGATCATGACACAAGACAGAGCAGACAAGAAGACGACAAACAAAAGAGACAAGCAGTGTGCAATCAATACGAACAATAACCATTTCAATCGGGCACAGCAGGCATAGTATGCCATAGCAAGCCGTAGTCCCTTCACTCAACTCCAAAGCCGATAGACTCGTCCACGGAGAACGACAATTTCTTTTCCAACTCCTCATAACTCGAATAAGGCGGCAAGTCAATGCGATTGAAACACGTATGCGCCTTGGGAAGTTGTGTCGTTTCACCAGACTTTTCGATGGTGAAGCGCCGCGGACCATCACTGCCTTGCAAATCCTTGAATCCGCCAATAGGAATACGTGATGTGCCTGTAGCGAATTGCAACAACCGTGCACGCTTCTCATTGTCCCAGGTGTTGATGAGCTTGAAGAACCACTGCACAACATCGTCCGTTTCCGTGTATCCACGATAGTCAGTATGCTTCTTCCAGTCATCCACATCCATATCCGCAATACCACCAATCAACAGCTCCAACTCGCGCTCGTCAAATACATTGATGAGTTCCTGAGGCACAAGTTCGTGGAAACCAGCCTTGAAGGCATTGAACTGCTCTTCGATACGTTTTTGAATCCGCCATTCCGTCACCAACTCGACATACTCGCTCTTGTTCTCGTCCGTGACTTCAATAGACTGACCATCGGGTTTGAGATCCACCGTGACAACCTCACCAAAACGGTCATCTTCTGTAGAAAATGTCAGATCCAAAATGCCATCAATCGAATTCTCAAGCATCCATGTCAATGAGCGGAAAAACTCTGCATCAATCGACTCCATATCAGCAAGCGTACACTTTTTGTTGAGAATCATCTTGTAAAAGGAAACGACGAAAAACGCATCCACAAAGCGCCGGTGGAAAATGGAAAGACCAAGCACGCGGCCAATGAATTTGAAGTAATTGAGATGCTCGGGATTGATGCCAGAGTGCGGGTTCATTTGCAATGTATAGTTGTCGACGGCCGAGTACTCGAATAAGCAATAGAACGGGTTGAACATTTCGTGTGACAGCAAAAAGAAGAATTCGCGAGACAATCCTCCGTAATCAAGTCCATCCTCACCCTCAAACTTGATCATCAAACGCTTCTTCAAATCGCCAGACGATTGTCGCATGATCTCTGCATAAGAATCCTCGAAAATATGGTCACGTCGTACCTTGATGTGACATTGACCAGGCAAAGGGCGCAACGCTGGCTGTGAACGGAAGTAGATGAGTTTTCGTCTAAAGTCGCGCTTGTACTGTGGTACATTCGGGTCCATGGAAGACGGCAACCGCGGATCATCCCATGTCGTTGTTTTCGTATTGTGGTCGACAAAGTAGACGCGCGCAGAGTTGGTCAGGCGCATCTCCCAGCCAGATGGCAAAGGTCCCAGTTGTGAAACAGGCTGCTGCAACACTGTGCCACTTGCGCCAGCATTCTGTCCATACATGCGAATATACTGTTGTCTGCGTGGGTCCACCCAAGTGGTCGTGCGAGTGTTGTGGTCGACGTAGTACATGCGGCCTTCTGGCGTGTAGCGTTGCTCCCAGCCAGCAGGCATTTCGCCTGATCCAGCGCTTGTCGCATTTCCCATACCTGCTACTGTCGTTTCTGTACCTGAACCAGAAGCTGCAGGTTGTGCTTGTGCAGCAGCCGTCGATGCCGGTGTTGGCGAGGAAGTCCCTGCACGATCTTCAGGCAATGTACGAGCATTAAGACGTTGTCGCTCGATGTCTGTATTGGTGTTGGCTTGCGCCGTCCGTTCTGCCTCAGGCTGGCTCGATGAAGGGCGTGTCCAAGTGGTCGTACGCGTGTTGTGGTCGACATAGTAAGTACGGCCGAGGTTGTCTGTGCGACGCTCCCATCCCGTCGGCAGACGACCTAGATGATCTTCGAATGAACTGTATGTGCTGCCATTTGCGGCTGACGCAGCAGAAGCAGCAGGTGGATTGCCGCCTCCATTTGGCAGTGCCTGCTGCAAGCCTGACATGTTGTTGAGAGCGGCGCTAGAGCCTTGAGGACTCGAGAGCCCGCCTGTGCCGTTTGCGCGGGCCTGAGTATTGATGGTTGTGGATAAATTAACAATGAGCTTGCCTTGCACGACAAGATTGTCTGCTGATTTCTTCAGGTCGCGCGTGAGCATTTCTAGGGATTAGTCTTCGTCGCTCGAAGCATGAGGCATACCGTCTCCGGCAAGGGAGAGATCGAGCGCATCGCCGACGCGGAGGTTGATGACGCCGAGAAAGCCTTGATCCTTCTTTTTGAATTTCTTCTGATCAAAGATCTGTACAGCAATGATAGATGATGGATTGACAGTCCTGTACTGTTAGTATTGGCCTCGTTGGTGAAGATGCATAGGTGACGTACACTTCAAAGGACTCGTTCCAGTATGGATTGACCGTCTTTTTGATGACGGAGGTGGTGTGCGTCTGCTCTCCGTCGACTGTGACTACAGCGAAGGGATCTGGCAGCCGGAGCAAGTCTCGCTTGTAGAGGCCATCCGCTAGAGAAATCAGGTCAGCCATCTATTCGTCGCGCACAAGTGATGATGAAACATACCAGCAATGACAGTGAGCTTGATTTTGCGCGACTCTGAAGAAGACATGCTGGGTTCAGATGCTCAGCGCCTTATGTGTTGCAGAGAAAGGGATGTCAATTCCTTGTGTATGATGATGACTTTTGGCGGGCGATTGAAGATTTGCGCCGCCCGAGGTTGGCAGTGTCCTGGGGATTTCTAGCTGGGCTAATGGACGACAAGAGGAAAGAAGGCAAGATGCGACAACGAGCTTGCCAAGTGCGCCTATGTGCCTGTCCCTGGCCCGAAGAGAAGAGCAAAGGCGGGCAATCGGGAGTTGGATCTTTCTGCTGTGGTCGTCGTTAGGCAAGCGGGAAAAAGAGGCAGAAGGAGGCAATAGAGGCAATAATATGGCACGGGCATACAGAGTGCGAATCGTAAGGGTAGAAGCTGTGTACATAGGCACAGGTTAGAGCATTGACCATGTACAAGCAAGAGCCATTGTCTATCTGCTGCTCTGTATACTCTTTTCATGCCTTCATCATCGTGTGCAAAGATACAAGAGACCAACACTTCAGTACGGTGTGCCGCCTCGTCCACCACGGAACCCGCCGCGGTATCCACCACGTCCTCTCGGCACATACCCTCTGCCACGACCCCGGCCGCCTCGTCCTCGGCCTCGAGCACCCATAAAAGGCACATTAGTCCGCTTTGGTGTCACCTTGAGCGGCCGCCCACGGAACTCAGATTCATTGAGCACAAGAGCCTGAGCGACAAGTGCAGGCTCTGCGAATTCGACATAGGCGAAGCCCTTTGGATGGCCTGTGAACTTGTCACATAGAATGGTAATGCGGTTGATTTGACCACACACCGCAAAATGCGCCTGTATTTCTTCTGGAGTCGCGCCATAGTCCACATTGCCCACGTACACCGACCGCCCATCCACATCCTCTTTTGATTCGACCAGCTCTGCGCTTTCATTGTCGAGTTGTGTTTGCATCTCGCGCAACTTGGCCGCCTCTGCTTCCATGGCCGCCACATGCGCTTTCATCTTGGCCAACTCAGCCTGTGGGTCCTCCTCCTCATTATCAAGCTGTGGCTTTGATCCCTCATCGGCATCCGACATGCCGAACAGCTAGTACTCTTTTGCGTAAAGTGTACCGTGTATTGCACTTCGACGTAGAAAATCAGCTTTCGATGCACGTGATGTATTCAGGCAACAACCACAATGCGAGCAATGAGAGTGTGATTCTATACATCCTATTGCTCTTCATGGTAGGGTATATGGATGCAGTCGATGCTGATTGTATAGCTGACCTGTTCTTTCGCTCAATCGCCAGACGCTCGCTGAATATGCATCTATGCAATTGAAACTACGCTGTGTAAGTTACTTCTCTGCCCAACTAGCTCGCATTCGTCGCTGCATATGTGATTACGGATGAAGAATACATGGTAAAAGGTCCGAGATACCATCGTATCAAAAAACGTCTAAAGAGCTGTGCTTGTCCATTGCTCAGCCCAAGTTTGCAACCTTCTTTGCGCCCTCTCGCAACGCCGAGCCGCTTCTGCCAAACAAATACAGAGGCTGGCACCGCTGCTCCGGGCTTGGACATCGATTCAGCTTCTCGAGAGAGTCCTGTAGCATGACTGAACGGAGTCTCATCTCTGCTATCCGAGCACCTTTCTGCTGTATGGCATTCTTGAGATGACGATCTACAAGGCAGTCACGCACATACAAAGCCTTTCTTTGCGGCTGAGCATTGGACAACCTGCAGCGAAGAGCGATTCTCTCTGTGAGGTCAAATCAAGTACAGATATCTGACACATCTCACATGCGGAGCGATGAACGATGCTGCCATTTGGCTCATTAATGATATGGCTAACATTGCTTAGGTACGCATTCTTCGAACCCCTAGCCATGCCTTGATATGGTCGTTAGTCAAGGGCTTGACAGTCCATTTTGTTTCAGCTATGCGCTTTAACTACAAACCGAATCATGTCGACCGCTACCAGGCCCCTTGACTATTACTCTGAAACGTAGCGAGCCCGGCGGGTGGCCCACACGATTTTGCAGATATCGCGGCCCCTTAGACGCGCACTCTCGTGACTGACGCTGTTTCAAATCAGGCCGCCTTCATCTCTAACAGTGCTCGGACTACTGTAATCTACGAAAGTGCCGCGGACCCCTGACAACGTTAAAAAGACAGCTTTCTCCCGTTTTGATGCCAGCACGAATCATGACGACGCACGGATTAGAGGACTTCAGCAGCACATGTTCTGTGCGGTCGGATGCGTCGTCCTCGATTGCATTCATTAAGCGCGCGACGCATCGTCGCCTCACCAGCCAAGGCTCAGACTCGTCATGCAGTTCGGAACATTCTTCACATTCTTCACAACGATCGCCTTTTCCTTCCTTCAGTCGATCGACGAGTCCTCGTCAAGATACGAGCAGTGCATTTCGGCATGAGATTGCGGTACGGTCATGGGTGCGTCAACAACAAGCGCATCGGCCCAATATGAGCGCTATCTTTGAGACTTTCGCCCAAAATTTCTCAAGTGCTGGTCGCTAGGGAATCTTATACAGCTGAGGGCAGGTCCCAAGTCGTCCTGTAACATTTCAATTTGTTGAATCCATTTAGTCAGCCATGGTATGAAGTATAGTCTATAACCAATCCAACACTTTATGCAAATCTTGTCCCTCGGTGGATTCGTTAAGTACTGTGTTAGGTGAGCTCGCCAAATCCTGTGCCTCGTTATCGAAATTCTTCTGAGGAGACTCAATTGAATGATTCAGCACCGGGAGTGATACAGTCTTTTGCAATGTAGGCGCACCGCTCATTTCTCCAAAAGCCATTGCCTTGTACGATTTCGCTCCAGCACTGAACAGATTACGTGGGCGCATGTCCTGAATGGTCGGCGAGGCGATATTGAAGAGCGGTAGAGAATCTGCGGAACCGCGCGTCGGCGTCTCGAGCAGCGTGCCTCGCCGCGCTGGCATCTGGGTAGCTGTAGCCCGTCGTGTTGGTGTCTTGAGGCCGACAATGGGCGTTTGTCCAATGACAGCACTGCCTGGCATTTCGGCACTCGAGCTCTTGCTTGGCGTCTCGCCAACAGACATGAAGCTCGCCTTAGATTCGCGCTGTGCCACAAATTGCGCAGCAAGCAAGGCGACTGCCTCATCATTCACTTGCGTCGCCTGTATTCGAGGCTTTGCAGGCGTCGCTCCGACTTGGATGCGTTCACGCTCCTCTTGCTCGACACGCTGCTTGCGTCTTTCTTCGAATGACATGATGCGCTTTGGCGCGTTTTTGAGAGACTTTGGTCGCTCATAGGTCGGCACTTTTTTGCTCATGCTAACCTCACGTCCAAGACTTCGCTTCTTGGGTACAGCCTTTTTCTCACTCAGCAAGTTGGCAGGCGCTGAGGTAGTCCGCTTCAAGGTCGCAGAAGACTCTTTCTTGACAGGGCGAGTCGCCTTGAATTTCCGCGAAGGTGTCGCTGGTGCTTCAAAAGCGAGCAGATCTTGTGGCACGCATTGTAGCTGGATAGCAGTCGTCAGCTCAGGCAAGCGTGAAGCATAGTAAGGTAGGATCACTTCGAGGCAAAAGCTCTTGAGAGGATCCTGCTGCGTAAAATTGACAGTTTGCCATATAGCAAGTCGATCGAGTAGCATATCGACCCGCGAAGCCAGTTTGCTCTCAGGTTTTGCAAAAGTGAGCATTTCGAGTAGAAGCAGGATCATGATTTGAGCTTCACGCGCTTTGAGTGGTGCAAGGCAGGTGGAGATAACCGTCTCCGGGCGTGCTTGGGATATGGACTCGACGCAACTTTCGAGCCAGGTCTGTATATGTCTCTGTTCATCCTCTTTAAGGCATGCCATATCGTACTGGATTGGCAAGCCTACCATTTCGCCTTTGACGAATGTTGGGATAAAAGCTTTGTACTTGCTGTCAAAATCAGCATCCTTTGGGAGAACATGCTGCAGGATGTGTTTGGAAACGATCGTTTCATCAAAAGCTCGCGTGAGCATAGTCTTGCGCAGCCGGGGCAAGCTGGATTTGGCAAAGTAGACAAGAGGCGCCTTGCTGCCATAAAGTGTCGCAAAGTACATCTTATCAATGGCATTCAAGAACTCATCGAGCGTTTCATTCTTGTCTTCCTGCATCTCTTGGACCGGCTGTGGGCCCAGGTCGAATGCCATGGCGATAGCTTCATCAGACTCGTCTGCCTGTACTAATCGCCACCAGTCCGACACTTCGAGCGAGACGACACCAACATCTTGCATCTCGACGTTTGATAGGGCTTCGACGTCCTTCAAACGAAGCTTCTCTACTTGCAGCAAGCTATAGAGCTCATGATCGAGCCGTTCCACGGCGATAATCTTACGAGGCCTGCCAATTCCTTCTTGTGCATGAGCGAAGAGCAGAGTCCCGTACGACACGAGAGCCTTTGTATAAGTAAAGAGCTTTGCATTGCTCAAGGAAGCAGATGCGACAGCAGAGCGCGCGACCTTGCGGATCGGCGTCACATCGACATGGGTGTCTTCATAGTGCTATTGTCAGCTCTGATTTCCTAAGATGATGCATATACGATCCTGAAGCACTGCTCCATCCATCGCTGCTATCTGCTGGCCAGTCTAGCACCCGATACAAGACGCGTCTCTTGGTTGTACGCGAGATCTTGTTCCTCCGCAGAAAATCAAGTTTGGACAAGCTGCCCACGATTGACTCCCCCTTTTCACCCTTTGTATCTTATGCGCCTGTCGCCCTGTAGAGCTAGCAGCACTAGGAAAGAGGTTATCAGAGGTCATTCTGTCGTTCATTCAATATAAGACCATCCAAGGCTCTATTCAGTATCACGTCGCCTCCTAGGGTCGCATGCAGGGCGCCTGATCCTCCGCTTCTGATACCCGGAACAGATGAACCTGCTATGCGAGGCCCGATCTGAAGCACTGCAGCACCTTGCGGATCGAGTTCAGGGCAAAGCGCTCTGGCAAGATATGCTCCTATTCACGCGCGACGACTTTTTGGGCACCTATTCTGTCGCAGACTTGGATTTGGCGCGCAAAGCTAGAATCTATCACGTTGGCGGCGCAAGCCTTGGTAGTCTCTTGGAAAAGCGCAACTGCCACGGCCTCGATTTCATACGTGCGACCATTGCCTTGCTTGCTGAGCTCGACCAGTTTGCAGGTATGGACCCCTTACCTGGTCCTGTCCACGCATCTCATCTCGTGGTGCGCAAGGAGAAGAACCGGCGGCCAGTCCTCTCGCGTGCGCCGCAAGACTTCAACCTCTTGGCTTTATCACACATGTCGTTTGTACCATCGCATATGGATGCGGCAGCGGTGTTTTTGGAATTGCTCATGCTATTGTATCCGCGTGTTCAGCAGGAGCTGGCCCGACTCAAGACTTTTGCTACAGAGGCGGGCTTGCACATCTATGAGGATACCTCAGCAGCCAAGGATCTCATTGGAAAGCTGGACAGCAAAGCGCGCAAATTACTTGCCGGTATGCAACGCGATCTGGATGCGGTCGCGCGAGCAAAGGTGTATCGCGAGCTAGACGGGATCATGGAATCACTCGCAGTCTTTGAGTGATTGAAGGCCACGTCATCTTGGCCATATACCTTCTGTACTTGTACTTCATCTACTTAATCACTTTTCTGACAAGTTTCGAACATGCGACATCATGCCATGACAACCATCATGCAGTAAAGTGTATAACAGAAAGCATGTCTAAGCGGCCCTTTGCGCAGGACTATACCACTCCTGTGCCTAAGCGAATTCGCGCATCGAACCACGAGACCCTGCTCACCACAACTCCGGCGACACCTGCCCGACCACATTCTTTAACATCACCTCGCGTGCCATCAACGCCAAGCGCCTTCGACCTCTTTCCGGCGCATGAGTTTCAACAATTTGTACAAGGCATCAAGTACAAGGCGGCGCTGGCCCTGCAAGAGAATGCTGAGCTGGATGTCGCATTGGAGAGAGAACGAATGCGACAGGCAGAAAAGGAACAAAGGCTCAGGGACAAGCAGGCATTGCTTGAGCGATTAGTCAAGGCTCGTGAAGAAGAGGCAGAAGCGGAACTCGATCGTGCTATCGAAGAGGCGAAGCGGCCTGTGGCTAGAAAGCAGCCGCCGAGGTCAGAAGTGCCAGAAGAACAAGCCTTCTCGTCTGCGCAAGCATCAGATGAGAGTGAGGATGAAGGTCCGAGAAATTACGAAGAGGACGATGATGAGGGTGAAATACCTCGCAGACTGTTATCAGAAGGAGAGGAAAGTGAAGAATACGACGAAGAAGATGTCGAAGGGCAAGACTCGTTTGGACATCAAAACCAAGAATTCGAGCAATATTCGGACGACGAGCTTGCTGAAGCAAATCGCAGTGAGGAACTACCAGATGACCAAGATGATGGGCTTCAAGAATTCCCTTCTCAGGTCGAGATGCTATCCTCTGACATTGATGAATACAGCCAAGACGCATTTGAGCAAGGCGACCAGGATAATGATGATGCAGCGAGCGATGACGACCAGTACCTTGAGACTAACTTCGTGCAGGATGATGACAGATCCGATCGAAACGTCACTGTTCGGGAATCGAGTGATCAAGATATCTCTGATCAAGAAGAACATTTCAGCCAAGAAGCGGATAGTGCATCACATGAGGACCTCGGAATCGATGATGCCGTGCTTTATCCAGCCCTTAGCGGTATCACTGCATCGACTCTCAAGCAAGACAGTGACCTCGACGACATTATCCTTGCAAAGGAGAATCGCATAGCCCAATTATTGCCAAAGCGGCATCCTATTGAGGACGAAGATGGCGTGGCAGAGGTCAGTGATGCCGCGTCAGATGCTGTGCCGGATGAGCTCATTCCGGTCTTCGATGACGACGATGAAGCGATGGAACGAAGCTCAGCCGAATTGAATGAAGAAGAAGACCGCTATGATAATGAACCAGAGGAGGCCCATGTTCCGATCGATATTGTGCTGGAGCGCGGCGACGAATTGACCGAGCAAGATATCCTAGACTTGCGTTCTCCCGTTGAGGTCGAAGCGGAGTTTGAGAGCGATACCGAATTCACCAAAGAGAATCATGGTCAAGTCGTGCAGGAGGACGCGTCAGACGACATTCAAGAAGCAGAACTACCAGATCTTTCGCAAGGCGAAGCGATCGAAGAGCTTCTGTTCAAGGAAATGGATCGTGCACGTCGACTCAGTCAGATCGAACAGGCAAGACCAGATTTACGTCGAGCTTCGATCGATGCGCTGCCTTCTTCGAACCAGCCAACTCCTCATCTTTCACAGTCGCCTCGCTCATCTGATGCACCTCGTGAGCCAGTCGACTCAAAAACTGAAATTGAGCATAGTGGCAATCACGGCTTACCCCCACGCAGAACATCAGATGCGACAAGGCGACCGTCGATGCACAGCCAAAGACCTTTCCATGCAGAGGTTTTTCCACCTAGTCCGATTGAGGAGGCGGACGACCATGCCAATCATCATTCTGTGGAAGAAACCATTCTCAGTGAAGCACCTGCGGAAGAAATTGTTGAGGATCCGGCTCGAATATTGGACGCCACAGAAAAAGGGTTCCATGTTGCCCGAGATGACCATCACGAATTGCTTGCCGTACAGGACAAGTCCGTCGAGGCTCAGATGAGCAAAGAAGTCCCGCCAGTCACAGAGGACGAGCAGGTCGTCGTAGCGGAAGAGGCTGAATTTCTTGCGCATTTGGACGGTCAATTGGAGAAGTCTGCTCAGTCGTCTGACGAGCTACGAGATTCGAATAAGGAAAGTGTTCTCAGGCAGTCTTCTCATGAAAGCATTACCATTGCTGACAGCGAAGGTGCCATTGTGGACGAGCAGAAGGGTTCCGTCGAAGTACCAGAACAAGTGGAAGATATCGGCATGGTGCTTGACAACGAGGCTGCAATTGACGCATCGCAAGAAGATTTTGTTCGAGAGGAACCAGATGCCGGCGAAATTGAAGCCAACGGATCATTTTTGCAGCAAACAACGGCGTCAACCAAGGCGATCGATGATTCTGAGGCCAGCCAATTTTTCCCCGAGGACATTGTGCTGGAAGACATCAATGATGGCGACGAGGAGGAAGCAATCAATCATCTTGAATATGCAAGCTCAGAAGAATCACAAGGTATGCAAGGCGATCTGGGTGACTTCATCGCAGAGGATGCAGACGAAGGCTCGGCACGTGAGCTGATGGATGATTTTGTCAACGACTTTGACGGGCCAGATGATGCTCGACATTATTCGGAACACTCTGACGCTGACCACGTCTCCGCAATCTCGCCTGTGTCTGCCGCTGATAAGCCTATCGGTGAAAGTGGTGACGCCGAGCAAGCAGCACTAGCCAGTCATGCGTTTTCCGAAGCCAATGAAGACAAACAGACCAGTGACGGGCACCACTCAAGGCGTGTAGACTCGAAAGAACCTACACCAATAGAGGCGAGTCATGCTGTTGTCGCTCACCATGACCATGGCCAGGAAGTCAACGATGACGTTGATCAAGACGAGGCAAAGCAGCGGAAAGAGTTTGATCCTGGCAAGGCAAGTCATCGGACACGCCGCCGCTCTTCGACAGAGAGCCAGCCCGAATCCCAAGAACATGCAGGGGAAAATATTCAGGGCACACGCTCAGCTGTCAAAGCGAACCATGAAAGTCCTGACATGATGAGAGAGGGACTAGCGAGGATACATGAAAACGACAAAGCGATACAGCGGCTACAGACACCACCACCGCTTGACAACCCAGAAAGCATTTTGCATTCTCCAAGATTGCATCCTCCTGCTTCGCCGATTCCGGTTATTGTGCATCGTCTACGGGATGGAGCTGAGTACGTAGATGACAGCAATGATTTGAGCAGACTGGAGGAGCACGACGAATCGCACCATCTCCCTGCAGCTATTCAGTCTGGCCCCAGAGTCGTCATTCGACGCAGATCTGCGGCGACTCGTGACGCGAACACAGCACCGACACGGGAAGGCCGTCAGACGCGTTCCATGTCTGCAGAAGCGTCAGACAGTGTAAGGCGTTCACAGCGCAAGAGATAGGCCTATTTAAGTTGTACATGATTTACTGCATGAGATGAGCGACTGAAATTTTGACTTGCGCGCATTTCGACGCTCTGAGTATCGATCGAAAGCATACAAGCAACATGGATATCAGGCCGGCCACGGTCGATGATTTGGCAGGCATGGTAAGAGGCGGGCGTTTTGTATATGACACTAACATGAGCAACATGCCAACCTCTCAAATCTGCCGGAGAATTACCAAATGAAGTACTACCTCTACCACGGCCTGACTTGGCCGAATCTGTCCTATGTTGCGACTGATGCGCGAGGCCGCATTATCGGATACGTGCTTGCCAAGATGGAAGATGACCCTTCACCTACGCCGCACGGCCATATCACATCACTTTCCGTGATGCGCACATATCGGCGGCTAGGGCTCGCAGACAAGTTGATGCGACAGGCGCAGATGGCTATGGTGCAGAACTACGACGCTCACTTTTGTTCATTACATGTGCGTCGATCAAACCGTGCGGCCTTGCATTTATACCGCGATACGCTCAAGTTTGAGCTAATTGATACGGAAAAGAAGTATTATCAGGACGGTGAGGATGCATACAGGTGGATTGTTCTATCTTCCAAGTGTTTGCTAACCTAAGCATGCGCAAAGACTTGAGCGTCTTGAAGCAGGGCGCCTTTTCGCTCGATGTGGATACCATCACAGCGCAAACAAGAGGATTCAAATTGGATACGACCGAAAAGCCGATCTCGGATGGCATGCATGTATGATAGTGTTGTGCTTATGACGCTGGCGCTGTATCTGTACTGGCGACCGGCGGCACAAGGACGTCGGCCTTTTCTAGGAACGTTTCGAGCTCACCACTGCTGTCAGTCATTTGCGTAGAGCGCAGATGGACTTACCTTTGGTGCATGCCGACCAGAATATCGCAGCCGCCGACAAATTCCTTATTGACATAGAGCTGAGGGATGGTAGGCCATTCGCTGAATTCCTTGATGCCTTCGCGTAGCTCTTGATCTTCGAGGACATTGAATGCAGAGAGCTTTTGCGGGTTGACGCCTTGCAGGCCGAGGATCTGAATGGTGGCACGAGAGAAGCCACACATGGGCTGCTCAGGTGTGCCCTTCATAAACAGGACAACAGGCGATGAGGCGATGGCTGATTCAATGGCGCTCTTGGTCGCATCCGACAAGGCGCGTGATTGTGAAAGCAGTGTCGGCAATGCGGGCCTTTTCGCCGAAAGCAGCAGTCTGGATGTTCTGACGAGATGATTCATGCTAATGACCTTTAGAGCAAGACTCACTGGATGTATAGACGCTGGAACAAGCAGTTTCGATGCCGTCAGCCTGAGTCATGCATTTCTCTTTCGGCTAAAATTTTGTTCCCTTTTCGTATATAAACGGGCGCATTCCCACTTTCTCGATTCCCTCTTCACCCATCTGCCTGCCACACAAAATGCTGCCAGATTGTGCCATGCGCACCGGATGAAGGCACGCTTTCAATGCGCTCAACGCCAGTGACTCGCTGCCGTGTCGCCCGACTTGCTATTCTTGGCTGCCATCTTGGTTGACTCGCTCTTCCGCTTGCATATCAACGCCGAGCCGCGCCTCGCTTTGTCACGCTCGTCCATTTGGTCGCTCTTCTCGATTTTCGGCCGTCTCGCTTGCTCAAATGCGGATGTTCGCCCCTGCGTCTTGCTCTGATCGTTTGGATTGCGCTTTCGAATGCTCGCCTGAAAAGAGGTTTTCCGCCTATTTGCTCGTCGCTCGATTTCCGCTGACTCACTTCCTGCGCTTCGCACTCCGCTCGGATGGCACAAGAATGACATGCTCGCAATGATGATTCACGCGATAGACCGCTCTCACTATCGACGCTAGCTTGCTAATACCGACGGACCGTGGAGAACATTCATGATTTGGATGACCAATAATGTGGAGGACGCGCTTTGTTTGCTTCCTGGCGACCTTCGATGCTCAGGTGTTGACCTTTCATTCACCACTCTTGACAACTGTACTCGCCGGACTGGATTTTCTTTTGACACCGATTCGTGTGGGATGATCCGGCCTGGATACCGCTTGACACGCCCAGTCGATGACCAGCATCTAACTTGCTCTCCGGAATTCGTGGCATGTGGCTCTTATCATCCTTTGCTGACCGATCTTTTCACCTGCTCTCTTGCTTTTTGCTTGTTGAATCAAACCGCCCTTGTGCAGTTTCGTTTTACCAACAGGGTATGGTCATATCTTCAGACAGCTTCCTGCAAGCAGCTTAGTCGGTGCAATAGGGACATGTTGGGATTGGCGATGTGACCAAGAGTGCTTTCTTGGCGGGAGTGTCGAAGAGCTCTTTGTGCAAGTCTCGTGGCTTGGCGCAAAGAGTGTGTTGTTGGACAATTACCAAAAAGCTCATTGAGCCTGCTTCGACTGCTCGGTCTTGCTCTATGGCATCACCGGCATTCGTCTCGCAGACATACCTCTTCACTCGAAGAGACTTGACCTTGTCAGTTGGCTAGGCCTCTATGTCCTGTTCCAGGACTCAGTGCTGTTGCATGTTGTCTAGGCAAAGTCTTTTTGCGTCTCCTGAATTATGCTACACACGTTCCTGACCCCTTAACTTGCTCGAAATAAGCAGTGACCAGCAAGACGATGCCGCCAACATGACTATATTCGGTCGGAAGAACAAGCGTGCATGGCATAGTATCGACAACTCAATGGAGGATGAGAGCCGTGGTCGCAGCATGTTCCGCAGCATGACTGGCAAAAGACCAAACAATCCGTCTGCTCATAGCAAAACAGCCTATTCAGCAATACCATCCGCGGAAGCCATGACTCGCGGCGCGAGTTTGGAGACGATTCGTGACCGCAGCCCATTTGTGGACACGCAGGTACGCCTACACACTGGCAAACGCAAGCCTGGCCAGATTTCGCCAATACAAGGACGCGCTAGCACAATTCGATCTATGCAACGAGCAGACTTTGCATCTGAGTATGGAGCTACCTGTGCTGAGGAGCTGGGCTATACGCGACTGGCAGCTAGTCAGCCCCAGCCGTCACTTGCTGTCAAGCACTCTGGGTCATTGTCGCGAGCGTCATCTACGGCGCACCTGGCTGCTCCTAGCCCGTCTTTGACAACAACATCTGATGGGAGTCCATATGTAGGCGAACAAAGCACTCAGCCAAAGACTTCATATGAGGACCTGAAGCGCTGCCGAACGCACACAAGCGACAAAGCCGGCAAGTCTGGCATCTTTGCTCAGCTCAAGGCCAAGTTGTCATTACGCAGGTAGGCCAAGGCACTGCAATGCTGTCACCTGAGTTATTTTCTCTTCTCAATTTTCGGCAAGTGACGTTGCTGTCAAGGACATGCCAAGGCTGTCAGAATCGGATGATCTGCAAATCAGAGATCTGAAGGCCAGATCGGGACGTCCGGCAACTCTTTTTTTAAGCCATCGAGTATGTCGGATATTTTAATGAGGTCATGCGCCAAAACCCACCTTATTCACCATTTTTCTTTTTTTTCGTGCTATGAAGGCGTGTTTAGTGTCTTGTTGAGCGTGCTTGGTCATCAAGCAGCATCTTGCGAAGGAGGTCCTCCATGGTAGCCGCCTGCTTGGCATATGCATTGTGCAAGTCATGTGAGCAATGCATGCAAATGCTGCCGTTTCGAGGCCGGCTTGCGGCCTGTCGGCTGCTCTTTTGACTGACCATTGAATTTCTAAGCGCATCGGTGCCTCTGCTCGCGGGTTCGATATCAGCTTCACGCGAAGCTACAATGCTCGTATGCTGCTTGTTTTCTGTTTGCTTGCGTATCCGAGAGCATTGGGCATGACATCCTTTGTGGCTACCTGTATAGACCAATGCACGCCGAACCGATACTCTTGCTCAGAACTTTAGAAGCCAGTGCGCTCGCGAGTCGCGGGCGCGGCGTCAACCTGACAAAGTGAGCCGTTGGTGCCGGACGGAGGCTTTGCAAATGAGCTCTCTCTCCGACGAGTCTCCGACTCTCCGTGCTATTGGTCTCACAATCTTTAATGCTTGACGAGTCGGGGAATTACCCCAGATTTTTATGCGACTATCTTGCCCGGAATAGACGGGACGTGGCAGAAGCTTAAACGAATCAAGGAGGTGTTTTTGACTGAGCCTCATTATCAATTTATCACGTCTAGAACGACCTCAACTGGCCTGGAGTTCGGAGCATCTCAAGGGTGGGCTCTCAACCTGGCAACTAGGTTCGTATATCGCTGTACATGCATTCATGCATCGGTGCATGGGTCATGTGGCCAATTGATTACTTTGCTTTTTCAACAACAATTGGCGATTACGGGTCGGCATATGCTATTATGCGGCATGTTCTCGCGGCACGACGTGAAGAAGCAATGATCCTTGCCTGCAAGGTCCAGCAAAGTGCAACGTGTTCAATCAATCAGAAAGAAGGAAAAAGAAGGGTCCTCGGGCTTGCCGTCATAGCATTATTTGTCATGTAGTTTTCAGACAAAGACAGACAGTCCAAGCTGGTGAGTTGTCAAATCATCATTGGACTTGTGTTTCATGTTGCGTTTCGCGTTGATGGAAGGTCAAAGAACCTTTATGTGATGCCGTGTCCCGTGTTGAAATGCCGCCATCGTGGACGCAATACCTCGTTTTGACTGGATATTATTTGCGCTTGCATGGATGCTCCGGGGCCAGTCGATGTTGCCGTGCTTGAAAGTGCCAGAACGAGCAGATCAAAGCGGCAAAGGACACTGGATCCAGGCCCTTGGAAGTTTAAAGTCTTTTGCCTGAAACTTAAGCGAGCCTGTCTGCATCCCAATTGGGCAAAAGAGGACCAAAAAAACCGGAGCTGCCAGTTTATTTCGCCCAATTTTATCGTTTAATCACATCTCATCTTCATGCAAGAGATTCAGCAGCAGGGCAAAGACGCGACGTGTCAAGCTTGAGAGCCGGCAAAGAGGGTAGGGAGCAAAGTTGAAAAGCGTTTGAAGGCTAGAGTAGGGAGTTCTATGTCTACGTCGATGTATCCAGCTTAAAGGCTCCTGACTCAATGTCTCCGGGGCAAGGAGGCCACCTGTCATGACGTCGATGCGAGTGCCAAGATGTCGGCATCAAGAGCGTGGATTGTAAACCTTTTTTTTTAGAACGCGCATCGGTCAATGCGTTGCCAAGCGTGTGTGTTGAGGAAAGAGTGTAATCAAATGGTGCAATGGACATGCCGAAGCACGATAGAAGAAAGAGATGCATGGTTGTTGATAGAAAAGTTGCTCGCTGGATAGTATGCTTTTTTTTGAAAGAGAAGAGTTGTGTTCCGTTATCGTGAGAATGTTCGTCAGAGTATTGCATAGAGAGAGACCGTTGTAAGGGCCCTGCTCATACGCCATAGTAGAGGAGGTTGCGATTGCGCCAGACACTAGTGTTTTCGCTTGTCACGAAGGAAGAAGATCTGGCCGATTGCCCTTCTGACGGAGCTGGTCGACTCAGGAAGAAGCGGTCAACGGAACTGGACAGGACTGGAAGCGATGGAGCATTGGACTTAGTTGTGGGTAGCACACTAGGGCTGCTGCTGGGTGTGCTTGCAGCTGAGCCTGTGCTGAAATAGTCGACGTGCGGTGCCTGAGTGTGGTTGTGTGGACTTTGCTGAGGAAGGGCCTGTTCCAGGTCTTGCATGCGGCACTGCTGGCTGCAGTAGATGCCTCCGAGTGTGTGCCTGTTGCAGATGAGGCAGAAGTCTTGGTCCATTGATGCTAGAGAAGAGAGACTGGCTTGATCGCTATTGACCTTCAACCTGGTGGGCCATGCCTGTCTTCTTATAAGCCAAATTCCATAAAATTGCACCTTCCTGTCCCCGATTTATTTCCTCCCTGGTTTCTTCCCACTTGCGCCATTTTCTACGCCCATTTCTCTCAATAAACCGAAATGGCACACTCAAAAAACAGTAAAAAACTGGATTGATTAGCAAGACAGATGCTGCTGCGCGATACCACGAGCGATACCATCATGTGAGAGCATCATCAAGGAGGCCCCGCGCGACCTTGGCATGCTATCCTCGATACAAGCGGTGACAAACACCTCTTTCTCGTGGCCTGCTACATCATACACAAACAAAAAGAAAAAGAAAAAAAATCGCCCTCATAGATGGCACGATGGCAGCATACCTTGATGGCCGCTACATCACCGCACATCTTGATAGCCCAACATGTCGCAGATCGGAAACACTGAGACTGTGCTTGGGCCTTCTTCACAATCTTCAGTGCTCAATTATGCACGGTCCTTGCACCCGAGAGGCCAGGGTACCTTGAGGCCCGTTCTTGCTACCGCTGCTTCCAAACCGCAACCATGTTTCCCCCACGCACTGAATGTTCATAGCTCCTGCATGCTCGCTTAAGCCCAAATTATATGTCGTGTTCGTCCCTCTTTGGTGCGTGCTTTCCCATATCAAGTCCATCTCCTGAATCCAAAGAAAATTATCGTTTCAGATGCGCATCAGATTGGCTCGGACATTTGCTGCTTCTCTAAAGCTACTTGCGTGCTGAAGCCCAATTGAGCACGGCCGCAAGCCCTGCATCACGCAATGCCTGTCGCTCTTGTAGCCGTCGCTCATTCTCTATCGCCTGCTCATCCTTCTGTATCTTGGCATCCCCGCGCTCAAGCAAAGACGTATTTTCTTGCGCCATTTTATTTGTCTCTTTGCAAATCCACGTACGTGCCCCTGACACTTCGATCGGATCATCGATTCCAGGCCCGGCATTTGCTCTTGCAGGTGACAGGGAAGCAATAGGCTGCATCAAGCGCGTCGGTCGTCGTGCTCTGGATAGTGGCTGCTTCACGCGTGGCAAGGCCGCAGGCATTCGCGGTACTCCCTCTCCTGGCGAGACCAAATTCCGGCGCACGGAGCTCGTCTTGATACGCTTCGCATGATCACCCACGTCATCTCCCGTATCAATACTGCGTCGTCGCTTGTTGCCTTGCTTCTGTAGCGGTGTCGAGATGAAGCGCGGTGGAGATAGATCATCCAAGACGTGCGTTGCGTAGCTGTTGGCAGCAGCGGCTAGAGCTTGCAAGGACTGTTGTCTAGATGCTTCCTCTGCTGCGCGTGCACGGCTTTCTTTGAGCGCATCGAGCGCAAACTTGGGCGAGCGTGGTTGTGTCGGTGGGATTTTGATGGGCGGCCGAATGCGATGTGTCTTGGGACGTGGCGGTTCTGGCAAGCAGACAAGAGGCACTGGCAGCGTCTCGAGCGTCTGAAGTGGTCGCTGGCCTGATACAGAGCGTGTGAGGTGAATATGCGCGGCCTGTGTGATTGACAGCAACCTGCCAGTCTTCCGCTTGCCTGTCCGCGTTACGGGTGCTTGACGAGGCCGCGCATAGATAGCTTTGCGCGGCGGTTCTGGAGAAGATGCGTCAGAGGATGCTGTGTCCGGCGAGGGGCTCGCTTGCGTAGGCAATGCAGCGGCTTGCGGCGAAGAATGGTCAATTTGAATGCTTTGATTACTTGCCTTGATTGAAGACGGCCGCGACACTACACGCCGCTGCACAGAGTCCCAATAGACATGTCCGCGTGTTGCCGCCGGCGCTGGCGTCTTGACCCGTCGCTTGATTGCTGCCGGAGTGAACTTGACCGGCGAAAAGGCGAATCCCGTGCCGTCCGAATCGTAATCTACAACCACTTCATAATCGCGCTTTGGTGTAGCCGTCAGGCCTCGCGTCTCGACACCGATTCTTGGCGTGGCAATAGACTTGACGGGCGAAAAGCTGATGCTGGAAACAAAAGCGCGTTCATCATCACCACTTGATTCGCCGTCGTTGCCATGCACATCAGGGTCAAAGATGACTGGCCTTTTTGTTCGCCGTGGCGTCTTGCGCTTAATCGTAGACGGCGGACCATCAGGCCCATTGAAGAAGTCGCTCAATCGATTGCCTCTCCTTGGTTTCATGGGTCGCCTTTTTGTCTCTTTGTTGTTGTTGATGAAATTCGCGAATTTTGGGCGCGACGAGGAAGTTTTCAATTGCAAGTAGAAGAGATCGAATGCTATGCTGTGCCAAATATGAGATGATGCTTAAATGCGATATGCATAGTACTCGTAAAGACCCCTCGGGGCATGACTTGTCAAATTCAGTTTCCGCGAGTGCCATTGCTGCCCGACTCTTTCAATGGTGATGCGCTTGCCTCGTTGTCTCAGCCAGTCACGTCGTCCACGGCCTTCAATCTTTTCCCACTGCAAAGAGCTAGCAATGTGTAGTCGTGAAAAGCCAGGACACTCGAGTAGGGCAAGATTGGGGAAGAGCTTAGACAAAATGTTGGCAAACGTCACTTCAGCTGAAATGACATTGGTGCTGAGCAATAGATACTCGAGCTGTTGTAGACGCGGCGCAATATCGCCATTCAGCTCGATATCATGCGCGCCAAGCTCATTGAGTGCCGGGGGAAGAAGGGCTAGATGGTCGATTGTCATTTCCACACCGCTGAGATCAAGCGATTGCAATTGTCTGGGAAGGCTCATGCAGAATTGCTCGAGTTCCAGCGCGTGGTTCTCGAAGGGGTGCGTCTTGTTCCACGAAAAGTGCAGATCGAAGCGTGTCAGTGCTTCACTCGCTGGGTGGTGCATGACAAATGCGGTCAAATCAGCCGCTGTCATGTTGATGCACTGACTCAGCACGAGGCATTGTAGCTTGGCTGTCTGTGGCAGAGAGTGCAAGGCAGCACCTGTCACCTTTGTGTTGTAAAGATCGAGCATCTCAACCGCAACAAGACGCGGCAGGAATGCATCGAAGAAGGATGACGGCAGCGTGCTGCAATTGTGGAGCGACAAGTGTCGAAGATTAATGGGAGCCATGTCTGTGACTGCAGTCATGGCCTCGACAAAGCTAGACGAGTCTGACCCACAGAAGTCGAGCGTGTGTAGCTTCTGCAGCTGAGAGAAGAGGGTGCGCATAACAGACGCATCGCAGTCATTCTCGACTGCTTCTGAGAGCAAGACGCATTCGATGTTTGGGCAGAGCAAGAGACATTCACGCATCGTGGCTGATGTGAGCATTGTATACTGCTTGTTGCAATTGCGTGAACGTCCTAGACCAACGCTAGTGAATGCGCTAAAGTCCAGCTCACGCACATAAGCGCCACGCTCTGGATAACGTCGCAGCTCTTCAAGGAAGCGATGAAATGCGTGCGGACCATTGAAAGGCACGCGCTGGTACAGTTTTGGCAGAATGAGATGATCAAAGACTGGCGCGACCTGTCTCAGCGAGCGCAGGAGGCGTAGTCGGCCGTATGTATTGTGGTCATGATGGACTTCTTGCACGATCTGTGCGATTATTTCGTAGGGTAGATGGTTTGCGGTGTGGTCCATGCAGACCTTTATCTCTTGATGTCCCTTTGTTTAATAGAGGCTTCTGTGTTTGAGCTCTGGGCCTTGCAGCGATCGAGACAGATGGTAGATGGTGGATGATAGCTGGTGGTTCTTGATATATAATTTTCTTGTTTTGTGCGACGGCAATCCCGATGAGAAGAGAAAAAGAGAAAATCTGGGGAAAGAAAGGGAAATCATGTGACGCGGGAAAATGGGCTGTGCTGCTGCAGTTGTTTCAGTAAGCTTAAGAGTGTCAGAGAAGGGTCCTTGCATGCAGGTCAGGTGCGAGAGGAGGAATGTGCATCAGAGTCGTACTACAGTCTGCTTCCGGGATGTGCAAGGGTCACGCGCAACGGCAGACATGGAGCAAAGCAAGAGCAGCATACAAAAGAGGAAAAGCAGTTGACCTTGTATGTTGTATGTATCATAGCCAGCTAGATACGTATTCGTGTGTTCAGAGCCAGTCCCAGGTAATAGGAATGCGACCCTCACTCTCCTCACCAAGTTGTCGGAATGCCGCCGGCGACATGTCCACATCGTATCCCTTGCACCCTTCGCACTTGTCACGAATGGCAACAACAACAGACTTGCTGCCGCGCATCACCTTGATCTTCTTGCCGCAGATCGGAGCAAGGTTAGGATTGGCAGGTGAGTCCTTCATAAAGAGGTCAAAGGGAATAGCAGCAACCAGATCGCTGTCTGTGTAGGTCTGTCCGCAAGCAGTCAGACCAAGATTGTAGAAGGTACCATCTCCAGAGTAGGCGCCAGTACTGCTCGTGGTGGCAGCTTGAGCAAGTGCTGCTTGAGGTGCTGCTGTTGCCACAGGAGCAGCTGCGACGGGATCAGCAATGACGGGAACAGGTGCTGGAACCTGAGCATCAGAAGCAGCAACGACAGCAGGTGCGTCTTGCACAACAGGTGCTTGCTGAGCAGGTGCATTGACTGCAGCTTCAACGAGAGGATCTGCTGCAGCTGGAATGACGGCTGCTGGAGCAGGTGCAGAGACTGCAACTGGCACATCTGCCGGTGATGGAGCTGCCTGTGCTGCGACCGGCGCAACAGCAGGAGCAGCTGCTACTGCTTCATTCGCTGCAGCAGCTGGAGTAGGAGATGGCATGACGGAGAAGGTCGTAGCAACAGGTCCTGGACGCGTGATAGTGACATACTCCCAGACAACGTCCGTGACGGTGACGATTTCTACAGCACGCTTGTGGTGTGCTTGGACGTGAGCATGAGCTTGCTCTTTGTGTAGAGCAGCTGCAGATGCTGTGGCTGCTGCAAGAACAAGAGAGAGTGTAAAGTCTTTGAATGCAACCATGCTGATGCTGATGCTATGCTGATGCTGTCCTATCAAAGAGTGTCAAGACGAGAGAGAGAGAGCAGATGCAGTAGCAGAGAGAGAGAAAGCAGTTGGAAGAGTGAGCAGCACCTGGCAGTCTTCTTCTTCTTGTTACTTCTTGTTGTAGGATGCTTCTTGGGTGTTGCCGCCTTTGTGAGGCAAGGAGCCTATTTATGCAGAGAAGTGGCGGGTCATCCCTTCGCATATGGCTTCCCTCTTCTCAAGCTCTACATTGACGTACGATCATATAGCCGGAAGCGGTTGACACTCATACAGCACATGCCAGCCTGACAGTCTCTTCTACACAGCATCATCTGTGTCTTGCTCTCTCAATGCATATGGCACATCCACTAAGGCGCGTTTCTCTTTTTTCGCGTCCAAAATTTCCCCTCGCTTCAACAGCAGGAAATGCAAAATGCGCAGTCACATTATAATATGTCCTTGATATGACTCGACAACAGCACATTCATGACTAAGACACTGCCTGGCTATCCCTTGATTCCATGATACATTGATCGCACCTCGTCGTGGTCGTCCCGGTTGCAAGAAATGTTTGCTTGGGGGAATGCCGCTATGAGCTTCATATGGCTGTGTTCGACTATTATCATCAGACCATGCCAGCTACTAGAAAGACGACCTCCTCGACAATGCTTATACAGAGTGCTCGCTGTCATGACGCATGGAGCGAAGCCCGCAAACTATTTTCAGAAGGCGCACTCAACGACACGGCTTGGCATAGTTAAGAGGCATAAGCAAGTAGAAATAGACAACGCTAAACAGCTATCAATTGACAAAGCATGAGCTTCCTTCAAGGTCTCAAAACCAAAGGCAAGGCCGGCTTCGACAAAGCATGGGATCTCAGTGAAAAGTACATTGGCAAGCCCATGAACAACGTCGCAGGGCGGCTCGGCGTAGAACAAGTATGGCCTACAGATATGCCTGCAGAGTGCGACAAGGCATCTCGCATTCTGCGCGTTTTTACTCTCGACCGGGACTACGCCCCTGAACAAACCAACTATATCGATGAGCATGCCGCCAAGAAGCAGCAAAAGGTTATTCAGCGCATACCAGCAGCAGCCCTTGCAGAAGCCCAAGGTATCGCCATCTTTACAGTCTTTCGCTCAGGTCTGGGTATATCTGGTGCAAGCGGCGGTGGGCTTGTCATGGCGCGACTCGAGTCTGGCGAATGGGGACCTCCCAGCGGTATCCTGATGCACACCGTCGGATTCGGCTTCCTCGTCGGCCTTGATGTGTATGATGTCGTGATTCTCTTGCGCACCAAGACAGCAGTTGAAAGCTTTTGCACACCAAAGTTCACACTTGGCGGCGATCTGAGCATAGCAGCTGGGCCTGTCGGGCAGTCAGCTGTTATCGATGCAGGCTATAAACAGGCTCCAGCATGGTCATACGTCAAGTCAAAGGGTTTCTACGCAGGAGCTCAACGTACGCTCATTCTGTCAAAGGACGTCAAGCTAACAATAGTCAACGGTACCATCATCATCGAAAGACAAGATGAGAATGCAAAATTCTATTATCGACCTTATACCGCGCGAGAGATCCTCTCAGGCAAGCCACAGATGCCACACGAAGCCAAAGGGCTGATTCAGACATTGAGAGCCGCTGAAGGCAAATCCGCAGACCATTCGTTGATCCCTGGCGGGGTCGCGCCTAGCGAAGTCGAGGCAAAGGGCATTGCGCCGCCCAACTACGATGACCTCGATATCATCAATGTCAAATGCAGTATGTGTGGCGCGAAAATGACTCCAGATATGCTCACTGATCACAAGTGTGAGTCGACATCTGAAACTAGTGCCGGACCATCAGCGTCACCGCCATCGCTTCCGCCCAGGGCGCGAGTAGCGCACAGCGAGCCAGTTGCTTTGGACCCGGCGAATGAACTTCCGATTCAAGACTTGGCGATACAAACACCAGCGACGGACGCTGCGATTCACAAGGACTCGAGCATGGCACATCTGGAGGACTCCTCCAGTAGGACTGCAGCTTCCAGTGGCAATGATGTGGCGATAGACCGCCCCAACATCCTGGCTACAAAAGCAGAAGAAGCGTCAACAGTGTCTGATGACGATCGGATTGAACTCGTCGACGCAACAGCATCCTTGGGACCTGCGAAGTGAAGGTGCCTCCCTGCTGAATTTGTGGAATGTTGGGCCTGAAGAATCGAGGCGATCAAAGGGCAACCTAAGTCTGTTTCCTGGTTTGACATTGGTTGAGCGATATACAGCGTGCCGTCAGACCTTGAAGAAAGATGCTGACTCGATCAAGAGCATTCGGTCACCGCCAAGCGTGTTCATCGATCCGCAACGTCAAGGCTACAGGAGTTCCTGACGCACTGGCAGCGGTACCAAGCAAAGATGCTCGCAAAGAAGCTAAAGCATCACATGAAGTCCTCCTCGGGATCATAGTCGGATGCGCGATCATTTGCTGTCGCCTCAACCGCTTCGTCCGTAAGAAAGGAAGAGTAGCCGGCCTTTTTCTGGTCTGCAATCGCTTTCAATTCACGCGCTCGCTGTTCCTCTTGTTTTTCCTACCGTTAGTCATGAAGTGAAGAACACTTAAACGCACTTGAAGACGCCAATGTTCCTTTGCTTCTCTTTGTCGCTTGATTATATGGCTTCGTTGCTCTTCCTGCAAGTCCGGATGCCGCTCTTCCTTTGTCTTGTTGAGCCGATTGACAACTGGACCTTCTCGAGTCTTGATAAAGACCTTCTTGACCTGTGTCTGTCGGTGGAAGCCAACCTGTCCATCTGCCATGCTTCCGTCTTTTTTGAGGTTTGACCATGGCGTGTAGACGATTGTCACATTATCACGTTTGCAGCCCTCGATAGAGTTGGCTTTTGTGAGCTGAGCACAGTCTTTTAGCAGCTCTTCTGAGATGTTATCCCAAGACTCGCCGGCTTTCAACCGCAAATAGACGTGAGCAGAACTGAGCTTGTCGGCATGGAACCAGACATCGTCCACCAGACCATAGGCAATCAGCTTTTCATTCTCGAACTTGTCCTTGCCCATGTAGATGACATGATCGCCTGAGCTATAGTAGAAGACCATGACACAGCAGAAATGCAGCTTGCCGCAGATACTTGGCAGCTGACTGAGTCGCGTCCACACAAATTTCTGGCGCCGTCATTCTTGCGCGACACTTCGTCATCTACAGAGCAGCAGCGCGCGCGCCATGCTGGTCCTGGTCATCGGGGACCTGTACATTCCTAGCAGGGCCGCGGATCTGCCTCCCAAGGTACGCAGCATGCGCATTGGCATTCACTAACTCTTGATAGTTCAAAAAGCTGCTTGTGCCCAATAAGATATCGCAGATCCTGTCAACAGGCAACCTGTCTGACCACGAGACTTATGACTTTCTGCGTCGCATTGCACCAGACTTGCACGTCGTCAAAGGCGACAGTGATGAACAACCAAATTTGATGTCCTCGAAGACAATAACTCATGGACCGTTGCGCATCGGGGTCGTGAATGCGCATACGGTTGTACCGAGCGGCGACTCTGATGCGCTCCTGATTGCAGCGCGGCAGCTGGACGTCGACGTACTCATTTGGGGCTCAACACATCGCTTCGAGGCTTATGAGCTAGAGGGCAAGTTCTTCATCAATCCAGGCAGCGCGACAGGGGCAGTGCAGTCTGGCTGGTGGCCTGATGGCAGTGAGCCGATACCAACCTTCGTGCTCATGGACATCTCGGGAAGCACGCTTCTTCTCTACGTCTATCAGCTCATTGAAGACGAAGTCAAGGTGGAAAAGTTCAAGTATGAAAAGACATAACTAAAGCTCTTCCTCTGCCTCTTGCAGCTGCGATGGTTTGAGCATACCAGGCACTTGCATGGCCTTCTGAAGTTCAGCCTTTTGTCTCTCCTCGAGCTCCACCTCACGATCCTCCTGGAACAGTTCCACATCGTCCTCGCCTGCAAACTCCTTGATGCTGATAAGAAAGTCTCGTAGGTTGAGCTTGAATTTCGGCAAGTCCTGGTTGAGCGAGAATAATCCTTGCACAAATTGCTGAATCTGAAGAGGTTGCAGGTGTGGAAAGGCATTTTGCAGCAAGCTGACCACATAGTCGCGCAAAAATTGCGCATTTGTTGTGGATGGATCTTGTACTTGAGCAGGCGTGTAGAGCGGTGCAGCGATAGAGTTTGATTCCACAAGACCAAACATGCGCGCAAGAATGACACACTGCATGCGGAATCCAGATTTGTGGTCGCTGTCTGTCAAAACGAAGAAGACATCCTGCAGAAGCGACAGGAAGAATGACTGGTAGAACGCATTCGCAATACTCTGATCTGCGGCGGCAATATTGTTGATGAGTTCGAGACAAATATTGAGTCCCGTTTCCGCGATATCGCGCATGGTGTGCTTGAATGCCCAACATAGACTATCGATGACAAGCTTGAACTTCTGAGGCGGCAAGCTCAAGAAAGCAGTAAAGCAGTGCAAGTTGATAGCTCGTAGCATTTTGAATAGCGCGACACGATGCTCCGGGAATTCGCTAAAGTCCTTGTTGATCATTTCTAGTGTGCACTCAAACACCGCATCCATAACTGCAGGCACTTTGTCCGTGATGAGACCACCCAATCTGCCAATGACAACGGCCATCATATTGAGCACTTCTGCATCGCGTGCGTCTGGCACATTGCGATTGTAGTCCGAAAGCACCGCTTCAAGAAGAGGTGGAATCAAATTGGTGCTGACAGAAGCCAAGTCGTCGGCACATTCAACGTACGCCTCGATCAATTTGAGCACTTCTTTTTTGACTGTGCGCAATGCACGTACTCTGGGCGTCTTCGTTGCAATTTCACCCTGCGCTGCGACGGTGTCTGATACGACTTGGCTCACTGCCTTGTAAAGCCCGAGAAGATCCATATAAATGCGGGCAACTTGTGGATAAAAGTAAGGTCCAATGGACGAACAAGCGGCGACATTGGTCTTCAGCACATTGCCCAAAATTTTGATCGTTTCGTTGCTGTTGAGTACCTCGATATTCTGCCCAGCTTGAGCGATGATACTATCCCATGCACTATTCGGGAGTGCCATCAACTCGGAAATCAATCGCTCCTGGATAGCCTTTTGTGGCTGCGCCGAGATCATATGCCCACAAGCCTCGTAGAATGTGTGCACTTGCTGTGGTGAGAGATCACAGGTGATCTTGTGTAAATTGCGAATAATCTCATCGATGAAAGCCTCGTGCTCTCCTGTTTGTTGAGCAACAAAGTGCCGCTTACACTTTTGGGCTATTTTGATGAAGGTATCACAAGCCATATCCTGGACACCTTCGTGCGTCTCATGCATGAACTCGAAGAGCTTATTGACAACTGTCTTAAGGAATTTCCAGTGTGCTTTGAGGAACCGCGGGTACTGTCCAACAATGTACATGATGTTGGAAGCACACACCGCCTTGTTGTCCTTGCCTCGCTTCATTTCAGTAAGACCGAGCAGGTCCTTGATGACGGTGACCAGGAAACGTTTCTCTGTCTCTTCATTCATTGCTCCAGAGATAGATCCGATGGCCCAACACAGGGTATTCAGGTTGTTCCATGACCACTCAGATTCATCAACTTGTCGCGATAGCTTCTCCGACATAATCATCTCTGTGTCGATGACGTCGAGATGTGTGAGGTAGACCAGGCATTCTCGCATACTTTTGTAGAGCGTGATTGTATCAGACTCCTTGACAAATTCGCGCACGATTTCGCCCTCATCGTTCTCGACAATCATGACCTCTTCTGGTCTTACCATCTTTTCAATCATGACGACTCGCAGGTTGGAGAGCACCTCAGCGTACATGTGCTTTCTGAGGGGCATATTGGCAAGCAAATTCGGATGCGCAGCTCCACCATTCGCGAGACCGGCAGATATGTTGAGTGTCATGAGCGGGTTCATGTCATGGATGGGCAGCTGCTGAATTTCCTCATAGAGCTCGGCCACAAGCTTGGACCAATACTCGAGACAAATTTTGAAGATTTCACGTTCGTCCACCGTCGATATTTTGACAAGATAGAAGTGAGCCGTGAGCATGACATCGCGATTCGCCTGATTTTCAACAAGCTTGACGTGAGCAGATAGATAAGTCGATAGAAAGAGGGCGAGATTTTGGATAAGATCTTGCTCTTGTGAGCTGGCGGCCTCATACGCCTCCTTGAAATTTGTCTGCAAGGGAATACTGCTACTCATGGACTGCATAACCATATTGAGCATTGCAACAAACTTGTCGTCATATTGCGCCGTTACTTGCAGGCCAGCAATCTCTGTTAGGCATTTCAACGTTACATTTCTAAACTCCGGCACATCAAGGAATCGGTTTCGTAGCGTCTCGATGATGGGTGTCTCGAAAATGTAACCAAGGGGAATCCAATTGAGAAAGCGAAGAAGAGTCTCCAGGGTCGCCTTGATTAAGCTCGGCTTTTGCGCCTTTTCGAGAATCTCTGAGCATAATTGGAAGATCTCTGAAAATTCGCCGCACATCTGATTTTTAAGATTCTTGATCTTTTGCTGTGTCATCTGCTCTGCGCTGTAGTCGAAGATCTCTTCTGATAGCAGCTTGAGCACTACCATATTGTTTTCGCAAAGTGACAGATTGGTTTTGCTCGCTTGAACAATTTCTGGAATAAAAGTAGGCCAATTCTTGGGCCAGTCTTGCTTGAGTATCTAATGTCAGCGCGCATGCTGCAGGGCTGTTGTCTTACCGCCACAAGTGTCAAATTGAGCTTGTTCAGATATGTCTTCTCTTTGTTCATCAGTGCTTCATCACTGGATGTTTTGATCATAACGGACACAATGTAATTGCGAATGCCCTGAGCTTGTTCTTTCGGTAGGACCTTCCAACGGGTTGTAATGAGCTTGTCGAGGATACTGAGCGCAATGACTTATGTTAGATGGAATCGCCATCGCTGTAGACTTACACTTTGACTGAGGATTTGAGCTGCCCTCCAGAATGGCATCGACCTTGGTCCAAGCATTTGGGTGGTCTTGAAATTGAGACAATACTGTCTGCGCTTGCCGTTGCTGATCTGGTCAGCATGCTTTCCACGCAAAATGCGCCATACCTCTGCGCCTGAGCCTGTGAAGAATGTCTGCACAATACGATCGAGCAGAGCAATATCGAGCTCCTTGTCGAAGTTCAACAGAGCTTCCATGTCGAGTCAGACAATGCTTTTGAATGAATCTCCTTGCCACTCGATTTCAGTCAGGCGATTGATTTCCAGTACGCGACTGAGTGCGGGCCGTTCAATCGGCAGCCCACCTGCTATTGTAAATGAAATGTCTGTCGCTTTACTGACGCGTAGAGAAACAAAGGCAAGAAGTTTCAAAGAAGAGGAGAACGCTCGATGCCTCAGCTGCAGCTGTCGCCCGTCATCGTTTCCTCTTCAGCTTCGAAATTCGCGCACCAGGAGATGCACGTGCAAGGAGGACGTAGATGGACATGTCTCGCACTACTTGAGATACATGGATTGTATGCTAGCTAGACATGTCGCTCAAAGAGGTCTTTGATGAAGCAGAGAAGCAAAGGCTTCTGTATCATGAGACTTCTGATGCAGAAGCACTGGAAAAAGCCATCAGCGGCTATGAGGCTTCCATCAAGCTCATCAACCAGCTAGCTCTTTTTAGTGATAACGAGCTCTTTGAAGACTTGACCGATTCCGATACTCGCTATCTTTTGGCAGATTTTCGACTTGCGGAGCTTGTGCAAGAGCGGAGAGACCTAACAAAGCGCAAAGAAGCACTCCTTCATGCTCAGTTACTCTACAAAGCGTTCCTTCAACGTTGCTTGGATTACGAGATTGTGCCAGGCAGCTCAAAGAATGCTGTTAGAGCTGCACTAAAGGGAGAGATCAAATTGCAGGATGCTGCTGCGCGGCGGCAAGACAAAATCGACCAGTTTCGAAGAGAGCTTGATCTCGAGAAGACCCTAGCAGGCTTGCAAGATCGCAACGACCCAGAGCATTTGCGGGAGATATACACTACAGCTATTGAGCTGGCAATTTCAAAGTCATTGCCTGGGCTTGAAGCGATCGATAGTGAGCTCAAAGTACTGGCTATGGCTCCAGATCCTGCTGCAGCCAGCAGAACAATAAGCGACCCAAATGAGCGACGAGCTGCAAGTCAGGATGCGAAAGACTGGCGACTTGATGCTCCCCGAGACACTGGACTCTTGGACAAATCAGGACGGGTAAGCCTTGCCTCGGCTTACTCAACAACTAACCAATGCATAGCCACTACGGCCGTTTGTCATTACGGGACAGCGTGATCGGAACACCCTCAAGAAAGGTGTGTTTGGCGCAGATCATAGTCTTCCGACCATGACAATTGATGAATATCTCGAACAGGAGAAACTCGCCGGCGGAATTTTGGCTCCCAACACAAACGCCGCACCACGAGAGCGACCACCAACAGAGGACAATGAGAAACAAGAAGAAGAAGAACGGATTGAGAAAATCCGCTGGGACAAGTTCACGGAGGAGAACCCGAAAGGCATCGGCAACACCATGAATCGCGGCTAAGTTTCACGTGTAGCATTCCTTCAGGGGTATTCTCTGCCTGGCATCTTCTTATTTGTCCCGTGCTTGGCACAATTCAGCAGCACATTTTGACAGCCTTCTTGTTCTTCCTCAAGATCAGGTGCTTAGACCCATATCGCGCTAACTCGTTCAGCGCTCTCTGAACCAGTGCGCTTGCATCAAATTCAAGCGTAGTCGACCGCCTACGAGATGAATCTTACAAAGTACATACCCAACGATACGCCAAAGTCTGATCAGCGGCCCACGCAAATTCCGGTCAAGACGGTCGTGCTGTCAGTCTTATTCTCCGTTCTTGCAGTCTTCCTCATGGCGATGGCGCTCATCTACTGCCGCAACATTCGCCGATTGCATGTTGAAGACAAGCAACTCAAGAACGCGGACTTTGGACAGCGCAAGAAGGCGAAGCGCAACATGTGGGGTCGGCTCAAGCCTGTTCCTGAGGATAATGCACTGGATGTGGGTGAATTGCCAGAGCCATACATGCTGCCTCAGAATGCGCAAATTCGGAACTCCGCGATAAGTTTGAAAAAAGCCAGCGAGGCAGAAGACGGAGCGTATCGGATTGCTGTGAATGCCAAGCATCCAGCAGAGGGGCACACAGCAAGTCAACAAATGACAGAAATTCACGCGGCTCCAGCAAGACTTCATCAATCGCATCGAATTCGGGATGATTCGCCATTGAGGCAGGCCTATTCTACTGAAGGAGCATACTATGTGGATGGACATAATGAATATGGTCAGCAAGTGCATTCGCAGCCATATGCTGCTCCTCAATATCCGACCAATAGTGCAAGCTACGGTTCAAATCTGGATGCTTCTCATTACGGCGATCCATACCGTGCGCCGCCACAGGCTTATGAACAGCCTGAGTACGCTATGCCTAGACCTCCTGGAGGAATGAGTGCTTGGGATGACACTCGCAGTCGACAGCATGTTCCGATGCCGGGTAGCTGGTATACAAACTCTGGCTCAAATAGGCGAGTGTAGATAATCTGGATCTTAGCATATGCCAACGAGGATCACATCACAGATGCAGTTTAAGTATGCTTGGTCTAGTGATTGAGTTTTCTATATGATCGCATACCTACCTAACTATGTACCTGTGTGCGTACAGATATTGCCCAAGTGGCAAGTGCTGTGCTGTGCTGTGCAGTCGATGTCTGGCAGTGGTACCAAAAATAGACTACTACAATGCCAAGCTGTGTGCATCTCGAGCGCGTACAGGCTGTATCAGAGTCTACGCTTGATGAGGGCCGTCTACTCATCGCAAGAATCGATTCTTTGCCTTGACTGGAGTCTATCTGCTAGATAACATTGCTACAGGTGAGCCAGACACGGATGCCTTGCTCGATCATGCGACAGTGGCAGGTGCCATACAGGGAATCAAACTCATCTGTAGAGCAAAGGTGCTGCTTTGTCCGGTGGTAGAACCCTAGATGCCTCTCTTGCTCTGGCATGCTCTCCGTAGAAGCCAGACCTTCTATAGCTAGAGACCAGCCCATATACCTACCTTCATCCCCTTTGCTATTCCCCCGAAAGCTTCATCGTCGGTCCATAGTCCAAGCCGACAACCAACGCAAAAACCCTCTCTTGCGCCTTCTTTGCTTCCTATAGTCTTTCCTTTTCAGTTTACGCTCTAAGCAGCCTTGTCAGTATCAGACAGAGACTCGCTGCGAAGACATGGCCACGCTCGCTAGTTCAGCGCCGACAGCAAGTCCAGGCAACAATGGCAATGGTAATGGCAACGGCCGCGGTAATGGCAATGGGAACGCGAATGGTAATGGTAATGGGAATGGCAATGGGAACGAAGGTGCAGCTACAGCTGCGACGCCTTCATCTACTGCAAATGCCAACCAAGCGCCATTGACCGCTCAGCCGACGACGCAGACACAGATAACGACAGCCGGGTCAACGCCTACAACAGCACAGCAGCAGGCACAACCCTCTCAGTCTGGTGAATACACATTTGCCTTGCGTTGAGACTAATCTTCAGTCGTCGTGGTAACCATCACATCTCAGCAGCCAGACAATGTGGATCAGTCGCCTGTCGTGGTCACGCAAGTCTCGACGGTCCCATTCACGCCAAGCTCGACATCTGCACGCGCTTCATCAACCGCACTGCCAGGCACATCTTCAAGTGCGCAAAATTCAGACAGCAGTGGTCTTAGCACAGGAGCGACAATCGGAATCGCAGTGGCTGTGCCTGTCGTAGTGCTCGCATTGCTAGCAGGACTTGGCTTTCTTTTCTGGCGCCGAAGGAAGCGCAACAAGGATGCCATGGTACAGCGCAAGGCCGAGGCAGATGCCTATTCATTCGATCCAAACGCTGGCGGCGCAGTGGCAGGAGCATCGGCCATGACGCAAGGCGAAGGAGGCTACCGTGGATGGGGCTCAACGCAAGGTGCTGCAGGTACAAATGGTGCTCACACAGGTTCATTGACCTCGAGCAGCAACTTTCAGGCCGGCAGAGGTGAATTTGGTCCAGCAGCTGCAGGTGTTGGCGCAGGTGTCGTTGCCGGCGCCGTCGGAGCCGCTGCCCTTGGCGGCAGGCGTGCATCCAACAGAACCAAGTTGGAAGAACCCACGGAAGAACCCACGGTCCCGGCGTTTGCGCAGGACGACCTCGATTCTGTTGCACCCTCTAGTCCTCGCCTCTCAAGCATGCAAAGTGGCCCCGGGTATCCCTTGGACAATTCAGGTCCTGAGCCGATGATGCCTCGTCATAGCGGTTCACCGTCTGAAACTTTGCCACTGATGTCGGCTGGGACCGCTGCAGCACCTGTGGGCGCTGCGACAGCTACAATGCCTCCAGCGCCTCTTCGCCATCAATATGCCAACGATTACTATGGCGGTGCGTCTGGAACAGCATACAATGCCAACCCTGCAGCGCTGGCGCCTGGCCGTGCTGCTGGCCGAGCTCCTTACCCAATCACCGAAACACCCGCTCCAGCTCCCGCGCAATCAGGTACAGGACGCATGAGCGCTTTCCTTCCGCCGCTACAAAACGCCAACAACCAGCGTACACCTGCCATCGTCCATAACAATGCAGAGCAGGAACGCCGATACTCGTATGCGGAGAACTTTTAGGCTTCATACTTCTTCGTCGGTACTCTACTTGTAATGCACTTTTGTTTGAATCTGGTAGTTGATGCTGCTGTTTTTCGTGTACGAAGCTTTGCAGTGTGTCATTCTCATAGAAGTCCCCATCATGTGTCGTTCGATGGCAATCCATCTGGTCATCTCAAGTCGCGCACCAACTGGTGCAGGCACAGGCGAGATCGCGAAGAATGGTCATCATATCTGTACACTATGGGTTGAACTGAAAGGTTGTACGTCAAATAACTTAGCTCTATGACCGACCGAGCAGTGCTTTGCACACAAGGTCTTGGATATTGTTAAGCGACTGCTTCGTTAGCAATTTACAGCGCCACATGTTCATCTAAAAATCGCAAGGCTCCAGAACACCAGGCTTGGCTCCATGCTTGAGATGCAGCAAGATCGTGTCGCTTTTGAGTAATCGAATAAGCGAGCGTGGGACAAATGTCGTAGTCTTGATATATCAATTTACAGGCCTCGACAATCTGATGGAATCGTCCGAGTGTCCAACGTGTATTCTGGGTTGACCGACCAAGTCTGACGCAATTTGGCGGATTGGACATATCAAAGCAGGCATTCTTCATAGTCAAAATCTGCTGTTAGTGATGAGTCATTGAGGGCAGGGAAACGGACCTGTGCGACCAATGATCAGCCTTAGATGCAAGCACTCTTCGGGGCCTGGTTGTGAATTACCAAGGGTTGCGATATGCTTGTCCAGCAACGTGCACAACAATGTATGCCGTGGGATGCCCTCGTCGGCGCCGAGCTGTGTCAAACGGATACGCGTCCGGGATGGAGCAGGTCTGAATAGACTCAAAACGTCTTCCACCATAAGTTGCATTTCATCAAAAAACGGGCGTGAACAGTAAATCGCATTAATGCCCTAGAATCAGCGAATGCATTCGGCACCATGTAAAGACTGACTTGAGCCCGCTCTTTCAAGTCGAGAGACGTGGAGGAACGTAGAAGGAAAAGATCGAACAGTTCTCGCAGAGAAAAAGACATTTGCTCACTGCTCAGCGGAGTTCCAGGAATGCTTGCAAGAGGCTGGCACTGAGCATCAAAGGCTGAAAGGCAAAGACGGCTCGATGCATGACTGACCACAGGCCGTTGTTGGCACGTGAAAAGAGGTTCCAGAACCACATGCTCGTCCCACGCGCAGCGATATTGACGAGAATGAGCAAGCGAAGACAGCATCTGCACGTCGTCCGGAGAATACTTGAGGGGATACCGCCGGATGCGTTTGCCCTCAAAAAGGTGCTCAGGAGGAGTAAGCTCTGTCGCGATCAAAGCATTTGGCCGATAGATCGGTGCTCGTCTCTCAAGCTCTGGCGGTGTTAGCAAGCTCTTTTCGAAAGGATTTGTACTTGGTCCTCCGATGACGACCCTGTACGAACATCTGTTGACTTTTTCCCAGCTTCCGGCGGAGTGACTCATCTTCCAAGCAGTCCAGACTTCAATTAAGTTCATATGGCCCGTGAGCTTGCTTCCGTATTGCGGATGCAAGAACCATAATAGATCTGAGCTTGGTAGAAAGGGTCTGATGTAGAGCAATAAGTCGTCAAAAGTGAGAGAGGACTCGTCAAAGAAAGGTCGAGCCCGGTATAAATCGTTGACACGCTATTGTTAGACCTGATCCCAAAGCGAAGAAACTCACTCTTGCTCTCTGATCTCGGTCTTTGTGATTCATTCCCAGAATGTACTCATAGATGTCAGAAAGATCAATCAGGCCACCAGGCCAGCCTTCTTCCCTGCCAGGCAACGGGCAATTCCAGATACGTTTGAGAGTCTCATCCAAGGCAAGAATGCCAACGGACGTTATGGGCAGAGCGCACGGCGATACTAGGCCATCCTTGTAGGCCGGATCGCTGACGACGTACTTCTTCCAAGCTCTTGCATACTGGGGCGAGTACTCGGGGTGGTGCTGAGAACAAGGATCACGTCGTTTGCCTTTGATGAGATTGATAGCATCCAACATGACGGCTGAAAATGTCGACTGTAGAGGACGCAGACTTACTCGATCTTGCCTTCAAATCTTGACGCAGCCTTATAGATCGAGAGAGATGGATATCTGCCCTGCAACGAGAGCAGTCGCTATCCTTTTAAGTGCAGCTGAGGTGAGTCACATGCATCATATGCATGACTCGAGCAGCTCGTCCTCGAAATTCAAGCTCGATATCACGTGACACCAATTAAAATTTTAGGACGCGTCGCGCTTCAACCACACATGCATATGTACACTCGCTACACTAGGATGTTTGCCTTCCTGAGCATGCATCAGGCACTAGGGAGAAAGCTATCTTGAATAAAACTTTTAGCTGGCACTCACTACGATAATGCCAAGCTCAAGTCACAAGTGAGCTCAGTATAAATCGTACCTCATAATGCTCAAGGCTTTCATGGACGTGAAAACAATCACTTTGGCAATCTAGCAATGAGGAGCTAATTTCAACGTGTTAATGCTATGAAAGGCTTGAGCTCACTTTGAGCTGGTGTTTGGTTGCTTGAAGTGCTCGAGCGGCACTGATAGTGCTGTGAAAGCACCACTGATGTTAGCTGTAATTCCTGCAATCGTCTTGAAGTAGCTTACCATTTGTACAATATCAAAGCTCCGAACCCGAAGCAGAGCATGAATGTCAACTTGTGCCAAGCTGGCAGCGTGTGACTGTGGATTCAATGCTCATATCGGAGCTTTGATTTTGTACAAATGGTCAGCTTCTGAAGAAAATTGCAAGAGATCATAGCTAATATCAGTGGTGCTTTCACAACACTGTCAATGCTGCTCGAGCACTTTGAGTGACCACGCACCAGCTCAAAGTGAGCTACAGTCTTGCACAGCAACAACATGTTCGAAATTAGCTTCTCATTGCTAGAAAGCCAAAGTGATTGCCTTCACGTCCACGGGAGCCTTGAGCATTATGAGGTACGATTCATACTGAGCTCAATCGTGACTTGAGTTTGGCATTGTCGTAGTAAATGCCAGCTCACATTGTATTAAGATAGCTTGCTTTCACAGCACTGGATGTAAGCCATAATCGCTTGTCTTGATAGCTCACCACTTGTCACGGACTACGGTTACCATGTGTGGGAGCACCGGTCTCCTCACACCCTAGCAGATCGATGGACAGGTTAAGGCAGTGGACAGACGTGGCGCCGTCTGGTTGCAGCCTCTCCATGATCATTGAACGACTGCACCTATGTGACTGCTATATATTTGTATAGTTATCGCAGGGTGGAGTGTGGATAAAGACGAGAGGACGCCTGAGTCTGATCCGCACTCGACAATCTCACTGCTTTTACACCCCAGCTAGGGGCAATTGAGTTCTCTATATCGTGACTTTGCTATTAAACCTTGCGATTTGGGGCCCACTATCTCGGATCGTCACAGTCTGCACCAACGTGAGGTGTGCTTGGGGTTGCAGGAGCGGCAGGACTTTCTGCTTCCTTTTCAGGGAGATCCCACAAATCGTACTCACTCATTGTATTGATTTGCCAGCGCGCGAATGAGACTGATAAGTCAAGTCTTCTCGTAGGTTTAGTTGTGAGCTTGTTTGTACTAGGTGAATTCGCTCGCGTACTTCAACAGACAGATGAAGGCTCAAGACAGAGATCGATGATGGATCGACAGTGTCAGAGTCTTTGCACGACTCGCCAGCAGAGGTAGGAGACCTTTTGCTATGTGTGATGGTACTGAGGAGAGAAGTCTCGAGACAAGCATCTGAGGACTGTAAATCACTTGTAGTCGCCCCGAAAAGACCTGATCCAATTGCATCGCGCCACGACCACATCCTTCAAGTCTCACTTGCTGCAACTGGCTCACCACTATCTGTATGCCTGCTGAAGCAAGTCTAGTAGCACTGCAAGAAGACTTTACAAAGCTGCGCAAACACCTACATTGCCAGATATGCACAGAGCTGCTCTTTGATCCGATGGTCTTGTCAGGCTGTGGTCACATATTCTGCTATGGCTGTTCCTACGACTGGCTGAAGACGCATAAGACATGTCCGACTTGTCGCGCAAAAGTCAAGCTGAAGCCGGCGCCCATTTATATCATCAAAGAGCTTGTTTCGGTGATTGCATCGCGCATAGAGCTGCAGGCGCCCGTGGACGAGATTGCCTCAATGCAGCAGCACAGAGAAGAACAACGTCTGATGGTGGCAGATCATCGTTTTGATCTCTATCCAAACCTCTTTGCAGAGCCAAACCTTCATGGCGGCCGCGCTGTGGATCTCGAAGATCGTGTAATGCGATGCACAACCTGTCATTGGGAAATCGATGGCACTATCTGTGCTGGTTGTGGCAGGGAACTTCTTGAGACATGAGATGAATAAGATCAAAGCAGCAGGTCGCGTCCAAAATTCAGGGGGCGCGAACCAAGCTATGCAAGATTTGAAAAACATTCAAAAAGAGCACCCAAATACGTTTAAAGATGTTCTCTTCGAAGAAAAGCGCTTGTGTATCGTTATACAAACCAAGGGTGAGACATACCGATATTCTTCCAAATCCACAACTGATCAACTAGACATGCAAGATGCTATTTACTGTGGATGTGACGAAGCCAGTGGCCAGTCTGGGTACGTTTCAGATGCGGCTCATGGCTTCTTTCGCAATGCCTTGTTAATGGTGACCTGTGCCTTTGACTATAAGATGTTGCGATGGGCTCCTGTCCTGTTCACCTGGATGCAGAGCCAGACAAAGGAATGCTACGAGACCCATTTTGCTCGTCTATTTCAATCGATTGAGGAAAAGATGCCCTTGTGCGATTTCGATAAGTTTGCAAATGTTGTTGACTTCAGCCAAGCCCAACAGGCTGGTTTCTGTAGTGCCTTTCAGAAGCACATGTACGCCAGGCAAGCTGATCCGCTATTCAAAGGGGAAAGACAGACTCTAGACTTCTGGCAGCAGAAGGCACGATCTATTCTCAAAGGCTGCGCATTCCACTGGATAAAGAACACAAAGAAGATGGCTACCAAATTACCGTCAGAAAGACAGAATCAGTTCATGTGGAAAGCGCAGCAAATGGCCGACTGCGAAGATGATGAAACATACCGAGCCAACCTGGAAGTCTTGTTCAGGAACTTCAAAGAGGCTCATCACTTCCTCGAATGGTGGACCAAAGATTCCACGGCTTGCATGATCTTCTCCAGTCAAAAGACTCTTGAGGCAAAGTTCGAGCATGCTAAGTTGCCTGTCACAAGCAATGCTGTCGAATCAATGCATGCTCGTATGTATCACGCCGCAAATGTTTCAAATAGGTCTGGCCAATTCGACACCATCGAAGGACTGCAAGCTTGCATTAAGTACGCTCAAATGGTCGAAACGGAGCGCAGTCTAGTACGCATCGGCCGCCAGTTGCAATACGGCGAGCAACAGCCAGCTCGAGAGCACAAGGCCAAGCATGGTCGCTCTCGTCGCGCCGTGTCGAAATCGATGAAAGCCAGAGAGCTGAAGAAGTTGCACGCCAATGATGGCAAACCGCCGCTGCCTCCAGTCAAAGCAGAATCTGATCACGAGGTCGAAGAGCATGCTGCCGTTGAAGACGATGCAGATAATAAACCGAGCATGCAAGCTCTGACTGGGAAAAAGAGGAGCACTGTATGCTTGAAGTCCAAAGCTTCGATCGATAGCGATGAAGACGAATTTCCGAGTATGCAAGCATTGGTTGAGAGGCACAAAAAGAAACTGCAATTGGGTTTGGAAGTCAAGGTCAAACAAGGCGTCTCAACGAAAGCAGTTGTCAAGAAGAGTAAGAGCAGTACTTGCATGAGCATCGACCTCGATTTTCTTCTCAAACCGCTTGGATCATTCGCCAATGGCTATAGGTTCCTGATGAGGACCTCGCCGCAAGAGCCGAAAAATTACCGATATCTGTCTATGAAGCAACGCGAAAACCCGTGCTACTTGGACTCAATGCTTGAAGCATTCTACGCAATCTATGTTGAGCATCGGCTGCTCTTCGATGATATCTTACAAGATTATCATAAGGTGTCTATAGCTACCTGTCGAACAGAACAAGTCCGACCAGGACCGGACAGCACCTTTCTATTGCACAACGACGATGGATTTGCTGAAGAAATCTCGCCACTACAAGTCGATATCCTTGTTGCATTCATTGAAGCATTGCACGATCGTTATCACAAGACCATCCCAGAACAATGTGCCGACGAGCTAGACTCGTCGCTGACGAGAACGAGAGACGATCTTCGAACGGTGCTATTTGACGAAAATGTGATCAAAGACCTCGCAACTCAAGAAGACATGTATCAAATCCTGAGCGATGTGCTTCAGTCCAAGTCTGCGGGCGCAAATGCTCCAATCACAATGACAATGACTAATCTGCTCATCTACGTGTGCGCTCGTGGCCACCTCAGAAGCGCTGAGCGGCATCCCGATACACACCTCTTACCTCACGCCCCTGCAGATGCGATTTTTGGAAGCATCTTGAGCACAGCTGATTGCTCCGAACGGATGCTCAAGATGAGCGGTTCATTTAGGACCGCTAGAGTCGCTTGTTCGCGCGACGGATGTACTGCTGAATGCAAGCGGCTCGAGATCGTCGTCAGGCTTCCACTGTTCATTGTCTTTCAGGAAAGGTCACCTGTACAGGGCCAAGGTCATCGCTCGTATAGCTATCACTTCGATGGGGCAATACACTTTCCGAAAGCTACCGGCAAAAAACCTCTACATAAGTATCGCTTATCGGCAACAACTACGCGGGTTGGGACCGATGACGGCTCGTGTGGACACTTCACTGCAAACGTGCTGAACCGCGGGCTCAACCAGGCTTTCCACTACAATGATCTCGATAACTTGTTCAATGGTCAATGCGGTTTTGCACAGGCACTTGACCTGACAAAGAAAGAAGGTATCAAAAAGCTATATCAAGCAACACCTAGAGCCACAACCGCCGGATGGTACAGTCTTGAGAATCCCCATGAAGCGCAATCATTCATCTTCAGTTGGGCTCAGACACTTCTTTCTCGTCAATATGGCATAAGTCTGACAGCAGTAAGCCAGTCGCCTAAGGACGTCGCCTTTCGAGTCAAGTTCACCACGGAGAACAGTTTTGTGATGCACCGTGAAGCTTTCAAGTTTGGGCGAAATGAGCCGGATGTAAACGACTTGGCACTCGCATCATCTGAATGTGGTAAGGCAATCGAAGCAGGAGATGCTCTCTAACATCCCAGAACGTGACGTCTCAGGCGACCCAGCTTCATACACGTCTGTTCATGACCCTATCGAAACCAAGGTACCATTCAAACCTCAATTCCATCAAGCAGATCCTCCGTATGCACAGCAAATCCCTGTGGACCTTCTGCCTGCATCCGCGGCAGCAGCAACGCTGGAAACTGGCCTCAGTCAGAATCATTCACTTCACAAATTGGACATCCCAGAGGCAGTGCTAAGTACCAAGGAAAGCCCAGCCGTTGGTGAAGCTCACAGTCTCAAGCCTGGTCCGGTCGAGGTAACTACCATTCAAGACTCAGGCAGCAATGGATTATGCACGCTTGTCGACGATTCCGCTGAGGCCAAGACTCCACGCAATAATCAGTTCCTGAAGATGCCAGCGCAGCAGTCAAACCATGGCAAAATTCCGCTAAATCCGGCTGCGGGAGCTGTCTCGGAAGCTGTCATCAGTCGAAGGTCTTCCCCTAATGCGCCGGGGAAAGTACAGGCTGAGCTGGATAGTCTACAAAATTCGACTGACCATGAAATCGGTGTCTTTGATTCTATATCAACCAAGGGCGTTGTTGTTCAGGATCTCGACAGCACATCGAGACTGGATACTCGGCCAAGCGTATCGAATACAGCTCAGACGAAGCCGGGCAAGCAGCAAGACTGCCCCATGGCTCCTGACGGTCTAGTAGTTATCTCAGAGACGGCAGCCAAATCTTCAGAACATCAGTTCGAGTCACGCACAAAAGCTCTGCTGAAACGGTCGGCTCTAGCGAAGCCAGAGTCTAACGATCAGGGTTCTTCTGTGCGCAAGCAGACGAGAAGCTCTTCGCGAACCAAAATCGAGGTAAAGACGGATGTGCAGCATCCTCTTGTCAAAGCCCAAGTTAAAAGTCATAATTCAAGCAGATTGAAGCGCTCGATCACTGATACGTCGGGACAAGACAAGGGAATCCCTTCAGAAAAGGCTTCTTCGTCCATTGTTACTCGCAATATGGACTTCGGTCTTCACAAGCGTCAACGGAAGGCTCCGAACCGCTTCGGCATGGACTGAGTCTAATTCTTCGAACATCTTTGCTTTGTATAGCATTACTAGCCATTTCATAGACAGCTAAGCATCTCAACAAAGTGTGTCTATAACAATCGAGCCGGCAATGAGGCTCTTGAGGGTATACAAGGACATCTGACCGTCTGCGGAGTTCTGCAGCTGTCGCTGTCGTTAGCTTGGCTGGTCTTGCATTTCTTTCTTTTTTCCTGTTCGCGCAAAAAGCCAGCCGTCCGCGCAGAAAACCAGCGGCTGGCTTTTTGCGCGGGGCGAAAAGCCAGCCGCTGGTTTTTTTCGGCTGGCTTTTTCTACTGACCGACATGCATCATGACTCGAGCAGCTCGTCCTCGAAATTCAAGCTCGATATCACGTGACATAAAACACGGCGCGTCACGCTTCAACCACACACTGGCCACAGGATCTCTACTTTACTGAACAAGCATCAGGCACCAGGAATGAGAAAGCTATCTTCAATACAATTTGAGCTGATTCACTACGACGATGTCAAACCCAAGCTACTGTTGATCTCAGCATGAGTTGTCGAGCTCACTTTGAGCTAGTGCTCAAGCAGCATCATCAGTGCTGTGAAAGCACCACTGAATGTTAGCTTTAAACGCTTGTCTGGAAAGCTCACCACTTGTATACAATCCACGTGCCAAAGCCGAAGCACAGCATCCATGTGAACTTGTGCCAAGCTGGAAGTGTGTAATTATGAATCCAGTGCTGATCTTGACCTGGAGATGCTTGCGACTCTGAGGTCGCTGGCGTGTCTGCGCGAACCTGATCTTGACCTGGAGATACTTGCGACTCTGAGGTCGCTGGCGTGTCTGCGCCAACTTGAGTTGTCCTTGCTGTTGCTGGAGCGGCAGGACATCTTGCTCTGAATCGGAGTTGCCGATCCTCCATTTCGTACTCGTCATCCATCGTGTTGACTTGTCAGCACGCAGAGAGAAACTCTTGTAGGTCTATCGACTCGCTCGTCCAGTTCAGTAGACAAATGAAGGCTCAAGACAGAGATTGTTGATGGATCGATGGTCTCAGACCCTTTTCGCGCGACTTGACAGAAGAGGTAGGAGACCTTTTGCTCTTGTGTGATGGTACTGAGGAGAGAAGTGTCGAGACAAGCATCTGAGGACTGTAAATCACTTGTAGTCGCCCCTAAAGATCTGATCCAATTGCATCCCGCAACGACCACATCCTTCAAATCTCACTTGCTGCAACTGGCTCACTATCATCAATATGGCTGCTGCAGCAAGCCTAGTAACACTGCAAGAAGACTTCACAAAGCTGCGCAAACATCTTAATTGCCAGATATGCACGGAGCTGCTCTCTGAACCGATGGTCTTGTCAGGCTGTGGTCACATATTCTGCTATGGCTGCTCCTACGACTGGCTGAAGACGCACAAGACATGTCCGACTTGTCGCGCAAAAGTCAAGCTGAAGCCAGCGCCCATCTATATCATCAAGGAGCTTGTTTCGGTGATTGCATCGCGCATAGAGCTGCAGGCGCCCGTGGACGAGATTGCCTCAATGCAGCAGCACAGAGAAGAACAACGTCTGATGGTGGCAGATCATCGTTTCGATCTCTATCCAAACCTCTTTGCAGAGCCAAACCTTCATGGCGGCCGCGCTGTGGATCTCGAAGATCGTGTAATGCGATGCACAACCTGTCATTGGGAAATCGATGGCACTATCTGTGCTGGTTGTGGCAGGGACTATGGAAGCGAAGCATCAGATGATGACAGACTTCTCATTGATCCTGACGGCGACATGTATTCTGATATGGACGCGAGTTTCAGTGACCTCGAAGGTCCAAATGAGTATGACCATGAAGACTCATTCATCGATGACGGACCTAGCTCACAATCACGCATTACCAACCAAATTGACTCGCTCGAAGATGACGAAGAGCATATTTCCATCGCATCTGACGAGGACAACGCAATAAATGACCGTGACACATCGATCATACACCAAAGGGCAGGCTTACAGCGTCATTTTACGATCGAATCCGAGGATGAGTTCGACGATGAGTTTGAGGGTTTTGCGGATGATGTGGGCGATGGTGGTGGCGAGCACGACGTGTATGGGGAAGATTACGATGCCGCACTGAGTGGAGGCTTTGGCAGCTCGGACGATGAAGACAGGCAGACTCATGGCTTTGAATTGGATCGTCATTTCAGTCCTGATGGCGAAGGCTCGAACGATGAGCAGCTTGATTTGGACCATGACTCAGAGCGTGAGGACACCTCAGATCATGATGACCTGCACCAAAACTCCGGCCTCGAAAGTGGTACGGACGACTCGGAGATGATGGACGAGGAAGACTTCAAACGATCTGACGTGACGATGAACACCCATCGTGCGAGACGGATCATTTGCGATTCTGACGAGGACGAGCCCTGATACGATTTCTATGTGCGGCTCTTCTGCGCCTGACTCTATTGTATATACACTTTAAGCTTCATCAACTTCTTACCTGCTTCCTTGAGCGTATCAATATCCTTGCAGAAAGCGAAGCGAAGATAATCCTCTGCCTCGTGGGCGTGATTCTTTGTGTAGAACTCCGTTGGCGGAATACTCACAACGCCCATCTTTGTGAGCAGCCAGTAGCACACGCCAAAATCTTTGCCACGTTCTCTGACATGCGCCGGAACTTGCTCGAGCTCCTGTTTTGGGATCTTCACCTTGCTGAAGTTTACAAGAAGAAAGTAGCTACCATCTGGAATGGTGTATGGTAGACCAAGCTCGTCAAAGATGCCAGTGAGAGTGTCCATGCGCTCGAGATACTCCTTGCGTGTCGTTTCGTAGTACTGATGCTCATCTGCACGCTCAAAGGCCACTGCTGTTGCTTCTTGCAAAGGAGAGTTGGCCACAAAGCAAATACGTGTATGAGCTGCAGCACAGTAGTTGATGAGCTCTGGCGAAGCAATGAGCCAGCCAACACGCCATCCAGTACATCCAAAAGTCTTGCCAGCGCTACCAACCGTGATGGTCCGGCTCGCAAGATCATTAGACAGAGAAGCTATGCGAACTTGACTCACAGAGTGGTACGCATCCAGTCGGTCATATACCTCGTCACTGATAATGATGAGATTGTGCTTTTTGCATAGCTCGCCAATCTGCTTGAGCTCTTCGTTGTTGAAGATTTTGCCGATTGGGTTATGTGGTGAATTGCAGATGATCATCTTTGTGCGCGAGGTGATGGCCCCTTTGAGCTCATCCATGTCAAGAGTCCAACTGCCAGCACCTACAGACTTGTTCGCTCCTTCTGCAGGGGGATGCAATGCGACGTACTTGCATACTCCTCCGTTGAATTCAATATTGCTGATGTACTGGTCGAAATATGGCTCCATTACAATCACTTCGTCTCCGCGATCAAGCAAGCCTGCAAAAGCAGAGTAGAAGCCTTCATTTGCGCCTGCAGTGATCAAAACCTCTGTATCCGGATTGAGTGTGCGCTGCAACAACGGTGAGTAGGCTTTAGCAATGGCCGTCTTAAGTCTCGGCCGGCCTCTTGTTGGCGAGTACTGATTTGTTGGAATCTGGTCCACTGCATCCTTGGCAGCCTGGCGTATGTAGGCTGGTGGGAGGAAGTTCATAAATCCCTGGCCTAGATTGACCACGGGGATAGAGCATGCCGCGGCGGCTTCGTTGATCAGCGACCAGACATCTGTCTTCCTCAGCTCGCCAGTGATGCGCGCACTGGGCTTGAACATATCCAGCAGGCCTCCTCTCTTTCAAAAAGGGCGGCCAATTCAACAGATACTGCTCCATGTCGCCATCGCTCGAGGTGCCATCATGCAAGCGACCAGAGAGGTGAGCTCCTCCCACTTGGCAGCCGCACGTGCGAGGCATCATGCACACAAACGGAAAGATGTAAGGCAGTGATCGGGCTGTAAGTAGACTAGCTCAGCTCGCTTTGTTGCGCGCTCTTGGTGCGAGCAACGGCCGCCGCTGCTCTCGTGCAGCAGGTTGACGCGAATCACGCTCGACATAATTGTGCTACGAAGAGCAACGCCAGTTCTTCAAGCACTTAACTGCCGCAAAAGCTAGCTCGGCAAACCGGTCGTCGCGTACGTCTCAATCGTCATGAAGGTGAGTTCAGGCCGTGTTCGATGAGCCAGCTAAGTATCAGTTTGGAAAGACAATCCTTTCTCAACAACTGCCAGAGTACAGTGCTCAATACATCAACTATAAAGCACTCAAAAAGGTCATCAAGTCGCTCGCTGCTGGATCAGAGAACGAGACGCTTGTTGACGCCAATGGAAAAGCTCAGACGCGGCTGCAAGAAAACAAGGCCACCTTTTTCTTCAAGCTGGTATTGGAAAGATGCCATTAGCGCTCGCACTAATGCATAGGAACGTGAACTCGATAAAGTCAATGCATTCTATCTACAAAAGGAAGCCGAACTGCGCAATCGCCTTTCGACACTGATAGAAAAGAAGAGGTTGCTCCGATCAAGCGTATCGAATGACTTGCGCAGCTCTGCCAGCTTTGTTGTACTGCAAGAAGGCTTCCAGCAATTCGAACGCGACCTCAACAAGCTGCAACAGTATGTTGAGCTTAATGCAACAGGCTTCTACAAAGCACTCAAGAAGTGGGACAAGCGCAGCAAATCACATACACGGGAGCTCTACCTCTCGCGGCGTGTTGAGATACAGCCAGTCTTCAACCGCGAGGTCCTCTCGAATCTCGTGGATACGGCGACAATGGCCTTGCTTGACCTTGAAGGCTTCGTTAACGGCGACGATGCGATCATGGCAGAAACAGCAGATACTCGATCAGCCTTCACAAACGCTGAGACCGATTTTGACTCTGACCTCCTAAAGGCCGTCATTTCCGACTCTCCCGATGTTCTGCGTGATGTCCTTGGCAGGCTGACTGCAAAGCCACTCGCTGATGCTGGTGCACGCTTGACTCGTGTCTTTATGCAGGCCATGCCAGATGCCACGGACGAAGCACTCATGTCAATTGTGCAGACCTCGCTCGTTGATTTTCAATACGAGGATGAGATCAGTGGTCGAACATGTCTCCACGAAGCGGTGCTCTCTGTTCGGCTGCCTGTCGTGCAGCTTTGCCTTTCCCACAATTCCGATGTTACGAAAGTTGATGTGTATGGCCGGACGTCCCTCCATTACGCATGCTTGTCGAGTGCAGTCGACGACAAGATCGTGAGTCTCTTGCTCGAGCACAAGGCGCCTGTCAACGCTCTGGACCACAACATTTCAACGCCGCTCCACTACAGCATCGTTCACTGCAGGCTAAGCACTGTCAGTTTATTACTGAAGCATAACACTGAAGTGAATCCCAGAACTGAAAGTGACTACATTCCATTGTCTATGGCGTGCGCGCGTGGACACCTTGACATTGCTGAGCTGCTGCTCGACAGCGGCGCGAAGATTCTCTACAACTCTGAAGGCCTGCAACCCATCCATATCGTTTCGCGTGCAGGACACACGGGCTTCATCAAATTGCTGCTGCAACACGGGTCTGATTTGGAAGCTCGTGACAAATTCAGCGGTTGGACGCCGATATTCTTCGCCGCGAGCGAAGGTCACGTCGAAATTCTGAAAGAGCTTATTGATCATGGCGCATTGACCGATGTGCGTGACGAAGACCATCACTCGCCCACTTATCACGCCGCTTGGGAAGGGCACAAGGACGCGCTACAGGTGTTGCTCTCCGCTGGAGGCGCATTCGGCAATACGGAAAGCACGCTGCGAAGACCTGTAGCACCCGTCACCGCACAGCCTCAAGATGAGTCTATGGACGATGGAATACCGTCCTTGACGCTTCCGCCGCCGATTTTGCCCGTTCGTTCTTACGGCCACAATTATCTTGACAAATCGACCTTTGTGCAAATTATTCTCTGCAGTCCGACCAAGAATGTACGGTCACCCGTACAATGGTATCTGGACGAGTCTCTTTTCTCTTCGTCAAAAATGACTATCTCGCTCAAATCTGCGCAACGCCGGTCAGTGACAGAACTCATCCCACATACCGTCTCGTTACCGATCATGGACGATGCTGAGTCCTTGACCTTTCAAATTGACGAGATTGACACGATCTTCCTGGAATTCGAGATTTATCCTACGTTTGGCTCAAAAGTCATTGCGAAAGGCGTTGCGCTGCCATCCATGTTCAAGGGTGTGTCGAGCTCGCGGACAAGTGGCAGGCAATGCATCATTCCACTTCTCGATCCGCGGTTGCAGCCCATCGGCCATGTGTCGTTTGACTTTACCATCATCAGACCTTTCGCCGGCGTCCACTTCGATATACATTCTCGGATTGAAACTTATTGGAAAAGCACGCAGACCTTTGAGAGTGGTGGCAAAGCAGCATCACAACATCTCGTGACAGAATCTTCTCTGTCTGGACAATATTTATGGGTTCCCGTCCAAGTCACAAGCGATCATGTTGCGTTTGTGGCTCCCATTTGGCATTTGCCTGTGGCCAATGTGACGCTCGGTGTCATGGACGTCACGGCTGAGCAATTGATGGCCATCACGAGTGCCCGACAAGGCACTGTTCTTGAACAGCTTCGCGCGGCGCAATCGCCTGAGGATCTCCGCCAGTTGCTACAAACAGCCATCATCAAGCTTGATGATTTTCTAGAGCACGTCAAAGCAGACATCAACGTTCACATTCAAATCATGTATCCGAGCGCTAAGGAATGCGTTCATCTTGGTCTGAAATCGGCGCTCGATATAAATATTGCCGTTGACTCAGTCTTATCGACCGTATTTAGCGTTTCAGATCGCCGGAAAGCGGAAAAGCCTCAGTTGCACCCCCGGTCGCTATTCTTCTCATCGTGCAATGCGACAATATGTACAGCTATGAATTGGAAGCAGCCGAATTATCCCGTCTTTTTGGCATCGCACGTAGGCTTGTCCTCACCGACATCGGCAGATGTCGCTTCCAGACACACAAGTCCACATTGTCTAGTGTTGACGCGTAGGAGCGAAGAATGTTCTTCGATCAAAGAAGCCGTCAAGTTCTCTCGCATCAACAATCTGCTCGGAATGATCATCGATGCTGACATTGCTTTACACGCACCTGCACTCATCACCACTATCAAAGAGTCTGGCCTTGTACTCATTACGCATGGCTCTGCTAATGAACTTCGCCAAAATGTCGACACACAGGCAGCACACGGTGCGGATGGCATCTTTTTTGATGGCGTCTGTTCGTTTCTGCACGGAATCGAGACTTAGAATTGCAAGGAAATGAGTGCCATTTTCTTTATGCTGCAGGTTCAACTTTGTCCGGCGTGAGCGCTACGTCTGTGCCGTCGTCTGCGACAAGACGCCAGTCTAGGATTTGCCAATCTTGCGAGTTGCGCGTGCGTCGAATGCAATGGAAGTGTACAGTGCCTGCTTGCTTGTCGCCCTTAACGGCGTACGAGAATTGGATGTTGCCCTTGATCTGGTTGATTTCGCCCGTGACCCAAGGCCAATAGTCTCTGTAGGTGATGTGTTCTCCAAGCAGTTCTCGCGCGATTGGATCTCGCTTGACAGCCCACTGCAATGTAAGCTTGAGCAAGGAGCGGACTGAGAGCTAGCGTACGTAAGTGGAATGGCAGATGCCGGAGCTAGCTCTTTGGTGATTGAAGGCAATGACAATTGACACACCCAAGACCGAAGCAAGCACGGCATACGCTGCTAGTCTACGTTTTGAAGAGGCCGGCTCAGGCAGTTTCCGAGCTGTGCGTGTAGGTGCAGTTGCGGCCGATCTGCAGAGTAGAGGAGTGAAGCATGGCCTTGTAGCAGAGAGAACACGAGCGAAGGATTGTGAGCTACATGCGATGTGTGTGTATGCTCTCGCAGCGTGTCCCAGCCTGTTCATCCGTACCATGTAGCTGCAGCTGTGTCTACCAAGGTGGTCAGTCCTCTTCACAAGATACTTTCCTGATTCGATTTTCCACTTTCTCCCTCTTTCCTCCGAGGGCACCAAAGGCACAGGGACAAGCACCATCACATAGGTCAAGGGCATCGTTGAATCCACCGCTCGTTACGGACCCGAGCATCAGTAGTAGACAAGGCCTAGCGAGAACAACCCTCCGACAGCGAGACCGTCAAACCTCGAAATATTCCCTTTCCCTCATCACCCGCCTCATTCACGCACACGACACCCTCTTCCTTCCATCTTCGACCCTCTTGCAGCTAAAGGCATCCACAATGAAGATCTTTGAGAATGAATGCAACTTCTCCTACCCTTGGGCGCAGGTTTCTGCGGCGCATTGGCGCAAGTACCCGAATGAAAAGGCAGACCATGTAGTCAGCGTCGACACCCTCAAGCGCGAATTTGATGCTGAAAGGGGCATCCTGCGAATTGAGCGACTCATCACTTGCCGTCAAGGAGCACCCAGGTGGATTGTGAAGCTTGTTGGCGCCACGGAAGAGTCTTATGTCCGCGAGGTGAGCGAAGTCAGTCTCAAGGATCAGTCACTTGTCCTCAAATCTGTCAATTTGACTTTTTCAAACATAATGTCGGTGCAAGAGACAGTACGATATGTGCCAGATGTACAGCGGCCAGACGTGCAGACAGTCTTTCGCCAAGATGCCAAGATCACCGCATACGGGGCACTCAGTCGCTTCGCAAACAACATGATGGAAGACTTCACCATCGACCGATTCAAACAAAATGCGGCACGCGGTCGCGCTGGCTTCGAAAGTGTGCTAGAACGCTTTAAGCAGCGACCACAGGTGTCCATGCCATCAAATTAGAGTCCCATGGGTCTGCTTGACCAGAAAAGCGTTGCTTCCTTGTTGCATCCATCTTGCTTGCACTTCAGCTTTTGTGTTAGATTTGCGCAGGCATCGTTGTCATTATTCGTCATCGTGTACCACTACATGCAATGCTATTCTTTACTTCAATACAATACTATGCTTCGTTCAGATGCTCTTTATTTTTATATCCTTTCGTCTTCAATCATTAGAACTTTGGCAGCACTTTGATGCGCGGTTGGCTCGTGTGTGACACCTGTGAATTGGCTTGTAAACTCGGATCGAGCACAGCGGTTTCATCTCTTACCGATTGCATGTTCGCATCTGTACCACTTTCTGACAAGTCACCAAATTGATCGAGCGCCCTGCCAGAATCCGCAAAGTCTGCTAGATTGATGTCATACATGTCAAACAGGTCATTCGCATGCGAAAGTTGAACTTGAGCTTGGCTCGTGCGCAACGCCGTGAGTTCGCCCTCGAGTAAAGTAATCTGGCTACTCTTGGCGTTGAGCTCTTGCTGCATTTGTACACATCGCGCTTGTAGCTCTTGTGCTGATTCGTGGTGACCGCGACTGTTCAACACATGCTTGCAATGGCTAAGCTCCTCCTCAAGCTGCTTGATGCGTTGCGCTTGTGCTTTTGTTTCAAGACGCTCCTGCTGTAGTCTTTGCCGAAGCAGCATTTCCGTATTCCGCGCATTTTTGGCCACTTCTGTCTCGAGCGCCTGACAACGTTGCCTGAGGCTAGTGTAGGCAGAAAGTATACTGTGCGTATCGAGGATGCGCTCTTTGATGAGGGCAACACTTGATTCTGGCATGACAGCTGGAGGCGTACTTGCAGCTGTTGACTGCGTCTGCGGACTTTCGGTGGCAGTCTGTACTGTAGATGCCGCTGGCGACTGATCTTCTAGATCTTCTAGCGGCCGTTTCATCCTTCTCCTGCTCTGTAGACCTGCTATCTCCTGGTTGATAGGCCTCTCCCGCCTTGTCTTTTCTCTTCGGCCGTCATGAAGGAAGAAATGCGCGCCAGAAAAGTCGAAAACACCAAAACAGCAACAATCAAAGACAACGGGCGGCCAGGCGATATACAGGCTCGGAGTTGCTCTTTTCTGAAGCTATACAAACAAGCAAGAGAGCTCATTCTAGACTCAAGCTGGTCCTTGAGAGGTCATCAAATGAACTGTGCCTTCAACCACTGAGTCTCAAGACGCTTCTTTAGCATCCGAACCACATTGTCCCATATCTGTCATTCGGCTTCCATTGCATCAGCTTGATGAACGCTGTCGAGGCCGCCGTCTCTGCTTTTGAGGCTCTGCCAGTAGAAACATCTGCTGTGCGTACGCCAGTCAAAACATTTCTTGGTCGAATGCTGGAGCTCTTCATCTATCCCCTCCGCTGGATTTACTTTGCCTTGTTATGGCTGCAGGGCGCTCGGCCGTCAAGACTCAAACAGCAGCCTGTCACTGAGTCGACTATTTCGGCTGGAAAGGCGACGCCTCTCGCTGCTGACGCGCTTCAAAAGACAGAAGCACTCCATCTCTCGGACGAAGAGCTAGCCGACATGCTTGTTACGCGTGCACCAGAATCATCAGATGAGGATGAAGGCGCGTCAAGTCCGAGACGATCCATTCGCATACGGACCAAACACCACCCAGATAGCATCAAGTCGCCGACATCGGCTGCGATACCACCGACCGTTGCGCGAAGAGCACGGCATCGCGCACATCAGTCAAGACCATTACTGCCCTCAAAACCGACGCGCAAAACGCTGATTCTTGATCTGGATGAAACTCTGATCCATTCGCTTTCAAAAGGCGGCAAAATGTCAAGTGGGCACATGGTCGAGGTCAAGTTGGGCTCCCATGCGATTCTCTATTACGTCCACAAGCGGCCTCATTGTGATTTGTTCCTACAAAAGGTTTCTCTTTGGTATGACCTGGTCATCTTCACCGCCAGTGTTCAGGAGTATGCGGACCCGGTTATTGACTGGCTGGAGCGTGATCGCAAGTATTTTAAAGCACGATATTACCGCCAACATTGCACCTATCGCTTTGGTGCATATATGAAGGATTTGAGCGTGGCAGAAAGGGATCTAGGGAAGGCCATCATTATCGACAATTCTCCCTTGTCTTATCGCTTGAATGAGGAGAATGCAATCCCAATTGAGGGCTGGATCAACGACCCGACAGATAATGATCTGCTCTATCTACTGCCTCTGCTGAACAGTCTGCGCATGCTGCATGATGTGCGTTCTCTCTTGAATCTCAGACTCTAGCCACTAGTTGATTGTAACCAAAATTCTGATGACCATAAATTACACCAAACCTCTTGAGCTTGTATATTCTGAGTTGGTTCTGTTGCTCTCTGGCTAGTGTTTGCGTCATCTGCACTCCAGAGCCGTTCTTGAAGCTTTTTCGATATGCCACCCAAGTTTGTACCAGCACCTGTGCCGGACTTTCCGGAAGTCAGCGAGGCAGAGTGCAAGGCATGCAACGGATGCGCTGACCTAAGCGATAGCTATGAGCCAAGTCTCATGAAGACGATTGACCTTGATGAGACGCCTATGCGAGGCAGCGTCAAACCATTTTCTGTACATTTATGCATCGCTACTGAACGTCACGATTGGCCTCACACTATCGAGGAGGAGGATGGTTCCCTTGCCCAAGCGGTCGGACAGGCGATGCAGGGCATGTCAAAGGAGCTTGAGTCCATCCAACGCGTCGTCTTGAGCAATACGTCATTACCAGTGCCCCATCGCTCAAAGACCTACACGGGTTATGATGTTTATGTGCTGTCTCAGGCTTGGTGCAAATTGAGCAATGTTCAAAAGACTGATGCAGAGGCCATTCTCCGCGAGTTTGGCCTTCGGCAGCCGCGCTTGCGCACCCCTCCTGACTATGGGGTAGCACCATTGGGTTTCAGAGCAGTTGTCCTCGTGTGCTCGCATTCCCGAAGAGACGCACGGTGTGGAAAGACTGCACCGATCCTGCTCGATGCGCTTGAGGAAGGGCTTCGCGATCGTGATCTATTCTACGATGCCGAGGAGTCTTCAGAAAACGGCAAAGTCTTGGTCAGCACTGTGAGCCATATTGGCGGACACCGCTACGCAGGCAATGTGCTCGTCTATCGCAAGACCGACGAGGGAAAGGTAGAGTCCATGTGGCTTGGCAGGATCATGCCGAATGATATCCCCTGGGTCATTGAGCATACAATCATGCATGGATGCGTCAAAAGGGCAGCTATTCGGGGTGGTGTGCAATGGTGACACTTGGCCCGTCTTGCATTAGCATTGAATTACTATAGATGGACAAATGGCTGTTGCCTCAGCTGAATCATTGTGGCATTCGTGCTGCATGTTGATGATACCTGCGTGTGCACTGTGTCATGTGCGCATCCCTGACCGCGCTCGAATCTCAAACATCAACACCAACAAATTCCACCAGGCTTTGTCTTGCGCGAGGATGAGCTTCTCTCTCGAATGGATCAGGCGACCACTCTTTGCACAATCAGGTGCGCCTTCGACGAGCGACGTTAATGTCACAAGTAGCGAGCCCGTCTTTGAGAGCGAAGAAGAGGATCACTCCGACGAGGCGACAGACGCAGAAGCTGGCGGGTCAGACGCGTTAGCCCCAGCTACGACACACGAGGGAGAACCTGACGCGGAAGTCCAAATGCGGCGAGAGCTCATCAGAATACAGAATTCTGACATGTCTGACAAGATGAAGGCTATCCATATGCAGACACTGATGACAAAACGCTATGTCTCGCTTTCACATCGTCGCGACTCTGCTATGCGCCGCGAAATTGGGCAGCCTCTGACTGCGCTCGATCTGGCAAAAACATATCATGATGAATCCGAGAATCTGCTTGGCTGCCAACACTATCGGCGTAATTGTAAGCTTGAATGCTCCACATGTCACACGATTTGGCCATGTCGTTTCTGCCATGACGAGAGTGCGGATCACACCCTCATCCGAACAGAAACAAGGACAATGCTCTGCATGCTGTGCTCGACGTTGCAAGATGCCGCTCAATATTGTAAGAATTGCTCGCAATGTATGGCATTGTACTATTGCGACAAGTGTAAATTATGGGATGACGATCCTGAAAAACCCATCTACCATTGCGCGAAATGCAAAATATGCCGCGTGGGAAGAGGTAGCACTTTCCATCAGCGGAACGATACTGACGGGATAGGTATTGGCAAGGATTTTTTTCACTGCGACAGATGCAATGTCTGCATGGCCATTAATCGACAGGATTCTCATCGCTGCATTGAACATTCTACAGAGTGCGATTGTCCTATTTGTGGGGAATACATGTTTTCAAGCACACAGACAGTGGTTTTTATGAATTGCGGCCACAGCATTCACCAAGCATGCTATCACAAGCACATCAAAACCAACTACAGATGTCCGACGTGCTCGAAGAGCCTGCGCAATATGGATTCGAGTTTTCGAATGCTGGATCATCAGATTGCTCAGCAAAGGTGTGTGACAATCCATACCAAGATCGTTGCTTACTTCAGAATGCCTCCTCCTTATTCTTCCTGGAAGGCGAAAGTGCTCTGCAATGATTGTCAGTCGCGATCGACGGTACCTTACCACTTCCTCGGCCACAAGTGCGATAACTGCTTAAGTTACAATGTGGCGATTGACAAGATCATCAAGGAAGAGAGTGCTGATGCTTCGGCGGTTCCTGCTGTCCATGAAGGGGAAGAAACACGCTGAGGATGACTCATAATCGAGCTTGTAGCAAGAAGAATCGATTGTAAAGTTACATGTTTGGTTGATGGCGATCTTGCCTCTCATCGTTGCTACCCTGTGTCCTCGGTCGACCTTCTCGAACCGTCTCTGACATCTGCTGTTTGGCAGGATCAGACATCGTCGCCGCGCCGAGTTCCTTCAAATCCTTGAAAACAGCACTGAAGACTGATCTGGATCCTTCCGCCAGGCGCGTCAGAACAATTGCTGGATCCATAGGGCCTTGCGCCACGTCTGCAAAGATTGACTGCGCTGACGTCGGTTCCTTGAGTGTAGTTGAACGCATGACCTTGCCGCGTACGGATGCAAGTTCTGATTCTGCGATTGTGAGTTGCTCTTTCAACTCCTGAACACGTCGCTCTTTGCGCGCAAGGTCCAGCAAAATCTACGGTCAACAGGGAAGAGTGCTGCGCTGACGTACATCGCGCTCCCTGGCGTCTTCGATATATGCAGGCCGTACAGGTGATAAGGGTCTTTGCCTGACTGGCGTATTATCCATCCTGAACCCAGCAGAACGGGTTTTGACAATTTGTAGCCTCTGAATGGAGGAGGATCGCCTATGGTCGCATTGACCTGTCTCAGCTGCGCTGCCCTCACTCAGCGTTGCAGTGATATCGATTCTTGCCGAAAGTCTTCCTACACCTTGTCTTTTGCGTCTGCTTGCCTGCCTGCTCGCCTAGCCTACAGCCGATTAGGCGCGGAATTTTCGTGGTTGAGCACGGGAAGCCGCGATCAGATGGCAGCAGGGACACCGACAACCACATGTCCAGGCGGTAGAGGAGCGTGCTACTGCTACTGCAACAGGACTGAGTGTCAAGTTATCACCACAGCACCTTGAAGCAGATGTCCGTGCTGGTCCCGCGGTCATGGCCTTTTGCTCCTTTCACCCTTTGCATGTCTCTCGTGGCTGTCTTGCTTGATAATGAACCATTCAGGGCATAACGAGACACGACATATGTGACATATTGTTGAGCTAGTATTCAACTTGCTCGCGTTGCACAGGCAAAGATGCCCCTCTATCTCGGTCTATAAGTTCGCGTCAAGGTTTGCAGACAAAAGAACGAGTGGGCCTGCGACTTGTCAAGTCGACGTAGCTCCTCTTCCTGCTGAATTGATGCACGCTCAGGAAGGCAGACATGCTAGTGTAGCCTGAGTGCGTTTGAAGCGCGACGCGCCGTGTTTTGTGTCACGTGATTTTGTTTCTGAATTTCGAGGACGAGCTGCTCGACACGCAAAAGCAGGCACACTGCAGCGACAAGTCAGGAAGGCTTCAACACCGACAATCTTGCATGCTACGGCGGCCTTTGTAAATCTGTGACCCTCGATAGGCTCGGCACCTAACGAACGAGCCGAAAGAGTGTCGGCCGCTACTCAAGCGCATTATCTGCGTTCGCTGACTCGAGCGCACCATGGAAATGCGCCAAGCATTGCGCGCGCCTGATCTCGAGACACAGCTAGGTGGTCTGAGCGATCTACAGACAGCAATAGACAGTAGTGACAATGTTTTAAAAGCAGCCAAAGCGTCTCTGGACGTCGTGCCTGCTTTGCTCGACATACTAGAAAAGACTGAACCAGTCTTCATGAGTGATGCCCCAGAACAAGTTTGCAATACTCTCCGATGCCGACTATAACTAACACACTAGCGTGTCAAGCTTGCGGCGTTGGAGGTCATTGAGCGTATGCCGTACGACGAAGACTTCAGACCGCATGTGGAGCGCTTGATGCAATGCCTGCTGCTCATTTTGGGTCGCGACAACGAAGAGACAGCTTGCGCCTGTCTCAAAGTGTTCATCGATTTGCACAAGTCCTATAAAGCGAACATTGAGGATTTCGTGCAGCCATTTCTCGACATTGTGCTGCAAATGTACAAGAATATGCCAGAGACTGTCAAGATCGCGTTCGATGAGAGCTCAAACAAGGCCAAAACAGCGGACGTCAAATCGGATGCCCCACGTGTCGCGAGTCCTGGTCTGCCACTTTCGCCTACAGGAAACGCAGACAGCGCAGAAGTCACAGCGAAACCTTTGCGCGACAGCTTGCACAGCTTCAAAGTCCTAACAGAATGTCCAATCATCATCGTACTGCTCTTTTCAACTTACCGACAAAGCGTTCAACCGAATCTGCTTTTATTTACACCAGTTATCATTGATATGCTCTCGTTACAAGCTCAACCTCAGGCAAAACAACACGACTTGGGCGAAAAGTCAAAGCAAGCTGTGCAACTTGCGCCTTCGCTCCGTTCGAAGCCAGTCTATGGAGACTTTGTGCTTGCACAGATCAAAACCCTGTCGTTCCTTGCCTACGTCTTGCGTGGCTTCACTACGTTCATGAAAAAGTACGCGCCCGTCATCCCTGGTTTCGTGGTTCGTCTTTTGCAAGACTGCCCGCCGGAGATGTCAGCTGCTCGCAAGGTTTGACAACACAGCTTCCAGGCTCCGACCTAACAGTAGGAACTTCTTGTGGCTACGAGACACATTTTGTCAACAGAATTTCGCACTGCATTTATTGGCAAAATCGAGCAATTGCTCAATGAAGATGTGCTAATTGGATCAGGGGTCACGTCCCGTGAAACATTAAAGTGAGTTTTAGAAGTTCTTTTGCGATACTGTCTGACACTCTAGGCCCCTTGCATTCAGCATGCTTGCAGATCTCATTCATCACGTTCGTGCAGAGTTATCGCCTCTGCAGATCGACAGGACGATCGCCATTTATTCCAAGAATCTGAGTGATGCGACGTTGACGACGAGCATCCAGACCATGTCTGCCAAGCTTTTGCTTAATCTGATTGATCGCATCATGAAGTTGCAAGATCAGCCGGAGGGCCGACGCCTATTGATGCTCATTCTGCTCAGTTTCACTAAAAAGATCGCCAGCTTGAATAGGGCTCTCAAGCGTCACATGGAGAGCTCATCCGAAGGTAGCACAGAGCGCGTCAGCGGTATCCAAATTGGCTTGAGTACTGTGGAGTCTGATTTGGACCCTGTCAAGGAGGGTAAGCATCTTTTCAAGAATTTGATGATTGGTCTCAAGACTGTTCTGTTCGGTCTAAAGGGATGCAATCCGCCCTTACCGCCAAACATGTCTATCAGCAATCAACAGTGGGCTGAATCCGTGCGAGGACTCAGTCCTGCTGATCTTGAGATTTTTGCAACCCTCTTCCTTGAAGGTGCAGAGGGGTTCACCTTCTACAAGCAAGACCATGTCCTAGATAAGTCTAAACTTGCAGAGAAAAATTCGCTGGAGAGTCCCGTCCTGCTATCCAGCCCTGGTACACGCGAAGAGAAGGACGTATTGGAGACATTTGCAACAGTGTTCATTCACATCGACCCGGTCTCTTTTCAGGAAGTCTTGGAGGCAGCTTTGCCAAAGTTCTATGAGCTTGCCATGGAGAACAACATCTTGCTTCACGTCCCCCAGTTCTTCCTTACGAATGACAGCATATCGTCCAATTTTGCAGGACTCCTGCTACAATTCCTCATCGATAAGCTACCAGAACTTGGCTCTTCCAATTCGCTCGAAAGTACCGTGCTCTTGCGACTTTTCAAAATGTGCTTCATGGCAGTCACAATGTTCCCAGACTCAAACGAGGTAATTCTACAACCGCATCTTGCAGAAATCATCATCCAGTCGATGAAGTTTTCAGCTGCCGCCAAAAATCCGATCAATTATTACATCTTGCTTCGCGCGTTGTTTCGAAGCATTGGTGGTGGACGTTTCGAGCTGTTGTACAAGGAAGTGTTGCCGCTCCTTCAAGTGCTGCTCGAGTGTCTCAATTCGCTGTTGCTGTCTGCACGAAAGCCGCAAGAGCGTGAACTGTACGTTGAGCTTTGCTTAACCGTTCCAGTGCGTTTGAGTGTGCTCCTTCCCTATCTCAGCTATTTAATGAATCCACTAGTCATCGCGCTCGAAGCAGGTCCCGATCTCGTTACTCAAGGTCTTCGCACTCTGGAACTTTGCATTGACAACCTCACGCAAGAATTTCTAGATCCAATATTGGCGCCAGTGCTGGAAAAGCTGATGCAGGCGCTTTGGTCACATCTGAGACCATTGCCCTATAGCCATCAACATAGTCATGCAGCTTTGCGTGTTCTCGGCAAAATGGGTGGCAGAAATCGCAAATTTATCGATATGGCGCATGTTTTTGACGATACAGATTCTGAACACAACTTGCCTACTGTCTCTATTGCTTTCGAAGGCATCAAACAAGAACAAGATTTCGCGTGGAGCAAGTTTGTTGGAGCGGCAGCACAGTGTTTGAAAGATCCCAAGTCACTCACGGAGTACAAAGTCCAGGCATTCGCGTTCCTGAAAGCGGCGGCTTCCTTGTACGTCCAATCATTCGATTCTGCAAATGGTTTGGCGTCCCACTTACGCACTGCGGCAGAGGCTTTGATCGACACATCCGCTTCGGCCAATTCAGCGAAGCCAGCTCCCGTTGTCCTGCGATCGAGCAAGCAAAGCCGAGCGCATGGCGCACTTTACGAACAGATGCTTGAGGGGATCTGCTATGCAGTTGCGGTATCAGAGCTTGCAGAAGAAGCACAGCAATTTGTTTCAGGCCTTTTTCGACATACTTCAATGCTCTTGCTACTGAGCGCGCATGAGCAACTGCTTCAGAATCAGAAAAGCTTCACATTGGACGAGGTCGACAGTCAGCAGCGCCTTGACAATGAGATCATTTTGGACGTTCTAGTCCTGGTCATCTCAAGCGAGGAGATGGCTGTTCGTACTTTGGGCCAGACGCTCATTGCAGAGCTTTTCGCGACCCTGAGCGCGATTCCACCACGTCCGGACTGTGTCGCGCACATTCCAATCTTTGCTATGCTTCTCACAAAGTTCTGTCACTGCTGTTACCAGCCGGCTTGGTACATTAAGGCGGGCGGCCTATCTGGCATCGCGATGCTCCTTGAAAGGTTAGATCTCGGATCTGATTGGGCGCGTATGCATGAGCTGGACATCATCAAGGCTTTGCTGTACGTTGTCAAGGATGTTCCTGCAGAAGCTCCAGCCACGTGTGTCAATGATGCGTCTCGCCTTCTTTCGCTCGTAATAACAATTTGTCACCAAGGAGAATCTGAGGAAGAGCGCGATGTCAATGCTCTTGCGGCAGCACTCATTTCCGACATGTTCAATCCGAATGGCAAAGTGCGAGAAATCGTCCAAGACTTATTTCGGAAGCTCGCCGATCTGACCCACACCCCAATTCAGGACATTTTAAAGCCAGTGCAGGATCGCTTGCTCATGCCGATTTTCACTAAACCATTACGTGCGCTACCTTTCGCAATGCAAATTGGTCACATTGATGCGATCACCTTTAGCTTGTCGCTCGAACCGTCATTTTTGGAATTCAACGATGCCCTCATTCGTTTATTACACGAAGCACTTGCATTAGCCGACGCTGATGATGAAGCACTTGTACATGTCAATAAGACATCATCTTACAGGAGCTCTGCGGCGCTTGTCAATCTTCGAACCGTCTGCATACGGCTCCTGACAATTGCTGTATCATCAAGTGAGTTTTCTAACCCAACTCATGCACACAGTCGAGGCAAAATTATCGCGGTTTTCTTCAAATCTCTCTATTCGAAGTCTTCCGAGGTCGTTGACGTGGCCAACAAAGGTCTCAAGCAGGTCTTAAGTCAAAATCATAAGCTGCCGAAGGACCTTCTTCAAGCTGGCTTGAGACCGATTCTCATGAATTTATCAGACCACAAGCGTTTGACCGTCCCCGGTCTTGAAGGTTTGGCGCGGCTTTTGGAACTCTTAACCAATTACTTCAAGGTTGAAATCGGCAAGAAGCTTTTAGATCATCTGCGTGCCTGGGCCGATCCATTGACACTGCAGCAGATCGCGAGCAAGCCTTTGAAGGATCAACAGAGCATCAAAATAATTGCCGCAATAATCAACATTTTCCACTTGTTGCCGCCTTCTGCGCATATGTTTCTCGATGAATTGGTCACGGCAATCTTGGAAGTGGAGACCCTGCTCAGACGCACTACAGATAGCCCTCTTCGGCCGTCCTTTCTCAAGTTTGTGAATCGCTATCCCCAAGAAACTTTGGACTACCTCATGAGCAAGCTCGACAATGGCGTCACCTCAACGTTTTTGATTCAGCTTATTGATGACCCTTCAAGCAAGCCTATTCGGGAGATTGTCCAGACCAAGATTCTGGATTTAGCTCTCAACGACCCATCCAGTAAAGAGGTCAAAACTCTCATGGCCAGGTTGAATGTTCTAAGACTAGCTGTGACACTCAGCCGGCATCAGGCAAATGCAGTCAAATCCTTTGAGGATCTTCAGCAACTGCTCAAGGTCTTCATCGGGCTCGCGGAGACAATCCGTCAAGGAGGCGATCGCCAATTTTTGATTGATATGCGTGTCATTGCTGAGGGCTTGGTGAACATCTTCATTCACTTCTTAAAGGAAAATTCGGCAGATTTGCAACCTCTTTTCCTTCTCATGGCTGAAGAAGCGAACGGCCGGCTCGAACGCTCTCTAGCCATTGATGAATTCATTCAGAATAATGTGCTCGACCTAGAAGAGCTCGGCCGGAAGAGGAAATATCTCTCTTTTGCTTTGCTCACGTTCTCTGACACAGCCTCGGCATCTTTCAAGATCAGTGTCTTTCGTCGGATCATCAACCCGATGCTTCTGAAAGAGCAAAGCTCTGATAACGAAGGCTCAGAACTCATTGATCGATCTCTTGTTGACTTGATCCATACCAATGTATGGAAGGTTGCCCTTGCCGATTTTGGTGAAGACAAAGTATGTTCAACAGATGCGCTGAAGATCGAATTATTGCAGATGTCTACCCTCTTGCTACAAAAGTCTGCCAGCTTGCTGTCTCGCATGCGAAAGGATATCTTGTTTTTCGCTTGGAATTACATCAAATTGGAAGACCTGACGACCAAGCATGCAGCATATGTCTTCATCGCTTACTTTATCGCTGCTTACGATACACCCGCCAAGATCACAGCGCAAATTTATGTCGCCCTTCTTCGTGCGTTTCAGCCAGAAGCTAGAAGCCTGGTCCGACAAGCTTTGGACATTCTGGCGCCTGTTCTTTCACAGCGCATTCCTTCGGCAGCACAAGAAGCTAAGTCCGGTCCGAAGTGGGCAAAATATCCTCGCAAAGTACTCTCTGAGGAGTCCAACTCGATGCAGCTGCTCCCGGTCTACCAATTCATTGTTCGTCAATCAGAGATGTTCTACGAATGTCGAGACCAGTTTTTGGAGCACATCGTGGCAGCACTGCCAAAGCTTGGCTTCCCTCAAAATTCGAATACTGAATCGAAGACTGTCAGCATCGAGCTTTGTGAAACGATCTCGAAATGGACTGAGCGTACGTCAACAATTATGGACACTTCTGATAATGGCGAGACATCCTACGAGATGCCAGCAGAAGCTAGATCGAGCATTCTTGGTTTCTTGGTCAGATTCGCTTGTCTCCCGAGCGATGGAAGCAAAAAGGATTTGCCCAACCGAGCCATTGCTACTCTGCAGACCTTGCTGGCTCATCCAATTTGGTCACAGATACCGCTTGACTTGGCTGCTATAGACACGGCGCTACTTGACGCAGACGAAAAAGCGCCAGGCGCAGCTGCGCAAGCCTTAGAGCTTCTCCACGTCATCCTCAGCGCACGCAGCAAAGAACGGATCAGCGAAATTGTGCCGGATAGTCATGTATGGCTTGAGAAAATGCTCAAATCAGAGTTCGCCGCGTTGCAGACAAGTTTACAGCCTGTCGTTCGACTTCTGTTGGCTTCTTTGTCCAAAGCTGAGTCGGAAAACGAAGAGCCAGCGGCATCAGTCTCATTCAAGGGATTGCTGGTCTCGGCATTGAATGAAAATTTGATGCTTAATGTCAATTTGCAAGGCACGATTATGCTTCTAGGCTCTCTAGCTGAACAAAGCCCAGAGTCGCTTGACGTATTATTGCCGGCCATTATGAAATTATTCAACAACTTGATCAAGGATCATCTCAACGCCAGAGCCACAGTGCCAGCCTCAACTGCGGCTGGCGCCGACTCATTGTTGGGCATTTCAGATCCGGAAGTGCAAGCGGCCTCAATAATCGCATTGATGGACCTCATGAGCCTCCGCATGGTACACCTCGGTGATCAACGCCGTCTTTATCTCGCCGCTGTTGCACAGCTCATCGAGAAGTCAACCGATATCTCGATCTGCAAGCATATCTTGAAACTCACAAGCGCGATGGTTTTAGTAAAGAAAGACCCTTTTCCGACGGTAAAGGAGAAGGTCTCCCTGCTGCTGAAGATGACATCTTTTGAGTCACGCGGCAACGATGATTTGATGAATGCGTACCTGAACTTGGTCATTTCAATCTACAAGGAGCCGAGCATTGCCCGCACAGAGCTTACAGTACGACTTGAGCAGGCCTTCCTCTTGGGCACAAGAGCACGCAATGTGTCCGTCCGAAACGAATTCATGGCCATTTTCAACAATAGCATGTCAAAGACTCTCTTCACGCGTCTCAATTATATTTTTGTTGTGCAGAACTGGGAAAGCCTTTCGCCGCATTATTGGATACCACAAGCCAACCATCTGCTGCTTGGCGCGATCGCTTTCAATCGCCCTATTGCGCTTCGTGCATCGACATGTAGGTTCCGCGCGCTTGGCGACTTCCAGGAGCAAACAAATGATACCATCGTTGACGACAATTTGCTCAAGCTCATTCAAGACCACAAAGACTATCTCACACAGATTTCATTGGTCAGGTTAGATGATATCTTTCTGCCACTGAATTATCTGCAACACCTGAATCCAAGCACTGGAGAAGCTCTATGGGTGGCGTTACTATCGGCTGCTTGGAAATCTGTCTGTGCCAAAGACCAGGATGAGTTAACGAAGCTTTTTTCTATTCATCTGTCGAAAGAGTATCACCTCAGGCAAGCCGACCGCCGACCGAATGTCATCTCATCGCACTTAACGGCCCTTGCACAGTGCGAACCGTCGGTGACGCTTCCACCTCATCTGGTCAAGTACCTTGGAAAGACCTTTAACGCATGGTACGTTGCCATCGAGCTGCTGGAGCATTCCTCCATGCCTGTCGATAAAACGGAAGTAGGACCGAGCCTCACTGAAAGCAAATTGGATGCACTGACTGAAATCTATGCAGCGCTTGGCGAGGACGATATGTTTTATGGGCTATGGCGTCGTCGTTGTCGCTATCTCGAGACCAATTTGGCCATCTCGTTTGAACAGAACGGTATGTGGGACAAGGCACAGCAACTGTACGAGGCAGCTCAAGTGAAAGCTCGGACCGGTGTTCTGCCATTCTCTGAATCAGAATATACCCTGTGGGAGGATCACTGGATTCTTTGCGCCCAAAAACTGCAACAATGGGACGTGCTGACTGATTTGGCCAAACAGGAGGGCTATTCAGATCTGCTCCTGGAATGTGCCTGGCGCATTTCCGACTGGACAACCGATCGCGAGCAGCTTGACGCATCGATCAAATCTCTGATGGAGGTGCCCACTTCGCGTCGATATATGTTTGAAGCTTTCATGGCACTCCAAAAAACGCAAGCCAAGCTCGATACGATACAAGAATTCCAAAGAATCTGCGATGAAGGTATGCAGCTTTGCCTTCGGAAATGGTCACAACTTCCCTCGACTGTGACTACGACTCACGTGCCTCTCTTGCAGTCCTTCCAACAGCATGTAGAGCTGCAAGAAGCGAGCTCCATCTATGCGAGTTTGGCAACGACACATGCTCAAAACCTGGAAACAAAGTCCCACGAGCTGAAGCATATACTTCAGACTTGGAGGGAGCGACTGCCGAACTTCTTCGACGACATTAATAGCTGGAGTGACCTCGTGGCTTGGAGGCAACTTGTTTTTTCCTCAATCAACAGAATTTATCTACCGCTCGTACCTGCGTTGCAGCAACCAGCTGGTGCCTCCGGAAACAGCAGTGCCACATCGTTTGCGTACCGCGGCTACCACGAGACTGCATGGATCATCAATCGATTCGCTCACGTCGCCCGAAAGCATCAATTGCCTGACGTATGTATCAACCAACTGACGAAGATTTACACGCTGCCCAATATTGAGATTCAAGAAGCCTTTCTGAAGCTGCGTGAGCAGGCAAAATGTCACTATCAGAATCCAAATGAGCTCGGAATGGGTCTCGAAGTGATCAGTAACACGAATTTGATGTACTTCGGCACACAGCAAAAGGCCGAATTCTTCACTCTAAAAGGCATGTTCTTGGCCAAGCTGAAGTTGAATGAAGAGGCAAATCAAGCTTTTGCAACAGCCATCCAAATCGATTTGACCTTGCCAAAAGCTTGGGCTGAATGGGGCCAATACAGCGATCGATTGTTCCAAGAAGATGCTGCCGACGTGACCAAGGCGGGCAACGCCGTCAGCTGTTATTTGCAGGCTGCAGGGCTGTTCAAGAATGGCCGCGCTCGGAAGATGTTGAGTCGTGTCTTGTGGCTTTTGAGTCTGGACGACGCCCAGGGTACCATCTCAAGTGCTTTCGACTCGTACAAAGGGGAAGTGCCGACATGGTATTGGATCAGTTTCATTCCACAATTGCTCACGTCGCTATCACACAAGGAAGCGCGCCATGCTCGCCAGGTTTTGATCAAGATTGCAAAGACATTTCCGCAAGCTCTGCACTTCCAGCTAAGGACCACAAAGGAGGATTATGCGATTATCAAGAAGCAAGCTGTTGCAGCTGCACAAAGCGCGTCGGCAGCGAAGGCTAACGCGGAGTCCACAGAATCCAAGGCTAAAGCCTCTTCACTGACTGAGACGAATGGCGATAGCAAAGCTCCGGCTACACCGACAAAAGGGGACTCTCCCGACTCCAGTACCACAAACCAGCCACCGAGCGCGACAAGGCAACCGTGGGAGCATGTTGACGAAATAATGGCCATTCTCAAGACTGCCTACCCACTGCTTGCTCTGTCGATGGAAACAATGGTCGACCAGATCCAACAGCGTTTCAAATGCCAAGCGGATGAAGATGCGTATCGGCTGATTGTCGCCTTGCTTAATGATGGGGTACAGTATATCGGGCGATTGGGAACGGTCACGGAAGAGACAAGACTCCCGCCTGCAACGCAAGCCAACATCACGCGATTCGCAGAGAGTGTGCTGCCAAAGAACATCAAATCCGCCTTTGAACAAGAATTCGTGCAGGAGAAACCCAACTTGCAGCAATACGTCGCGAAACTTCGTCGATGGCGAGACAAATTCGAGGTCATACTCGATAGACGCAAGCCGACTCAGCAACTCGAGCAAGTCAGTGCGTACTTGAGCGAATTTCAATACCAGAAGTTCGATGAAGTTGAGGTGCCAGGACAATATTTGCAACACCGTGACAACAATACTGACTTTGTCCGCATCGATCGTTTTATGCCAAGACTAGACGTCGTGCGTGGGCATGGAATCTGCTACAGGCGCATCACTATGCGCGGGCATGATGGCAGCATGCATCAATTTGCAATTCAATACCCTGCGGCCAGGCACTGCCGCCGAGAAGAGCGCATTATTCAACTCTTCCGAATTCTGTCTGGTGTGCTTGCACGTCGCAAGGAGAGCAGGAAACGCTGTCTCAGTTTCCATCTGCCCGCGGCGATTCCCCTTGCTCCTCATATTCGCATCGTGCAAGATGACGCTTCTTATGTCTCACTGCAAGGTATCTACGAGGATTATTGTGATCGTCATTTCCAGCACAAAGATGACCCGCTGCAACTTGCGACAGAAAGAGTGCAGAAAGCCCCCCAATTGCAAAACAAAAAAGCCGAGCTATTGAATTTGAAAGTTGACATTCTCGCATCCATCCGTCGAGATCTCGTTCCTGAAACAATCGTCTACGATTACTTCAAGCAGACCTTCCCGGCCTTCTCGGAATTTTGGCGTTTCCGGAAGCACTTTAGCTTGCAGTATGCGTCCCTGACATTTATGACTTACATCATGAACATCAATAACAGGTTCCCTTACAAGCTATTCATTTCACGAAAAACCGGCCAAGTCTGGGGAACTGAAATTCTGCCCGGCATGGCGCCTAACAACCCAGTATTCCACAATGGAGAAGCAGTTCCGTTCCGTCTGACACCAGCCTTGCAATATTTCATGGGAACCATTGGCATTGAGGGAATTTTCTCTTGCGCGACCATGGCTATCGCACGCTGCCTGACAGAACCTGAATTCGAGCTCGATCAGCACTTGAGCATTTTTGTTCGGGATGAGCTCATTACATGGTTCACTCAACAGCATCGTCCTGTCACGCATGAGACGCATCTCCGGGAAAAGGTATCTTCCAATGTGGACCTCATCGTGCGGCGCGCTTCCTCTCTGAGTCAGGCGGCCCAAGGCAATTTGCCTGCTAATCAGACGATCATCGACTTGATTTCGCAAGCGGTCAATCCGAGGAATCTTGTCCAAATGGACCAGCTTTGGAGCTCTTTTTTGTAAGGCAATTTGTATTTCGGCGACGCCATCTAGATTGTCGCAAACTTGCCGTTTGATCAGAATCTATCAAACAAATCCCAAATGTCTGGCCTTGTATCGGCCACATCATCGCAGCCCAGGCCTGATAGAGAATTGAATATAGAAACAGTATAATTCAGTGACTTTCAGATTGATGACAACTGTGGCGCTGTAGTAAACTTGCGCGCTTTCCTGGTGATAGTGACTTGGTCAGCTCCCTTTGAGGCATTCTACCTCGACAAGTGCTCGGGAGCAGATGCGAATCTGGCATCTGCGTTCTCTCAGATTGGGCTCAAAAAGTCGCGAAAGGAAGAAAATCGCAGATTTGTGCGTCACCTCAACAAAACTTGCTCATCGTCAAGTCGGCATGTCGTCAATTTTGGATCAGTGGTCAGCCGAAATACAAAGGTATAAAGTTAGACGAGCGCACTTAATAATGATACTGTTCTCGGCTACTTGAAAAGTTGGCAGATCAAGTTATGTGGCCCTTCATCTCAGTCAAGATCTGCCCTCCAATTGTCCATTATTCTGGACAAATGGTGTGGTGGGCTAGCCTATTTTGTGACTGCCCACACCTGTCCCACAAAGCAGACGCGACTGATGGAGCCCATGACTTTGCCTGGACTATGGCTGTACACGGGGGCACTTCAAATGAGTGTTGGTGACTCATGAGATGATGCTGCTGTGCATACGCGATACTGAATATGCGTGTCCTGCTGTGGTGTTGAGCAGCACTGTGCCAGTCTTTGGCGGAATGGCTGGTTGTTATTTCTCTTTCCCGCTATGTTTTGCCCGAGGCATAAAGCGAAGACTTCCCACTTTCATAGACGATATCCAATCCCGCAAGTAGAAACAATAATCCCCTGTTTTTACTGGTATAACGAGGCCAGCACTTGAGGTGTGCTTGTTGGTCTCAGGGAAAGGAGGCGGCACACAACTCGGGTACGAAGCCCTTTTCTTTACAGGTGAGTTTAGCCAGTCGAGCGCCAGGCAGCCAAAATCCTAACTAGTAGGGCAAGGCCTGCTATCACTGGGTCTTTGAGGATCAAGTCGTCCCGTGGAGACACTTTCCTCACTGTGAACAACAAACGGACCGAGCGGCCGAACGGCTACAACTTTCGAGCCACCCGTTCGTGCTGTCACTCGCCTCTCCGCCTTGGTGAACGTCACAGTTAGCGTCTGCTCTTCTGGGCACCTAACATTAGGCGAACCCTCCACATCTGGAAGCCCAGGCGGGTTTCGAACCCACAAGTAGATGAGAGTAGGTCCACTGACTGTCATCATCTCGCAAGAATCGTTGAAGAAGGTCATTCTTAAAGCCAGGCCATTGATCCGTGTCGGCGTGAGGCAAAAACTCAGCAATCTGTCGTACTGCTGGCGAACAGTATGTCTTGAACTTGGAGACCATTCTCTTGTGGTCCCAACCGGCAGCAATTGCATCCTCCTCGTACTCTTCGAGCACTTCCGAAACGCGAAGACCATCAAAATATAATGCACCAGGTTGATGAGGTCTGGGCATGACAAAAGCTGAAATGACATGGCTTTAAGAATGACCTTCTTCAACGATTCTTGCCAGATGATGACAGTCAGTGGACCTACTCTCATCTAGAAAAGAATGGGAAGCTGGCAGAAATTGACATGGCTTCTTATTTGCGTCGTTTCAGGAAGATTAGCGATCATCTCTTGTCTACAAAAATGATTGGTGTGGGTGAGAGAAACAAGCTTTTCTTGCGTCAACTGCCAGCTCAACATCTTGACCGGCTGCTAGCCTGGTTTCATGACAAGGACGTCAATGTTCGAGGACCAGAGGCGCCATTTGAGAAGATCTTCAAGTTCGTCCAACAGCGCACGATTGGCCAGGAGCTAGGCGATCAAATGCGTGCTGAAGAGCACCCTCGTGCTCACTCCTTTTCGAGTGTTCAACGCGTTGAAAAGCCAGTCGTCACCGTTAATGGTACTAACGTGACAACTTCTTTGGCCGCTGGCTTGCCTAGTGTTGCATCCTTGACGCCCAAGGTCGCGATCAGCCACTCTGCAACATCGGCTGTGTCGTCTAGCCAATATGCAACCAAGAGCGACTTATCTGAAATCTCAGCGAAGCTCTCGAAACTGGCAACAGCAGTAGAGGCGCTTACGAATCAGAGCCGTCGACCAAGCTTTTCAGCATCCTCTCGACCTACAGCTGGTCAAGGTCAGCAGCAGCCTGCGCCAGCCTTGCAAAAACAGGACACTGGCGAATCTTTCTCTGGCGTTTCGCTTTGCTGTTTCTATTGTGGGAAGGAAGGTCACACAAAACAGCGTTGTGTAGAGATGCAGAACGCGCTTCGTCGTGGTGACATTATGCTCGATGATCGTGGGTATATTTGCAGGCCAGACGGGACGCCTTACCCAAACAGGCCGGCGTCTGGATTCGTTATGTCTATGGTGATTGCTGATGTGCAAAAGCGAACGGCTGCCAACCGTATTGTTACTGTACAGCAGACTCGACCTTGCAGCGTCAACAAACCAGCCGTGTCTTTTGGTGAAGCGACTGAATTTCACTCGAACGTACACAGAGGAGACCAGTATTTTGAGGATGAGTTTGCAGATGTCTCTGCTGCCGAGCGTTCTGCACGCAAAGCCGAGCAATGGGCTCCGTACTCGCAGCATCCACCTGCAGATCGCAGGCGATACGCCTCGGAGCCTCCTCATGCTGGTAAACCAAGTACAGAGAACCAGGATCGTGAACGCGTCGATACTGCTCGTCCTCCAACGCCCATGTATGCAGACAAAGATGATGAAGCTATTCATGTGCGGCCAGCTCCAGCAAAGCCGAAGTACACGACGCGACCGCCGATTCATGATGCTTTTTGTCACGGGCTGCGAGCTAGATTGCCATGCGAGAGGCTGGGAGCAGCTCTCGCACCCTAGCGAGCTGAGACACTGGCAGACGATCGGTGCTTGGTGCACGACCGAAACCGGATGTGTCTTAGCGCCATAGGTCGTTAGGACGAACCCCATAGAAAGCAGCAAAGACTGATAAGGAGAAGGGCTGGCCTTCTTCTATCAGTACTTTGCATCTTGACTCCCCACGCTAGGGGCAATTGCTGTTTTCCACGTCCTGCCGTGTTCTCTCTCAACTATGGACCAGCCGGCTACCGAGGGTAGCGGCCCGTTCCCTGACACTTTTGATGTGTAGGAGGTCACAAATCATCTTCTGCAATCGAAGATGGAATTGACTTTGGCCGAGGCGTTTGGTATGTCGCCAGAGCTGCGAAATGAGATGGCCAATCGCAACAAATCTGTACGCGTTCCTGTTGCCAGTGTTTCGAATGCACAGGTCAATCATGTTAGCTCACTCAACGCCGAGATGAAACGTCCTATTCGTGCGTATACGCAATCGGTCCAGCTTCTTGCCGCAGCCAGCCCAACAGTTCTCGCAGTGGTTGCTGGTCTCAATGCACGTTGTATCATGGACGCCGGTAGCGAGATCAACTTGATGTCACGCACGTTCTGGGAACAGACCAATTGGCCAATTGATTGCGAAATTGCCTGGCAAATCACAGGGGCAAGTGATCATACAGAAGCACTGCACGGTGTCTGTCGCGACGTCGATGTCAAGATTGGTGGGTTGAAATTCAGAGCCAATTTCTTCATCGACAACAAGATAAAGCATACTGTTATTCTTGGCAGACCTTTTGAATGCACATCGCAAGCAAAGTTTGAAACGCAAAGTGATGGCTCGGTCCTTTGCACTTTGCGAAACGATTCTGGAAAATGCTCCTTCTATGCTGTCAAAGCTCAAGATTCGCGCAACCGTGCTGAGGTTTTCAATGTGACAAGTGACAAGTCTCATGCAACGGACTCTTATCATGCAGCTGTTGACCTCATCAATGGTGCATTAGGACCAGCGCAACAACTTGCATTTTGCCGCACGCTTTACAAGAAGGTCGACAAGAAAATCCGTCCTGTCAATCAAGCAGATCCATAGGACGCACGCCAGCTGTTGGTGAACGTCAGCCGCGACGTGTCCCAAAAGTTGCTTATGGCACGCGCATGACGCCTGAGCGGTTGTCCACGATTCCAATTGGCAATGGCAATCTGTATGCTGCTGAGATCCGACTTTTTGAGGCTTTGATCATGGAGTACGAGGATATTTTTGCCTTCGAGGACGCTGAGATTGGAAGACTGGCTCCTCACATCGAAGAGGAACATTCCTTTATTACAGTCGACCATAAGCCTTGGGCGCTGAAGTCTATCCCACTCACTCGAGAAATGAACGAAATGGCCGCGAGAATCATCGCAAGGAAGTTAGAGGCTGGCACTCTTGAGTATGCGCAATCGCCATACAGAAATTGTTATTTCATCGTGCCGAAAAAACATGGTGATGGTAGGCGTATCATCGATGCTCAGCCAATCAACAAGGTGACGCTCAAAGACGCTGGCTTGCCGCCAAACGTCGACGCCTTCTCAGAGGCTTTTGCAGGGGCCCCTCTTTCGTCCTTGCGGGACATGTTTTCAGGCTATGACCAGTTTGGGCTTGATCCAGCTTGTCGCGACATGGCGGCTTTTTTCTGCGCCTACGGTCTGTTGAGATCGACCGTCATGGTGCAAGGATGCACCAATTCCGTGGCTTCTTTTCAACGCATTGTGGAGGTGCCGCCTATGTCAGGTGCCCGGAGAGCGGACGCTAACTGCGACGTTCGTCCCAGGTAGAGAGGCAAGTAGCAGCACGAGCGGGTGGCTCGAAAGTTGTGACCACTCGGCTGTTCGGTTCTAAA
>QXDP01000232.1:0-101071 GCA_003717255.1 Protomyces gravidus | reverse complement strand
CCCTTAACCCTAACCCTAACCCTAACCCTAACCCTAACCCTAACCCTAACCCTAACCCTAACCCTAACCCCTAACAAACCCTTCCGCCGACCGTACGAGAGAAGCGTGGCTCACTGGAGAAAAAGGCATATCGGCAAAGGACAGAGCTCGTCTAAGCTGTGCTACTTCTGCGGGATTGCTTGTCATTACACCAGCATGCACGGCACAAGAGCAAAGGAGAAGAGCTGATCAATCACAAACGGTTGAGGAGCGCTAGGATAGCAAGCCATGAGTCAGGCCATGCTCATTACATATTGGCTCACGGGAATTAGCCATTCGAGCTGACTTTGGTTGCCTTGCTGGAGATACCTGCAGCTGGATTCTTGATCGGCACGAACAGATGAACAAGAAAAAGCCTTCCCGCAGCTCCGTTGAGAAAACATCATTTAGTATCAGAGAAGAATCCTTGATTTTGCCGACGTGCTCGCTGCATCTCTGACGTGGTCTCCGTTTCATTTACATACGCAGCGCAAGGACAACGAAACGCAATGCGATTTTCAGGTCTCAAAGAAACGCCCGGATAGTGACATGTCTGGGCTGCAATCATGCAACGGACAGACTCTGCATAAGATCTTATTTCAGAGAGATTCATCAAGATGGTCAATTCAGTTGAAATCATGCTAAAAAGGAAGTCGCTCTCCTAGACACAGCTTCATTGTTCGGTCTCATCGGTCTCATCGTCGTTATCCTGGAAAAGGTCTGGCTTCAACGGGAAGAGATTATGCAAGAACATTTGTTCGTTGGCAATAGCGTGCATTAGATCATCGACCTCTTGCGCTGCCGAAGATGTTCCTTCTTGAGCGGGTCCACGAACCATACACATGCCAGCCTCTTCACCAGTCCGGCAGACTCCTGTGTGGTCATCAGGTCGGTCGAGCGATAATGGGTCTCTTTGACAAACATCGCCATGCGTTAGTCTTTTCGCCGATGGCCCCTGATCATAACTCATCGTTTCAGTCTTGTGCCTTTTTCTCGCTCGAGCCTGTCTCACATCGATTTTGGCTTGATCGATAGCGTCGATGACCTGCTGATCCGTCATGCCAGAGAAGCGCTTTATGAATGGCTCGCATACTAGGTCGATTTTGACATCAGTGGACGTGACTTGTAGAGGTCGAGGTCCCGCCACTTTGCGTGCGAGCCATTGAGCGAATCCCGAGGCTTTACGATTGCTTGGCGGCTCAAGCTTGGATGACGACGATGCAGCGGGCTGTGCGAAGGCTTTGCTATTGAGCCCTTCAGTTTGGCTTAGGTCATCGGCCTCAGCAACTCCATCAGGAGAGAGGAAATTATAAGGCATTGCGATGATCATCGAGCAAGAACACTGTGGCCGATCCTTGCAATGATCTCCGGGCAGGTCTCCAAGCTCGCCGATGGGATACTCATACTTGATGCCTTGTCGACTGGCAATACAGATGCTGCTTGCCATGGTCATGCCTGATTTGGTGAACTTACCTTTCGAGCTCTCTTGAAGGTGTTTGCAGGTCGCAGTACAGTCTGTCCCATCTTGCGGAACCACAACTTCGCGCAAAGTGAAGACGGCGGAATAACAACCGGTGAAGTGGTCTTTGTGATTGAGCAAACGCAACCTGACCTCAGGAGACAAGCTCTCGACATGCTTTTCACTGATCCACCCTGATCCTGGTCCTCCAGTGTCGACTAGATGAAGAAGCAGCAAGCCAATGGTGACAAGGCGAAGCGTTGGCATGCTCGACGTCTTGCTTGATAGGAGCTTTCCCGCTCAGGTGTCGTCTGGGATGGACCCGATTGCGCGATGAAAGAAGATGAAAGTGAACGTGCTGAATTCTCCTTGCGGCCGAATATGCCCTTAAGTACTCTGATTTGCAAGCATTTAGCGGGTAGCTAAGGTCTGCACAAGTACGGACTCGTGACTATCAAGTATCCTCACTCCTCAGCGAGTCGTGATCAGCGGTCACGCTCTGCTGATCGAGGGCCGGGCGACATCGCTCATCATCATAGGACCATTTTGATTTTGTCATGCCCAATCGCGCAATCGAGGAATGATCGATTGAGACGACTTGGGCATGGACCGGCGTGCCACTTGAGAAGTAAGTGTCTGCTACCGGCAGTCGCAGGTTTCCGAGAAAGCTGCAGAGAAATGTGCTTCGTTGTCTCTTCTCCAGAACGACAACAGGGGCTGCGCAGATGATCGACGACGTGTAGCTTCGCGTGGTCAAGGCTCTCGTCTGCAGTAGACCTGCAGAACATGCTGTTGTAGTGGCGTGCTCTTCGCTCGGAATACGACGAGAGACGTCTCAGATGGTTCGTCAATGAGACAGCGAATCTAAGCTTCCGGTGGGTGAGAAATCGTAAAGCGTATGAATCTGCACAGCTGATAAAGCGTCGCCCATCACACTAGGCGCAAGAGCATATTCACAGCGCTCTCACAGATCGCATTTTCATTGTCGATGCGCCTTTAAAAGCATTCGGTGATGAACAGGGTTCGCAGGGCGGGTCATGTGGCCCTACAGCTGGCTAGACGGCTGGCGTGCATCAGATGCTCAGCAGCTTTGTAAACATCTGCGATGGCCTGAACGTGCCAAGTGTAGCATCATTCACGGCACACAGCAGCTTTGTAAACATCTGCGATGGCCTGAACGTGCCAAGTGTAGCATCATTCACGGCACAAGAGCAGTCTTCCTGATCAAGGCTGTTGTGTTGTTGTCTGCGCTTTGTATCATCTTGGCGACGGCAGCGGCAATGCCATGAGAGCGCATCTATCAGGCATTAGAGATCAAGAAACAGGCCATCATGAGCAGCTACAATCAGTCATACGCAAAACACTTGATAGAGCTACGGTCATGACTAGGACGCATACCAGCAACAATTGCATGGTCAGTCAAGCGCGGCAGCCGGGTCTGGCCTGGCCGCAGCTAGTATGCTTCGGAGCGCTCCGGCCAGGAGCGTTTGAGTGGGGTGTAAATTGCAACTCGGGACAAATCAGCCGGCTCAGCTGTACTCAATGACATTCCCAGCGCATCTGGGGAAGGATAGATGCGGGATGTCATGCAGAAGCGGCCGTTCGCAAAGATTTCCAGTAATGAGCCATCACAGAATACTCGCAGATGGAGCAATTCGCCGGAGAGTGGCACGAAATGACCGGACCTAGAAATAGGATTTCCATTGTCTAATGACGAGCGCGATCGATCAAGCGTGATGGACGACTTGCCGACAATGATTCGCGTTGCCTCTGTAGCACTTGTACGGCAGCAGAAGATGAGCTGCTGAATTGGCAAGCGCAGCTCAAGCTCGAAACTCGACGATCGAATTTGTGGCAGGTCGTGACCGTTGTAGGTATCTGAGCCACGCAAAAGCTTCGCATTGTCAAACACGTCTAAGCCGAGCGTCGTCATCGTGTTGCCGATTCGTGTCCATGCATGCTCGTCGGATCTTGACTCTGCGGGCGCTGAGAATTCGAACACTTTGCGTGGCAGGCCGATGACGCCGCTCCAGTCTTGCTCCAATTTATGCTTGTTGCAGTCTTCGTCCGCCCAGCCAAATTGCAGGAGTCCGTGATCTGAACGCGTTGTGTGGACAGCATACAGAACATCATGGTCCAAGGTGCCTGAAGCGAAAGGTACAAATCGCGGCTGTGCTGGATTCTCTATGCGACCACGGTGCCAAATGAGAAGATGGCCCTCGTGACGGGTGCTCTGAGTTGCCGCAGTCTCTACGCCAAAGAAGAGATACAGACTTTCGCCGATAGTGGCAAAGCTAACGCATTCAAAGTTTTCGCCGTAATGCAGGCCCGGCGCTGGCGGCGTCAGTGGTGAATTGCGCTTTGCAGAGAAGAGCACACTGAGCTCCAACCAGTCGACGAGGTTATCAGATTCGTACAAAAGCACGCATGGTCCAAAGTCACGCTTGCCGGAAGAGAGCAGCATATAGGCGGTGTCTTGCGACTTGCCTCGCAACTTTGCAAGTTGCGGCCATGTTGAGACAAATGGATCGCGCCAACCTGTGGTATTAGTGCCAGCAGGTGGTTGCTTGAGCAAAGGATTAGCTCGATGTCTCTGCCATGACTTGCCAAGATCATGCGAGGTGGCAAGTGACTGGGTCTCGCAGCCAGGCTGATATGGCAGCTTCCAAAAGATGGGAAGTGCAGACACACTTGTGTAGTAGAGGTAGAGGACCGTTTTGCCATGCTCGATGCGTGTCAGTATACTGCCGGAGAAGCAGGCTTCACTATCGTAGGATGCATAGCCTTTCTCGATAGCGTGTGGACGATCGTGCCATACTGCCAGGTCCTTTGATACGCAAGTACCATATCGCTCGCCGTAGCTTGACTGCGATGTCTCTGACCATTGATAGCAAAGCAAGAACTCTTCCGTCTCCTTGATGTATGCGAAGCTGCACGGATCTAGCGTCAGCCTGCTCTCCTCATCTTCAAGACAGACCATTCATGAAGCTGCGTCGCGCGATGACATGCGATTGGGGCCTGTAGCGGGCGAACATGGTCGCCTGTCAAGTCTGTCGATGCGGCCCTTCTGCTTTGTATCCACGCAGCCTCAGGAGGCATATCCCCCAGCATTCCTTCAGGCTCTTCGACCCCGTCCGGCGTCACTTCGGCCGATACTCAGACGCAGGCCACTTTGCTCTTCGCGCCGATAAATATGCCAGGCGGCCTCCAGGTGCGCTTCGACCCGCCCGCTCATCTGCAGCGTCGGAGTCGCATCTATGCGGATCTCAGGCGACATGCCCCACGCTCGCTGCTCGATATCGGCTGCGGCGAAGGCGCCTTCCTCTCGCATTTGCTGACTTGCGACGACCAAGTGCCTATATCTGCGCTGCATGGCTTTGATATCGATGAGGCTACTATCAGAGACATACAGCTACATCCTGGCGAAGAGAGCGAGCGCTGGCGGCCTCTGCAGGTCAGTGTTCTCCACGGTGGTATACAGCAGCTAGGGCCCCCGCTCCTAGAGAGCTACGACGCGGTCGCTGCCATCGAAGTGCTCGAACATCTGGATCCGCCAGATGTACAAGCCCTCGGACTCGTCCTACGTAGGCTTGCGCCGCGCGTCTTTTACGTTACAACGCCCAACCGCGACTTCAACGCAGTCTTTGAACGAATTGGCAGCCCAGTCAAGTATCGCCGCCCGGGTATACCGTACGCGATGCGCCATGATGATCATCGCTTTGAAATGTCGCGGATGGAATTTCAAGATTGGGCGCACGGCGTCATGGCCGGGCTGCCGTATAAAGTCTCCTTCCACGGCATAGGTTCTGTCGAGAATGCCTTTGCTGGACAAGACTGGCATGCACAATTAGGAGAGCATACCGTCAACGAGTTTGGCTGCAGCACACAGCTTGCCCTTTTCGAGCGCGTCGGCGAGCTGGTTCCGGAGCATACAGCTTCTTTGAACAAGATGTATGCCGTCAAGATGCTGGACCTGCCCTTCAACAGCAATGATGGCTTTCCGCCGACCCGGACAGCATTACAAGAGCTAGTTGTGCAAGCAGCCAGCTATTTGGCGCCATTACGCGAAGAACAGTCTCGCCCCGATGGTCTTGACCATGTCTCAGTGGGTATGCCGCAGCTCTATGAGAGCAACTATGCCATTCAGCGCATCTGCCGCTTCAGCTACGCCAGTTTCGCCACTGCTATTGAGCCATTGACTGGCGAAACATGGCAAGTGAACACAGGCCAGCTGCAAGAGATCTCTGTCGAGAAGGACTCTATACTATGTCTATTCCGATCGCATAATAGCTCGTCTGAGCCTGAGCCTGAGCCTGGGCCATGTATGGACACAGATGATCTTGTTTCATCTTGGCTCGACGACACGAAATTCGAGCACGACGACTGGCAATCATAGACGTACCATTACTAGCATCGAGCATTTGCAGCTAGCATCTAGCATCTGGCATTGACCATCTCCCCATTGATGACGACTTACCTGCCGACATCAAGACGGCGGTCCACGTTGCAGCGCAAAAACAGCGACGATGGGCGCGGCACCTTCGACACGCTGTCCATGCAGTCACGCAGCAAAGCGCAGCTGTACAAAGTAGCCGGCGTAGCGCTTGTCATTCTCACAGGTCTTTACTTCTATCTTGGCCGGACGAGCCCCATCAAGCTCGACACAGCGATGTGCAATCGCGCATTCGACAGCAGTAAGCCTTTGACGCAGTACGTGCTCATGGTAGATGCAGGCAGCACAGGCTCGCGCATACATGTGTACAAGTTCAACAATTGCAAAGAGGTCCCAACACTCGAGCATGAGGCCTTCAAGATGATTAATCCTGGCTTGTCGAGCTTCAAGGCTGATGCTCAAGGTGCGGCGCGTAGTCTGGATCCGCTTCTTGAGCTGGCGCTTGCTTCTGTACCCAAGCACTTGCAGAGCTGCTCACCCATCGCAGTCAAGGCGACAGCTGGCCTGCGACTGCTTGGACCAGAGATGAGCGATAAGATTCTGGATGCTGTCAAGACACACCTCGAGGCCTTCCCTTTCCCTGTCATCCAGGACGGTGTCGGCATCATGGATGGCAAGGATGAAGGGGTTTATGCATGGATCACGACTAACTATCTTCTCGGAAACATTGGCAGCACAGAGCACCTCCCAACGGCGGCTGTGTTTGATCTTGGCGGAGGTTCAACTCAGATTGTATTTGAGCCGGAAGCAGCACTCGGAGAAATGCACGAGGGCGATCACAAGTATAAGCTGCAATATGGTGGGCGCGATTTCCTACTCTATCAGCATTCTCATCTTGGCTACGGCTTGATGGAAGCACGCAAGGCAATTCATACAGAAGTTCGAAAGACAGGCGGCGTACATCCATGCTTGGCCCCAGGCTCCTCCCTGGAAGTCGAGCTTGGCACAAAGACAACGTTCACCGGTCCGGCATCAAATGGTGCGGCGCAATGTCGATTCCTGGCAGAGAAGATTCTCAACAAGCAAGGCCTTTGCAATCTGGCTCCATGCTCCTTTAATGGCATTTACCAGCCAGCTCTTGCTTCTTTCAGAGGCGAAGCATTCATCTTTTCCTACTTCCACGACCGTTTGATGCCGCTTGGTGTCCCGAGCTCATTCACCGTCGGCGACGTTTTGGCGCTGACTGAAAAGGTCTGTGCTGGCAAGGAAGGATGGCAGCAATTTTCTGCCATTGATGGCGCTGTTGCAGCCCTTGAAGCCGAGCCAAATTACTGCCTGGACCTGTCCTTTATGGCTGCACTGCTGCATCATGGCTACGAGATGCCGCTTGACCGCCGGCTACAGACTGCCAAGAAGATCAAGGACAACGAGCTGGGCTGGTGTCTTGGAGCTTCCCTTCCGCTCCTCGATTTCGGTACCGGAGGCTGGACCTGCCATGTAACAGAGATACATTAGACAATACAATACCAGACTACAGACTCCAAGACATTAGATGACTGTACTCTAGACAATACCTTTGCAACTGAGTATTAATGCATTTCCTTCGAATTTCGCGACGCGACGACGAAGAAAAACAAAAACGCGAACAAGCACGACAACGGCAGCCATGCTCAAGCGCAAGGAAGTGCTCACTGAGATGAGCGGCAATAAGCGCATTGCTCGACCTGCCAAGACGGACTTCGAGCAGGATCTCGACCGTCTGACGCAGGAGATCAAAGCTGGTGAGGGGGCCGCCGAGCACGACCAAAAATGGGCCAGACCGCCTGTTGCGCATTTATCGGGTCCATTGTGCTTTCAGCAGATCGAGATTGAAGAAAGCATGGATGCAGCTGGACCGACATTGCGTCTGTTTGGCGTCTCAGAGGTACAGCGATCGAATCAGATGACATCGCTAATAGAAGCGCGGCAACAGTGTTCTTTGTCACATAACAGGCTTTATGCCATATTTCTATATACCGGCGCCCAATGGCTTTACAGAAAGGCATTTGCGCCCATTCATGCAGGCAGTGGAGAATGCCACCGGCGCTGGCGCCTCTCTCTCGATCGAGACTGTACTTGTGATGCGGGAGTCGCTTTATGGCTTTCAAGGCAACCAGAAGTCGCCTTTCATCAAAGTCGTGCTAAATGATCAGAAGCATTTGCCAAAGACTCGCAACGCTTTCGAACGGGGAGACGTCAACTATAATGGCATGTTTCCTGGTCAGATCATGACCTTTGAGTCTACTTTAGCATATGAGCTGCGATTCATGATTGATACAGGTCTATTTGGTATGTCTTGGGTCGAATTGGAGCAGTACGATGTCGTGCCTGCACATGCAAGAGTGTCTACATGTCAAATCGAAGTCAAGGCGCACTACAGAAACATGAAAGCTCATGCGCCTGTTGATGCTTGGGCAAAGATGGCTCCCTTGCGTGTTTTGTCCTTTGACATCGAATGCGCTGGACGTAAAGGGATCTTCCCGGATGCGCAGATCGATCCAGTCATTCAGATTGCAAATACGGTTACACGCTACGGAGATGCGAAGCCCTTTGTGCGCAACGTCTTTACAATCGATACGTGCGAGCCTATTGTTGGCGCAGAAATCTTCGAGCATTCTGATGGCAAGCAAATGTTGATAGCCTGGAGCGATTTTGTGCGCAAGGTTGACCCGGACGTCATCATCGGCTACAATACACAAAACTTTGACTTGCCCTATCTTCTAGATCGTGCCAAGGTTCTCAAGGCAAATGCTTTCCCGTATCTTGGACGCATTGAACGAACGCCGTCAACGGCATCTGACACAACCTTTTCCAGCAAGGCTTACGGTAAGCGTGAGTCAAAAAGCATCAATATCGATGGCAGGTTGCAGCTTGACATGCTGCAAGTCATGCAGCGTGACTACAAGCTCAGATCATATACACTGAATGCAGTGTCTGCTCACTTTTTGGGTGAACAAAAAGAAGATGTACATCACAGCATCATTACTGATCTCCAGAATGGCAATGCTGAATCACGGCGCAGACTTGCTGTGTACTGCTTGAAAGACGCATTTCTACCTCAACGCCTGATGGACAAGCTCATGACCTTTGTCAACTATACAGAAATGGCGCGTGTCACAGGCGTTCCCTTCAATTACCTGCTCACGCGTGGTCAACAGATCAAAGTCATCTCGCAGCTTTTTCGCAAATCTCGCGAGGAAGGTCTGGTCATTCCCAATATCAAGAGTGAGAGCGGCGATGGAGAGATGTACGAGGGAGCTACCGTCATTGAGCCGGAGCGTGGCTACTATGACGTCCCTGTCGCGACCCTCGACTTTTCATCTCTTTATCCGAGTATCATGCAGGCGCACAATTTGTGCTACACAACCCTACTGAATTCAGCAATGATTGAGAAGCTCAACCTCAAGATACACGAAGATTATGTGTTGACACCGAATGGCGACTGTTTTGTAAGAGCGACACATCGCAAAGGCCTTTTACCCCTGATTTTTGAAGACTTGCTTGGCGCAAGAAAACGCGCAAAGGCTGATTTGAAAAAAGAAACGGATCCATTCAAACGCGGCGTGCTCGACGGTCGACAGTTGGCACTTAAGGTGTCAGCCAATTCCGTTTATGGTTTCACAGGCGCCACCAACGGCAAATTGCCGTGCCTGCCCATCTCATCATCGACAACAGCTTATGGTCGCGAAATGATTGAAAAGACCAAGGAAGAGGTCGAACGAAAGTACACTATTGCCAATGGCTATTCACACGATGCGCAAGTCATTTACGGTGATACAGACTCAGTTATGGTCAAATTTGGCAACGCCGACCTGCAAACAGTCATGGATCTCGGTGCCGAAGCTGCTTCCTTCGTTACGACCAAGTTTGTACAGCCCATCAAGCTAGAGTTTGAGAAGGTCTATTACCCTTATCTGCTAATCAACAAGAAGCGCTACGCCGGTCTGTACTGGACGCGTGCGGACAAGTATGACAAGATGGATTCGAAGGGAATCGAGACTGTGCGCCGAGACAATTGCCGACTTGTCAGCAATATGATTGACACAGCGCTGCGCAAGATGCTTATTGATCGCGATCCTGAGGGCGCACAGGACTATGTCAAGAACACTATCGCTGATCTGCTTCAAAACAAGGTTGATTTATCCAATCTCGTCATAACTAAGGCGCTGTCAAAGAGCGACTACGCCAATAAGCAGCCACATGTTGAGCTTGCTGAGCGCATGAAAAAGCGTGACGCAGGTTCTGCGCCCACACTCGGCGACCGTGTTGCCTATGTCATCATCAAAGGCGCAAAAAGCGATAAGCTTTACGAGAAGACAGAAGATCCGCTTTATGTGCTGGACCACAATCTGCCGATCGACGCCAAGTACTACCTAGAAAATCAGCTGTCGAAGCCGCTCATGCGTATCTTTGAGCCCATTTTGGGCGACAAGGCAAGCAGTTTGCTTTCTGGCGACCACACACGCACCATTTCCGTTGCGGCGCCTTCGATTGGCGGCCTCATGAAATTTGCCGTCAAAAAGGTCACTTGCCTAGGTTGCAAGTCGCCTGTCACGGCCAATGCGCCTGTGTGCAACAATTGCCTGGCTCGCGCGCCAGAGCTCTACACAAAGATCGTGAATCATCACTCGGAAATTGAAACGCGATTCGCGCGGTTGTGGACACAGTGCCAGCGCTGTCAGGGCTCTTTGCATCAGGATGTCATCTGCACGAGCAAAGACTGTCCCATCTTCTACATGCGCAAGAAGTGTCAGAAGGACATGCTGGACGTGTCGCGAAATTTGGATCGATTCGACGCGGAAATCTTTTAGCTCATACACAAGGCCCATAGCATAGCCATTTCTAGCACTGTTGCGCTTTATGGTCAAGGCCGCCGTGGGCAGCAAGCCGCCTGCAAAGGTCGCGTCCTTCTTCACCGCGCGGCCGAAGCAGGAGAAGAGGCCTGCAGAAGACAAGGTGGAAGTGCCCGAGGCCGACGCGGCAGTGCTCAAGAAAATCAAGCCAGCGGCGACGGGTGTGCTCTATGGCGATCTTGTCAAGACATATGAGAAGATCGAGGCGACCTCGAAGCGTCTCGAGATTGTCAGTCATTTGACGGCCTTTTTACTCAGGGTAATCCAGACATCGCCTCATGAGCTGCGTCAGACCATTTATCTATGCATTACGAAGTTGGCACCGGACTACGAGGGAATAGAGCTTGGTATCGGCGAGTCTCTCTTGCTAAAAGCCATCGCAGAATCGACAGGGAGACCGATGGAAAAGGTCAAAAAGGATTATGGCAAGCTCGGCGATCTCGGTCTTGTCGCAGCGGCGTCGCGCGGACTACAGCCGACCATGTTCAAGCCAAAGCCATTGACAATTGGCAGCGTCTATGACGACCTCTATAAAATCGCAAAGATATCAGGCGGCAGCTCACAAGCAAAGAAGATTGGCATCATCAACAAATTGCTAAGTGCATGCTCGGCAGAAGAGGCCAAGTATTTGGTGCGTTCACTTGAGACAAAGCTTCGAATCGGTCTTGCAGAGAAGAGTGTACTTACGGCATTGAGTGCTGCCATTCTTTCATCTAAAGAGCGGCCAACTGAGGACGCTATCCAGAAAGGCGATGCAATTCTGAAGCAAGTCTACTCAGAATTGCCTTCGTATGATCTGATAATACCAGCCTTACTGGAGCATGGACTGGACAATCTGCAAGCGCACTGCAAGCTCTCACCGGGCGTGCCACTCAAGCCCATGCTTGCCAAACCAACACGGAGCATCACAGAAGTGCTTGATCGATTTGAAAACGTCAAATTTACCTGCGAATATAAGTACGATGGCGAGCGTGGCCAAGTACATCTATTGCCCATCGCTGCAGACGCAGAGGCCGATGAAAAACGATCGCGCACAAATATCTATTCGCGAAACAGTGAAAACATGTCCTCCAAGTATCCTGATATTGTATCGAGCATTCCACGTTTCGTGGCACAAGGCACGACTTCTTTCGTGCTCGACGGAGAAGTGGTTGCATGGGATGTGCAGCAAAAGAAGATTTTACCATTTCAAATCCTGGCGACACGCAAACGGAAGGATGTCAAGGAGGACGATGTCAAGGTGAAAATCTGCTATTTCGCCTTTGATTTGCTCTATCTCAATGGCGAAGCGTTGCTGCATAGGTCATTGCGTGAGCGTCGTGAGCTTTTACGATCCGCTTTCCAAGAGGTCGAAGGCGAATTCGTATTCGCACAGGCATTCGATGGCGAAACGGCCGATGAGATTCAGTTCTTCCTGGAGAAAAGTGTCAAGGATTCGTGTGAAGGTCTGATGGTCAAGCTTTTAGACGGTCCAGAATCAGCATACGAGCCTTCAAAGCGCTCGCTCAGCTGGCTCAAGGTCAAAAAAGATTACCTCAACGGTGTAGGTGACACGCTCGATCTTGTGGTCATCGGCGCGGATCTAGGCAAAGGAAAACGTACAAATGTATATGGCGCGTTCCTGCTCGGCTGCTTGGCAAACGAAGGCGAAGAGATACAATCGATTGCCAAGATTGGTACAGGTTTCTCAGATGAGAATCTTGCTGACCTCTACAAACTACTGAAGCCCGCAGAACGTGCATCGCCGCCAGGCCATGTGGTGTATGACGCTGGTCCGAAAGGTGCAGCTGAAGTGTGGTTCGAGCCAACGGTTGTTTTTGAGGTGCTCGTATCGGACTTGACACTCTCGCCTGTTTATCGTGCTGCGGCTGGGCTGATCAACCCACAGAAGGGCATCAGCTTGCGATTTCCTCGCATGCTGCGTGTGCGAGATGACAAGACGGTTACAGAATGCACAACTGCCGAACAGGTAGCAGAAATGTATGAGGCTCAAGCCGCAGCGCAGCGAAATGTCGGTGATGACGAGGAAGAGTGATGATAGGCAGCTTTGTAATTGTAAATCAAGTACCCAGGTAATGAACAGACCTCTGGGTGATAGACTTGCAAAGGCCATTTGTGACTGCCTTTTCGTTCATTCCTCCTTTCCAAAGTATATAATTTATACTTTTACTTTCCTACCAAGAATTTCTTGTGGTTCAGATGGGAACATTCCCAAATGGCCGCGGGCTCGAAATGCAGTGGTCGCATAGTGGCAATTGCGCCGTTTTCAAGCGCGAGCTTGCTTCTGAAGCAAAACAGCGGTCCTTAATGGTTCCGGGGTTCGAGTCCCCGTCGCTGCATCTTTTTTGATCTCTCGGGGTTTCATTTTCTGCTACGGCATGATCAAGAAGCCTAGCGGTCTGCCCGTCGGAGCTAACTTATTCCAGCGTCCGTCTCGTGTAACTTCCAAAATGACCTCTGTCTCACCCTTGTCTTCACTTGGCCGAGACTTTACTTGAATGCCTCGCAGCTTTGCATAGCGAGCGACGTCTTCATAGCCATCCACTTCAACCAACTCGGACAGGATAGAAGCTGTATATTCGTCACGCTCGAGACACAAAGCTTTCAAGATTGCAGAATGATCTAAGGCATCATCAACAGGCTGCTTGGCCACGAAGAGCATCCAATCCTTGAGTTTTGGTAGCACTGGGTCATCCGGTGGCATTGGAAATCCAGGCGCCGCGATGTGTTGTCCCAGAGCACGCGCACCATATTCAAGCATGATTTGGCGAAAGTGTGGTTGACATTGCAAGACACGCTCGAGCAGTGGCTGCCACAAAGCTGTTGTTGAATCTCGATGGAGCAGATTCTTGGACGTGCACAAGCATTCGGCCCAGAGCCCGGCTGCGGCTTGATTCTGCTTAATTGAGCCGATGGATTTGAGCAACGCCAGAGAGTCTCGCGTGACTGAATCTTGAGCGCCATGTTTGATCTCCTGATCAGGTCTTTGCCTGCGAAGACGCCTCCATTGTTTGACGAGGTCTTGAATCTGAAATTGTATAGCATCTTTGTCTTCAATCGAAGCTGGCTGGACTGGTTTTGGCGCTGGCTGCCAATAGTACCGCCATAGCCACGAGCGAGCCCGCTCTGCAGCCAATTTGAGTACCGCCAATGAAGGCAATGCATCATGCGTCGTAGCATGCCGTAGTTCCACAAATGCTTCAGGCAGACCTAGTTGTCGAGCAAGGGCCATCATGGATATGGCATGCACTGCTTGCTGGGCAGGATCAAGTAGACCATTAACAAAGCGCGTCACAGCCATGGCCAAAACCAGCCGACGTTCCAGATGCGAACCATGTGCGTTGAGAGCAGCTGCAAGAAGACCTGTTGAGACAACAGAATGAGCGACTCGACCGCGACACGACCATGCTCTCACGCGTTCGACGCCGAGCAATTCTTGTGCAGGGTCTCGACTGTAGAAAAGATCACGTACACGTTTCCACTCTCTCTGGTCTCGCCAGGGCGTCACGCGCATGGAAGAGCTTAGTATACAGAAAGCTATGAGACTTTGAAGCGGTTTGGGTCGAAGAAGCAGTAGCAGCAAGATGTGTTGGTGGTAGACTAGAAGACGCCTGCTCTGCTCAGAATTTGGCCAAAGTCGTGCTGTGAGATGCCCTGTGAGAGAACATCCTGGCGTGTCTCTCGATGACGGTTCGCCTCTTCCAGCATGTCCATGAGATCCTCGTCTGAGACCTCCTCGCCGAGTTCCTGTGCGACGCGCCGTAGATCTTCCATGGTGATCCTGCCTGTGCCTTCCTTGTCAAACAGGGCAAATGCACGGCCTACTTCGTCTTTGTCCTCGCGTAGCTTGAGACTACATACGTCAATGAAGCCGTCGAGACTCAAGTCGCCGTCGATGAGCTTGAGGAGATTGCGCTCGTCCGCCGCCGACAACTGTACACCTAGGGCAGCCATGGCCGGGCCTACAGCCTTTGCACCGATGCGACCGCCTTCCTCGTACTGCTCAAACACAGCTGCGATGGCCTCTCTGTCTGCCTCAGAGACGCCCTTTTTAGCCGTTCTCGGCATCTATCAGCTATACTCTACGCTCCCTATACTGCTCTTTGCTCTCTGCTCTCTTTTGGCCTTCCTGAAATGTCGTCGCCAGGACTGAAACGCGCAAGGAAAAATTGTTTTCGCAAAGACGCACAAAAAGCAAGCTATCGTACCCAAAAGAAGGGCCTTGTATGGTCGAGATTGTCCGCTTCGAGGGCCATGCGCATCTCCGACAGCGGCTCGTGCTTGCGACTCTGGCGGGCCGCACCATACGGTTCGATAAGATCCGGACACAGGCTGAAAACCCAGGTCTGCTCGACTGCGAAATATCCTTTTTGCGCCTACTCGAGCGCTTCACCAATAACAGCATCATGGAGATCTCTTACACTGGTACAGCATTGCTTTATAGGCCGGGCCAAATTACAGGCGGTGTAGTGGAGCATGCCTGTTCGGGCGGTCGAGCAGTCGGCTACTTTCTCGAGCCTTTGCTGCAGCTCGCGCCTTTCGCCAAGCAACCATGCAGTTTGACATTGACAGGTATCACAACAGACAACTTGGATGCAGGTGTGGACCTGATACGAACATGCATGCTACCTGTGCTGAAACGCTTTGTCGGTGATGATCTCGAACTGCGCATACTCAAGCGCGGTGCAGTGCCTGACGGAGGCGGTCAGGTACAATTTATATGTCCTCAGGTCAAGTCTTTCCCTACTCTTCATCTTCTACAAGTTGGCAAAGTACAACGAGTAAGAGGTATCGCCAGTTCTACGCGCGTATCGCCAACAAACGTCAACAGGCTTGTCGCATCCGCTCGAGCCGTACTCAATCCGCTCGTCAGCGATGTACACCTCTACACAGACGCGCGGCGTGGCGACGAGTGCGGTAACTCGCCAGGTTTTGCACTTTCTCTTGTCGCTGAGACTGTGCATGGCATTGTCTACGGCGCAGAGCGTGCTGGCGGACCTGGCGAGACACCAGAAGATGTCGGCGATGCCTGTGCCAAAGCACTTCTGGAAGAAATCTCGGTTGGTGGTTGTATAGACCGATTCAGCGCGCCGATGGTCATTGTCGGCATGCTTCTTGGCTCTGAAGATGTCGGTCGGTGCCGATTTGGCAAGGGCATCGTTGACGAGACCGTCGTCGCACTTTTGCGAGACATCCAGCAGCTCTTCGGCAAGCAAGTGAGCATCACAGAGGGCGAAGAGGACCTCGTCATCAGCTGCGTGGGCATGGGCTACATGAACGCCAACCGCGCCGTCGCTTAAAACACAATCTTGGTAGGCTTCACCTGTTGCTGTAATGATTGTTGCAGTCGCTTTTGTTGCTTGGCTGCTTGCCAAGAGTCGTGGATGGGCCGCAGCTGTCGCTCTCTGCGCTCTGCTCTATTACGCGCTGCTTCCTCGTATTGGATGGCATTTGCACCTGTTCGCTCAGCACGACGTTGCTGTCTCTCCTCATATGCGGCTTGTTCTTCCGCACGCTGCTTCAAAAGATGATTCGCCATCTTGCCGTGCTTTTGCTCGAGAATCTTACGCCGAGCGCGCTGCCCACGTCTATTCTTGCGCGATTTTGGCTGAGCAGGCCCTTTGACTGCAGCAAGCTCGCCTTCGTCGTCCGAGTCGTTCATCGAAGGAATGTAGCCGGACTGTAGTGACGGAAGGAATAAGGAACGAGATGCGTCGACAGGTGCATCTGATGCAATTCGTCGTTTTGACGGCACCACATCTTTTTGCTCTTCTTCTTCCCCTTCACTCTCTTCGTCGAATGTAGCAAATGGAATCTCTTTCGGTGAGCTCTTTGCCTTCAACTCAGGCGCTTTCGCTTTCTTGTCCTTGACCACCTTTGCAGGATAGATACCAGCCGCCCGCTCGACTGAGCCGATAGCCAGGTCAACAGCAGTCCGTAGAGCCTTCATGCCAAGTATTCGCGCAACAACGTTCTTTTCTTTATCACAGGCTTGGGCATGAGGCGCTTTGCCTGGATCCAGTTGAAGCAATGCTTGCAGCTCTCCGTGCGCTTTGACAAGCTGTGAGCTGAGCGCATAGTCTGCGAGCTGATTGACATCAATCTGCTGTGCCTTTTGTGATTCCAGCTCGAGCCGCGCCTTGTCTGCATCAGGCGCGCGCTTCAATCTCTTCACAGCATTGCGACATTCAAGAGCAATGCACCGCTTCATGACACGTCTGCATTCGACATGGGCATGATGTAGCTTGGCCTCTATCCTCGCCTGCTTCTTTTCCTCAGTCTGAGGCCTCTTTCGCTTCAGCATCCTCTCAATCCAGCCTCTTCTTCAGTAGCAGCTGCTTGTCTGCAGCGTCTTTTCACCATTTTTCTCGACGTCAAATTCTCATTTCACAAATCAGCAAAAACACAATCATCTTGAGGACTAAAAGAGCAAGATGCATAGAGTACAAGACTCGTGGGAGATGGCCGAGCGCAGCTATGCGTCGCCTTCATCGCGCGCTGCTAGTCCGCTTCCCTCCATGCACAATCTCGTGCGACAATACAAGCAAAAGAATATCGAAATACGGCAGGCTATAACGAAAGCTCATGCGTCGCCTCAGATTGCGCCTTACGGTACGCTTCCCGCTGCGCAAGGCCCTTGAGCCAGCGCTCGACATTTGGCCAGCGCTTGCCTTCTGTGCCAAGTTTGCGCGTAAGGGCAATTTCGGCTGAAAAGGCCATCATGATATCAGCGGCCGTGAGCTTGCCTTCTTCAAGAAAGTCGCGGCCTGCTAGATGGCCATCCACATAGTCGAGGTCGAGCTGGACATTGATGCCCATGAACTTTTCGCACTTGGCGAGTTGTTCGGGATCATCGGGCAAGGACCAGCGGGCATATAGCACGGCCAAAGCATGGACCATCAAAGTTGACTCGGCGTAGTGCACCCACATGCGCGCTTCGTCGCTGATATCAACGCCCTTTTTGCGGTATAGGTACTCGACAATATTGCCAGATTCGGTAATCTGTTTGCCGTCGTCCTCGAGCAATGGGGCTTTGCCGAGAGGGTGCTTCCTCTTGAGCTCCTCGGGGGCCTTGTTGTTGATGCGTGGATAGGTGTGAAGCTTGTAAGGCAGGGCTAGCTCATTGAGAAGCCAGACGATTCGGAAGGAGCGAGAGTTGGCGAGATGGTAAATGGTGAGCATGCTTGATTGCTGGTATGCTGTTGAATTGGTCAATACAGGTCCTTCCCTGGTGGTAGATGTAGATCTATAGACTCTTGTATTTCCTCTGAATCTGGTTTTGTGTGGGGTGACATTTTGGCAGTTCAAAAGCAACGACAGCAGTCGAACCAAGACACACGCGCTCTAGTGAACAACTCTCAAGAAGAAGCTTTATACTATTATATCTAGCTCAAGCAAACCATCTCACAAGCTCTCTATGAAGGCCTCTGCTATCCAGATCCACTGGCACGAAGAGGCCCCAATCTATTCCTGCCATTTTGAGCCGCATGGGCGCGGCCGACTTGCTACAGCAGGCGGAGATGGCCTGATCTATGTTTGGGAGCTCACACAGACAGAAAGCAGTTTACCGAAGGTGTCGCATCTTTCTACGCTCAAGCGGCATGCAGGCGGCGCCGTGAACGCCGTGCGCTTCGATCCAAAAGGTGAACATATCGCATCAGCTGGGGACGACGGATGTGTCATCATCTGGGTACCATCCGATGCAAAAGATCCCAAAGACCTCGATAATAGCACTTCTGAAGACAAAGAATTCTGGCGCGTCTTGAGAACATGCCGCAGTGCCTCAGGCACAGAAATATATGATCTCGCATGGTCTCCCGATGGACGCTATCTTATTGCTGGAGCTATGGACAATGTGGCTCGCATCTACGACGCACGCGATGGACAGTGCGTTCGTCAAATTGCTGAGCATTCTCACTATGTTCAGGGCGTCGCCTGGGACCCGCTCAACGAATACGTCGCAACGCAGTCCAGTGACCGCTCTCTCAATGTTTACAACCTCAAAACAAAAGATGGCGTACAAGTGACAAATGCGCAGACATCGAGCAAAATGGTGCTGCCGGGCTTCTCCAAGCGTGTTCCAGCCGGATCGCCTGCGCCAGAAGCACTTGCGAGTCCTTCACCGAGCGCGCCAGGCACACCGACCATCAGCATGATGCGACCGCCAGCGATCACGCCATCTCGTCGTTCTTCCTTCAACGACAGCAATCGCGGACGATCAGCTAGTCCTGCGCCGGTCGTGCCGCTGCCCGCAGTAATGGGCTCACCTGCAAAACCGAAGTCTACCGTGCTGTACCATGATGAAGCACTTCTCTCCTTCTTTCGACGGCTAACTTTTACACCTGATGGTAGTCTGCTGCTCGCGCCCGCAGGCATACACAAATCGGAAGACACGGTCGATACTGTCTATATCTATACCCGCGCAGGATTTCACAAACCGCCTGTTGCGCATCTACCGAACCAGAAGAAGCCAGCAGTTGCGATACGATGCTGTCCGAAAGTATTCAAGCTGCGCGAGCCGCAACCTACAAAGCATGCAACATACGATTCTTCAAGCGGTGAAGAGATGCATGCCTTGCCGCCTACAGAAACATCGGCACAACCCCAAGAAGGCGGGCCTACAGGCGATGCCTTCAATTTGCCTTATGCTATCGTATATGCAGTGGCTACGCATGACTCGGTCTTGATTTATAACACGCAGCAGCGACATCCACTTGCTGTGTTGTCCAACCTACATTATGCAACCTTTACTGATTTGACCTGGACGCCGGATGGTCATACGCTTTTGATGAGCTCAACGGACGGATACTGCTCTGCTTGTGTTTTCGAAGCTGGTGAATTGGGCCAGGTCTTAGAGAATCCGCCATTTGTCAAACATGCCAAGCAGGAATTCATTATGCCTGAGCGCGCCGTCTCGCCTGCGCGGAGCAGTTCAGTTGCATCTTCCGGTAAAGACCATGGCCCTCAGCCAAGCCCTTTAGGTGCTTTGCAAATGCAAACGCCGCCAGGCACGCCTGCAACTGTAGTGCTTCCGCCGAGTCTGTCCAGCAGTACGAGCAATCCATCTTCACTGGCTGGCCCAACGTCTTCGTCGAGCTCGCAACCAGTGTGCAGTGACGAGCGGCCGACAAAGAAGCGACGCGTGCAGCCCACTCTTGTCACGCCAGCTGCAACGCCGCGGGAGCTAGATCAGGAGCAGCAAAAGGAGCGTATAGATCATACAGCTGTAGAACGGCCCGAGGCTGCCTCATAGAAGCACAAGTAGAAGAATCAAAGCAATGACGAATGGAACAGAATATGGCAGGATGTGCCATGCGTAACATTTGACTTCATCCCAGAAGGGCGGATTATAGCTTGGCGGCCTGAGCAGTCCTTGGTCTTCATCCATCCTTAGAGCTCTCTAGCAGTCTAGTCCTGTCACGTATTCTAGTAGGTCAATACCGCAGCAATTGAAGTGGTGGTCTGAGGACATGGACACCCGGTACGGACTTGTGCTGAAGAGCTTCAGCCTTGGTGGTCTCATCTCTTACTATGTGCCAGCTCCCTTTGGCCGCTTCAGCATCAAGTCTCGTCTCTCGCTGCCTGGACGCGCTGGCTGGGTCTGCCAAGAAGTCGTTGGGCCGCTGTGCTTGCTCTATAAGCTGAGGACATGGCCTGCGATGGCATGGACAGGCCAGCTCGCGGCGGCCATGTTCCTGCTGCACTATCTCAATCGCAGCCTCATCTTCCCACTGTGCATCCAGCCTAGCTATGGCGATACGCATGTCCTCGTGGTAGCTGGTGCTATGCTCTGGCAGGTATGCAATGGACATGTTCAGGCTGTTGCCATGCATGAAGCCGTAGATGCCTCCAGGCTGAGGACGACGGTCGCCTTGCTGCTCTATGTGCTTGGTCTCGCAGGCAACGTCTACCATGACCTGATCCTGGCTCGTCTACGGCACGGACAAGGCTCCAAGACCAAGTACTCTGTCCCTCATGGCGGTCTCTTTGCCCTTGTGTCCTATCCTCACTACCTGCTCGAGTGGATCGAGTGGACCGGGTATGCCTTGCTCCTAGGCTCGGCAGGCGGGTATGCAGGACTCTGGTTCGTGCTGCTCGAGGTCTCAGTCATGCTCCCGCGTGCACTCAGAGGTCATGACTGGTATGCATCCACCTTCAAGTCTTCGTCCTCATCGTCCTCATCGCCTCTCGTTCTTCCAGCGACGCGACGCGCCATCATCCCATACTTGCTGTAGAGACACCATGCAATGAGCCAGCAGCAGACGCTCAATGCCTTCTTCAAGCGCAAGCCGCCGCCCGACTCTGCCTCTGCAGGAAGTAGTTCGCCGCAGCCGAAGCGACAGAAGCACACGGCTTCGACATCGACATCGACATCTATAGCGGCGACATCATCGGCATCGCCCCGGACAGCGATACCGACAAAGACACCGGCCACTCCGCGCACACAGCAATGGCACGCTTCTCAGGCTGCAGTCGAAGGCGTCTCATCGCCCTCGAAAGGCGCAACACATGCCAGATTTGTCGCCAAACTTGGTCACTCAGGGCCGTCCTTGACTGATCGCTTCAGCAATGCAGACGCGACAGCTTCTGTCAAAGCAGTCAAGCTCACGCCGCTAGAGGAGCAGGTCCGCCGCATCCAAGCAGAGAACCCGGGAACCATGCTGCTCGTCGAAGTGGGCTACAAGTTTCGCTTCTTTGGTCCCGATGCAAGACAAGGCGCAGAGATCCTCGGCATTGCTTGCTTCATGGATCATGCACACCTGACTGCAAGCTTTCCAGTGCACAGACTTGATATCAATGTTCACCGGCTCGTCAAGGCGGGCCAGAAAGTAGGAGTTGTACGGCAGATGGAGACGGCGGCGCTCAAAGCAGCAGGCGATAACCGCAATACCACTTTTGAACGCAAATTGTGTGAGGTCTATACGCAAGGCACATACCTAGATCATATCGAGATCAGCGGTTGGATTCTGGCTGTCGCGGTCGATCTACTTGAGCATGAAGAAATCGCGAATCTAGAAGGTATTGGACAGCGGCTGCAAGAGCAAGTCTCCATCGTTGCGGTGCGTGTCGAATCTGGTGAAGTCCTCTATGACTCCTTCAAAGATGCCGCCATGGGTCAAGAATTGGAACGCAGACTACAAATGCTCGATGTTAAGGAAGTTCTCGCAGTCGGGCTCTTGCCTGCCAAAACACGGCGCATGCTTGCAAGCGCGCCCATCATCGATGTCGCACGCGATGCTGCATCAGGCGACCTGCCTGAAGGTGTAAGAGCGTGCATAGGAGCGCAGACTACCTACTTGGCAGAGTTCCAGCTCGCTTCTGTCATGAACACACCTCTAGTCCCCTTTGAAAGCAAGCTTTCTATGCAACTACCGGCAACGACTATTTCTAGTTTAGAGCTTTTTCACAACTCTGTGGACGGAGGGCGTTATGGCACATTGCTATGGATGCTCGATCAAACGCGCACAGCTCCTGGAAAGCGTTTATTGCACAAGTGGGTCGCGCGGCCTTTGGTGCACGCCCCGGCTCTCAGAGAGCGCCAAAAAGCAGTTGCTGAATTTGTCGAAGCACGCGATTTACGGTTCGAGCAAGCTGAGAGATTGTCTAACACGTTGAAGCGTTTACCAGATCTGGATCGCGGTCTGTCCAAGGTCTTGTACGGCAAGGCCACGCGTCCAGAAGTGCTGACATTGCTCAAAGGCTTTCAGACATTAGCGCTTTGCTTCGGTGCAGACGAAGCGCTCGCTTTTGATGTTCTTGAAGACAAGCTTTCTTCCTTGCGGGCCGCCTCGCTTGTCCAGCCTTTTCTTGGCGAAATTGATGAAAAGCGTGCAGCGGCGGACGACAAATTTAGCATGTTCAAGGAGAGCGACGCGCTTGATGGCATTTCTGATCACAAGCTCGGCATTCTCTCCATTGAGACTGAACTGGAAGAGCATCTCGACCACATTAAAGCTATTCTCAAGCGCAAACACGTGGAGTACGTTTCTGTGGCCGGCATTGATTACCTCGTCGAGCTCAAGAATGACGCTTGCAAGCTGGTGCCGCAGGATTGGGTCAAGATATCAGCTACAAAGTTCTGCTCGCGCTTTCACACTCCGCGTGTCAAGCAACTCATTGCAGAACGTGATCAACGCAAGGAATCGCTCGCGATTGAATGCGACCTTGCCTTTATATCTTTTATGAAGCGCATTACCGAGCATTATGACACACTTCGATGGATCGTGAGTTGTGTTGCTGAGCTCGACTGCTTGCAAAGTCTTGCATCAGTGTCAAAGACACAAGGCTATGTCTGTCCTGAATTGCTAGATGGCCCGCCTGCAATGGCCTTTCACGCTTCTTATCATCCTATTCTGCAACGTCTCGTGGATAATTTCGTGCCAAACGACGTCGATCTTATGCCTTCAACAGGTACGAGCACAATCCTAATCACTGGGCCAAATATGGGCGGCAAGTCTTCATTCATCAAGCAAGTCGCTTTGCTTACGATTCTTGCCCAAATTGGTTGCTATGTGCCTGCAGGATCAGCGAGCTTGACATTAGTGGATGGCATTTTTTGTCGTATGGGAGCAAGTGATTCTCTTCCTACGCGCGAGAGTACCTTTATGGTAGAACTCCACGAATGCGCCGACATTATGAAATCTGCGACTGCCAGAAGTCTCGTTATCCTGGATGAGGTTGGCCGCGGTACAAGCACCATGGACGGTCTCGCGGTGGCATATGCCGTGCTCTCTTACTTTTTGCAAAAAGAGAGTCTCACTTTGTTCGTCACGCATTACCCTAGCCTTGGCGAGGTGCCGCGAGAGTATCATGGCTTGCGATGTTGCTACATGGATTACCTTGAATACTCTGGAAGCATCACCTTCCTTTACAAGTTGGCTGCTGGCATTGCTAGTCGATCTTATGGACTCAATGTCGCGAAGCTGGCTGGCTTGCCTTCGAGTCTGATAGAGGTGGCAGATGAAAAGGGAAAGGAGATGGAGGAAATGCTTGTAAACCGCGACGATCGACGTTGGATCAAGTCTTTCAAGGAAGCTTATGAAAGCAGCGATGCTGAAGACCAAGTCGCGAGACTGCTTGATCTATGTGTCGCCTGATATATCTCATTGCATAATTCATGAAAAATCAATGTGTGGCAAAAATGAAAAACGTAATTCCCCAACCGGGACTCGAACCCGGGTTGCCACGGTGAAAACGAGGAGTGATAACCGCTACACTATTGAGGAGATTTCTTTTCAACACATCGTTATAAAATATGAACTTTCGGTCGGAAATGCTGACGTAAGCAATGTTTTCTCTCGATATATCGTAGAAGAGCTCAGTCTGATGGCATAGGACTGAGTCTTTCGACGGAAAAAGACCGCCCCAAAACTCTCTCGACCAAGCTGGACGGAATCTTGGGCCATGTCCGAAGTGGTTGACGGCAAAGAAAAAAGGACTTCCGCTGCCCGCATAAGGTAGCATGATTTCCTGATCGATTCGAGGGCGCTTCCGATCCAATATATGACCAAGCTCACAGCGCTGTCATAGCTTTGACCTTGTGAAAATGACCCCTGCCAGTATTCCCTGTGGGGCTAATCACTTTTAGCGCAGCGAGTTGCTCTTTTGAGACATCCATCTGAAATCCCTAGCCTTCCAAATCCCGCAACCATACCTAGGTATGCCTGCAGCTGTATACATATACACTCTTCCTAATATGCTTCTGATGCTCTATATCTTTCCTTTTTGTCAGCTCAAATTGTGCATGCTCACATTCAAGGGTGCAAGCTGATTTCTCACACTAATGGCATACGACGACTACGTATGAATCAGCTGAAGAATCGCCTTTACCGGCAAATATTGTGACAAGAATTTGCCGCGTAGCGGTTTTGCCGAAGGTCTCGGCTGGATGGATTTCATTTGTCTCTCAGGCGTAAAGCTTGACCGTGTTTGAAAGGAAGATTTTGCTTCGAGAAGCTGTCACGAGAAAGAGCAGCCACAGAGTGTCATGCAAGGGAAGGTCCAGACTTAGCATTTTCCTGGAGGACTAGTTTTACTGCCTTTTGGCAGACTGGCCTCTATCTGTTAGAAACGGCGAGTGCCATCGGCAAATATCTGGAGAGAAGAGCAGTGCCGATCTGCTATATAGGGGGAAATGCAGACGTGGCATGTTAGGAGAGAACCATACTTACCAGTTTTCAACAGACTTGCCCCTATCGACACCGGCACAACGAACGACTTTATAGCGCATCAGCAGTCGCCAAACATGGCTTTGCAATGGATGCTTCTACATCTTATGTCGAGTGTCATGCTCGCTCTCCTACACATTGAGCTTATGTAGCTCAGTGCTTAGCAGTGTCACTGCTAACATCACTGCTTTGCCTGTCGCTGTCCACAATTGGAACGCTAGAGTCTCCTTTCGCTTCGTCAATGCCTTCGACTACACAATCGGGATCGGTATGACCGACAGCGATGGTTCTAACGATGTCTATGAGACCGCAGACGACTTCTTGGACTCTGGAGAGGAAGTAAGGACCCGCTACGTCTTTGACAATGAGTTCACCAGCACAGGCTACATTTGGCCACGCATCCCCTGTCCATCTGCCAAATCGATTTCATGCGCAATCGGAGCTTGTGCTCACCAGTCAAAGAAACCACTTGGCGGCATTTCCTATTCGTGCAGAGAATTGCAGGAGCCACCGAAGGATGTGCCTGTCCTGTCGTTCCGAATTGTGAACAATCAAGTCACATTGAGTCTCATTCCTCAGGAGGGAGGCGGAGGCCAAGTAGACCTACAAATCGCACCCGAAGCGGCTCTGGATGATGTCAATTGCAAGACGATAGCATTGCTCGGTAGCGGAAGCATCAATTTGCCCAATGCCACTTCCTGCAACATGAATAAAAAGGGCGGCCTTCAAATTGTGGTGCACTTTATTGACAGCTCGTCACACACATGAAGGACATTTACATGCAGACCGCGCTTGCCTCGCATCGGAAAGCACAGAACAATCCTTATGAACAGTTGTTGAGGTAAAGTTCCATAATTGCCACTACCCTCGATCATTCTTGAATGTATGCATGTGACTCCATTGCCATCTGGTTGTTCCACTGAGACACCCGCAGTCGTCGAAGATGACGTGGGAGCAATAATCTCTCGTTCGTATTAAGTGCAAGCATATGGAATAGATGGTTTCGGACTACGCTGTACCATACTACACTTTGAGATACTTGTCCAAGCTTTCACCCAAGAAGCCTTCAATGGTCACAGCAAGTGAGCTTGCCATCTTCTCCACGCGCTCATCTTCATCCTCAAGGGCTTCCGCGATGAAGGGAATGAGCTGAGGAACATGCGCCAGCCAATCTTCGCCAAGCTTTGCACAAAGCTGATTCTCGCAAGAAACAGCAGCCAATCGCACCTGGGCGTCTTCGTGTCGGAAGCGAGAGAGCACACGTGTATTGAGCTGCTTTCCGTATTGCTCATTGCCTTGCAGGGCTCCCGTCATCTCGACAATAGCCGGAATAGCAACCTGGCTCGGGTACGTGGCTGAAGTATCCAGCTGCCCAACGAGCAAGTCTGTCAATACCTCAGCTTTGTCGCCGGCGAGTGTATTCTTCCAAAAGTCTTGCGTGTCGTGCTGAAAGGCAAGCGTCAAGCTCGACATGATGCCGATCCATAGTTTGCGCGCCGACTGGCCTCGAAGTAGCTCAATCACATCTTCAATGAGGTAGTTGTAGTAGTTCAGCACAATGCCTTTGAAGGTAGATGTGAACTGCACCATGAAGTTGAAAAAGGTAATTTGGCGAGTACTGAGCGTAGTCGCTTCTTCTGTATCAGTGAATGCCCAGCTCTTCAGCTTGAGGAACAGTGGACGGAATGTAGAGTCGTTCATTTTCAGCACAACCTTGAGCAGCGCAGCGATTGTCTTCTTTTCCACTTGCTCGATCCCTTTTGTGTCCCAAGACTTGGAAGTGCCACGAATTTCGAGGGCCTGCAAGAATAGAGACATTATCTCTTTGGCTGAACCTGTGACAAATTGCCTGGTGGAGAGCTCAATAGCCTCCTCAAGGACGCCAATCAGTGCAAGAAGGGACTTTTTATTTGCCACCTTGCTAAATGTAGACCAAGCAACGGAGATAGCGCCAAGTACGTTGCGAGTAGGCATACACGAAGCCAGAGTAGACAACAGAGCCTTCTTTTCGATGACCAACTCTTCTGTGGCAAGGTGAAAATCGGCAGAGCGTTGCATGATGGACGCAGTATAATTTGTCATGAAGCTTGGTATGGTCTTCATCAGTGACTCTAGCAGCGAGCAAGAAGCTAAAGGCAACAGATCGGCGTTCTCTTCCTTGCTCGTGCTGACAAGCTGTTCAAGTACTTGCGGCATGAAGCGTGGCAAGAATGGCAACATGCGAGGCCCTAGGACGACAGCAAGCGTCGTCGTGGTGTCGACCGCTTGAATGTGTGTCAACAGGTCGGACGTTTCGAGCGCCACGACTGCCTCGGCCACAGGCAGAAAGACACTCGGCATCTGCTTGCCGAAACGCCTACCAAGAGTGCTCAGCGTCTCTAGAGCAGGACACACCGAGTGACCTTTGGACAGCAAATCTGAGACTTGTGCAACGAGTTCTGGCATCTCTGCACTGGCACGAGAAGCGATCATCTCTAGTGCTTTCGTCTGCATCGTCTCGTTCTTGCTCAGCAGACCTTGCACGACTGACACGAAAAGTGGCGCGCTCAGCAACGTGATGGCGCGGTCTAAGGCATCAAGTGCTGTCTCTGCCACATCTGCGTTTACCTCGTCACTTAATTGTAGCAGTGATTCTACCAGTGAGGCGAAAGGCTTTTGAGGAGCGTGTTCGAGCTCTGATCGCGCCTTCTTTGAGCTCAAATGGGCAGCGATGATCTTGATGAGACTATTGCGCAACTCATCCAAGTCGACATTTGTATAAGAAAGCAACGAAGGCTCAGAAACCTCAGGGGCAATGTCGGGTATCTGTCTGCAAATCTCAGCAACGCCTTGCAGCGCATCAATCTGAATGGGCACCCTGAAGTGACGAAGCAGCAAGAGACAAAAGTCAAGATAGGCGGCAGCGGATTCAACACCCGGGGCAGGCTTTTGCCGAGCCGGCACCTCTGCACGCTTTTGAGCAAATATGGCCAACAGAGGCGCCAGAAATTGCTCTTCACCCAGCGTCTGCACAAGGGTGACAAATAGCTTTGCTCGACGGTGCTTCGGCACATGTGGGAATGCATCCACAAAGCTTTGTAGAATGCCAGCTGCTCCAAGGATACGATCCTCTGCTTTGATACCAAGAGATGCAAGCAATGGTGGTACGACATGTCGAATGGTGGTCTCAATCACATGCGCACTGAAACCATCATCTTGGCGGAGGAGATTGGCGCCCATAAAGGTAAAGATAGGCATCACGCCGTGCAGGACTTGTTCAGGTGCGGCTTCGGCTAAGGCAGCAACAAGCAGCAAAGCACGGTTGTGGACCTGAGGCGATGATGATCCTCGAATGCAGTTGATTAGAATGTCCACGCGACAACCTCTGGCATTGTCGATAGACACCATTGGCAGCATGCATGATAGAAGCAACTGCTCAGTAAAGGACACTGACACATCCAGATCAGCCTCTGCAATGATCAAATCATTGAGCTTGCTAAAAAGCAGCGGCAATAATAATGCATGCTGCGCTGAGTCGTGCCGCTCGACCACTTCGAGCAGCGAGGTAAAGCGACGCAAAGCAATATCAGTGCTGACAGATGTAGTCTTGAGACGCTTAGCCTGAGCCGTAGGCGCACCAATATCAACGTCTTCAATCAATTCGGCAAGCAAGTCTGTTGAGAGAGCAACTTGCTCGATCGTGATGTTTGCTTGCCGAGACACATATGATGGGCCGTCCACGATTCCATTGATGAGAGCGCGAACAAAGTCGGTTTTGTGCTCACGCTTCATTGAAGGATACAAGGTGGCCAGCCAGATGATAGCTAGTGGCCCGAAAAGATCATTCTGATCCTGCACGAGCTTGAGAAGAAGCTGGACTGAAGACGATTCAGTCGCCACAATTTGTCGAATTAGCAATCGATAAATGACAGCAGGATCAATAAGCTCAAGACGGCACTGAGCTGCAAGTAGTGCGGCATTTTCGACCACTTCTGCAAGCTTTTGAGCAATTGCGCGTGTCTTCGCCGACGTGGGCTCAGGCATTGTGTCAAAGCAGAGCAGCAATTTGAGAACGATCTTGGCCAAGGGCGCGCACAAAGTATGACTTGAGAGCCAGTGTAAGACTATTGTCTTGTGTGCAAGCTCCTTGCCTTTATGCCCATGCGTCTGCATAGATTGCCCGACTATTTTGTAGATGACTTTGTGGTCGAGCAAGCAAGCATGCTTATCGGCCAGCAAAATTCTAAGGAAGTGCTGCACTTCAGTAGCAGATAGCCATTTGAGGTCCGCACTGTGAGGTCCATAAAGGTCGTCGATGCCCCAAATACGTTTTGTCTTTGGTGGATTGATAGACTCGACGACAGCAAATGCGGCCGCTCGTACTTGCTCGCTCTTACTTGAAAGAAGACAGATGAGAATCGGTAGAAGTCCTTGCATATCATCCTTGCTGGCAGCGGCCAAGGTCGACAATCGCTGAAGGGCCTCAACTTGCAGATTTGAATCATTGGCAGACAACGCAACACGCGCTAAGAAAGAACATTTGTCGGCGATTTGTGCCAGGGCTCTTGTTAGGGTACCAGGAGCGGCGAGGTCATTGAGTAGCTTGCGCACATCAAGCTGGGACAACCACGTCTCTTCCTTTGCAAGCACGGGCAGGGTGAATGGCTCTGCGACGTCCTGCTCTTGAGGGACGCTCTCGATTACCATGGGTTCAGGCTGCCTCAAGGTCATCTGTAGCGCAAGCTCCACGTCAGACACTTTATCGCCGAGTGCTGCAACAAACCTCTCTTGCAAGCAAGAGTCTTCGAGCAGCTTGGCCACGGCTAAACGATACTCGGTGAGCTCTGCTGAGCCAAGCACTTGTTGAGCCACTGCCTCAAGCACACGTGCCGTTTCTGAAGGGGTCATCAGATTGCTTGACAAAAGGCGTCGAAGCTGCTCAATTGACTCGGGTGTTTTGCGAGCGCACAACGCTAATGCCATGGCAGTCAAGAGCTTGTCAGCACGGTACTGCTTTGATAAGTCCAGCAGGTCATCCACGGCGAGCCGACTGGCGACACCTTCTGAAAGCGCCTTGAGACCTTCCTCCTGCTGTACAAGCTGCGCTAGGCAGATCAAAGCAGAGCGCTTAGACTGCTCAGTGATACCAGATACGAGCTTTTGTATGACAGCGCCAACGACCTCGTGCGATAGGCATGGTCGCGCTGCAAGCACGGCAATGATCATATAGTTGGCAACTTGAAACTCTGGATGCTCTACTAAGCCGAGCGCCTCACCTGCAATAGGCAAGAAACGGCTCATAATGTCTTCCTCGGCAACATTGTTGTCGCGTTGATGCGTGATGGCTCGAACGCAAATATCTGCATAGAGTGCAACTTGTCGAGAATGTTCTCTACCGATTTGAACACGACTTGAAACGTGCTCAATGAACATGGTCAGCATGGTAGGTGTTGTGCAAAATGCCTTGACGAGCATAGAAAGTGCAGGTGGCTCTACAGACTTCTTCGAGACTCCAAGGAAAGCCCATTGCGGAGGGAGTTCGAGTATGCTGAGGAGTTTGGCAAACGCAGGTGATGTGTGAAAAGGCAAGAATGTCAAAATCAGGTACTCTGGTAGCGTAAAGCAGATATCAAATCGACGGATGAGCCACTCCAGACACTTATGCGTCGGTCTGAGCAGGAAGTAAGGGGCCGCCTGATCTAGAAATGAACGGATCTTGGCTTCGAGCTTGTCGTTTTGCGCTCGCGTTTGTGTTGTACGATCGATATTTTTCGCATCCTCGGCAAATATGGTTCTTTCAAAAGAACGTAGCTTTGGCTGTATGGATGACAGCTCTTCGAAGCCATTAGCAGCAATAGCAAAGACCTGGTCAATATCTTGATCTGCGGCCTCAGAAGCAGAGAATAACAGCGATGGAAGCCGTTTGCGCTTCTGAAAATTGATGTTCTGTACAGCAGCATTAGCTCTAATTCCAGCAAGTTGCTGAGCAAGGCTTGAAGCCATCAGCAGAACAAGCTATAGCCAGATACACTTCTTCCTATAAGCTCGCTTCCAGATTGCTTCATTTCGTCGATTTTGCTTGAAATTTCCGTGCGATTTTCTCACGGTTTTTCGCTTACATAATTTCACGATTTTATCAGACGAGTTCAGGCTTACTGATATCAGCAGGCACAGCATCTCTTGCTTCTATACATTAAGCAATGGCAGACGTACCTACAAAGATCAAGGCGAACACAAATGGGACAAATGGCACTGCCGATCTTGGCAGCATCCAAGGCTGGACGGTCAAGGCTGGTCTTGCGCAGATGCTAAAAGGTGGCGTGATCTGCGATGTGACAACGGCAGCGGAGGCCCGTATCGCTGAAGAGGCCGGGGCCTGTGCAGTCATGGCATTGGAACGTGTGCCTGCTGATATTCGCGCACAGGGCGGTGTCGCGAGGATGTCGGATCCACAAATGATTAAGGAGATTATCGAGGCTGTCACGATTCCTGTCATGGCAAAGGCGCGCATTGGTCATTTCGTCGAGGCACAGATTATCCAGGCGTGCGGTGTGGATTATATCGACGAATCTGAGGTTTTGACACCAGCAGATCCTGTCAACCACATTTATAAGCACCCATTCAAGGTGCCATTTGTGTGCGGTGCAAAGAACCTCGGCGAGGCACTGCGTCGCATCTCGGAAGGTGCTGCCATGATTCGAACGAAAGGAGAACCGGGAACTGGAGATGTTATTGAAGCCGTAAAGCACCAGCGCATCATGCAGTCCGAGATCCGGCGGTGTGTCAACATGACTGAAGAAGAGCTCTATGTTTTCGCCAAGGAGATCCAGGCGCCGATTGATCTCGTGCGCAAGGTGAAAGAGCTCGGCAGATTACCGGTCGTCAACTTTGCTGCTGGTGGTATTGCTACACCAGCAGATGCAGCGCTCATGATGCAGCTTGGCTCAGATGGTGTGTTCGTGGGCAGCGGTGTCTTCAAGTCTGGCAACCCAGCTCACCGTGCAGCAGCGATTGTGCAGGCCACGACACACTTTACAGATGCAGACAAGCTCGTTGAGGTCTCTACAAATTTGGGCGAGGCGATGGTTGGTATCAACTGCTACCAGCTGTCTGCAGACCAGAGGATGCAAGATCGTGTGGATCATGTGGAGAATGGTATCAAGAAGAGCGAGTCTTATGGCTCAAAGAAGTAGATGGTCGATAACAAACACGGTCTATATCAAAGACGCTTATTTGTTGCTATAAATGTCTCTTATGGATGAGATACCCCTGATGCGATTTCTACATGTCGCCCATCAGTAGAAACCCCAGCGGCGATTGGCCGTATGCGTTGCGCTTGCGTGGCTCAGGTAAGATGAAGCATACATATCCTTGCAAGCTGATTCGCAGTGACGCCGACTATCCTGTCCAAGATTTTGTTCATTGGTAGGTATGTTTCATGTGTGATGGATATGCTGACGCGGCAGGAGTCTACACAAGCCTTGTCAGCTGCATTTCCATCTTGATGGACCGCTCTATTGGCATCTCTCCCATTCTCATCTCGGTCTTGGGCTTCGTGTAAGTGTTCTGAGCTCCATCGCATCATCTGATCTCCAGTGTAGGTCTATCGCTGTCATTCAAAACAACAACCGCGTATGCACGATACTGGGAAGCGAGATCAGCGTGGCAGACCATTACCTCTCATTCGCGCAGTCTTGCGCGTTTGATCACGGTGCATGTGCCTGAAAGCACTGCAAAGGATTGCTTTGTGAAGAAGTCTGCTTTGGATGTGCTCAAGCTGTATCCGCATGCAGTCATGCTGCATCTGCGTGAAAGGCGTGCAGATGGTGCTGAACTCAGACAGCGCGTGCCTCATCTGGTGACTTATGCAAGTCTGACTGGTTCACCGGCTGTCAGTTCTTTGTCCACGAGATCAAGCATCTTTCGCCGATTGAAACAGCATCGAGCAGAAGCTGTCGACTACAACCAGGAAACTGCCTTGCACGGCTGCCTTCCTGCGGGTCTGTGCATTCTCTTGATGAATAGAAGCTGACTCCAGAACTTGCTATGCATCTGTCTGCATTTGGTGTCTGGGCCACTGAGACCATGAAATGCCCAAACTATGTCGGCCAGCAGATTGCCTTGTGCATTGCCGGTCTGACTGATGCACTTGGTATTTGTGAGCGTCTCTTGCGCAGTCCTATCCCGCTGGCGTACAGCATTTTGATCAGCCAGATTGTATGGGTCTTCATGCTGGCTCTTCCATTCCAGCTGCAAGACCAGCTTGGTTGGTACACATCGCCGCTTGTCATGGTGACGGGCTTATTCTGCTTTGGCTTGGAGGGTATTGCAAGAGAGCTCGAGAATCCATTCGGCGACGATGCGAATGACTTGCCACTCGAGGAGTTCTGCGAGGCCATTGAGCTTGAGCTGACGGTATCGACGGCACTAGGGCCTGTTGATTTTGCAGCATGGAGTATGGATGAGCGTAACAGAGCATTTGGTGAGGCAGGAGCAAGTATGAAGCTAGAGACGATGAGCCTGGAAGAAGCCCGGCGTCAAGTCATGCAGCTGGCTTTCAACTCATCAGGCCGTCTCTCATCTAGCTGCCTAGCTAATTAACTAGTAGTTGTCTACCTAGCTAGTCGACTAGTAGTTGACTAGTAGTTAACTAGTAGTTGTCTACCTAGCTAGGCGTATAATATGCTGCCTAACCCGATTCTCATCCTTCATCTTCATCCGCATATCCGCGCGCATCCATTGTTGATGTATCATTGAGCTGCTACTGAGTGCTGCTGCTGCTGCTGCTGCTACGAGAGCCAGAGATCAGATAGAAGGCTGCTATATCACTGAAGATGCCGTCAACAAGGCAGAGTACGGCAGAACGGGAATCAAAGACAAACGGAGCGCGCACAGAGCTGCATCGCTCTTCATCCGGTCGCTCAACCGCGTCTTCCTTCTTTACTTCATCGCCAAAGCCCACGTCGCCCTTCAGCAGCCCATCTGTCACGACTGTTCTTTCATATACAGAGCATTCCGCGCAACCAGAGTTTGTCAAAAAGGAAACAAACGGTACAAGCAGCGTCGTGCTCAACGGCCTACCCAAGAAGGACCAGAAGAATGCGCGGCAGTATGCGCCGCTCCTCAACAAGCTACATAAAGTACCTTCTACCGCATGGGGCCCGCCAGAAAAGTTTGAAGAGGCAGAACCACCTCTATACTTCCTCATGACCACTTACATCTCTTACCTCATCTTCATCGTACTCGGCCATATCCGCGACTTCTTCGGAAAACGCTTTGCAAAGAAGAGATATGCGCATCTACAGCAGCAGAATGGATACGCGCCCCTCAATTCTGATTTTGACAACTTCTATGTGCGCAGGCTCAAAATGCGCATCAATGATTGTTTCAGCAGGCCAACTACCGGTGTGCCAGGACGCTACATTACTCTTCTAGACCGCGAGTCAAATGACTACAATTTGCATTGGCATTTCACTGGCGAGCAGACTGATTGCCTCAACATGTCAAGTTACAATTATCTCGGATACGCAGAATCAGTCGGTGCGTGTGCCGATGATGTGGAACAAGTGGTTCACAAAGTCGGTTTGTCATCGTGCGCAACACGCTCCGAAGCCGGAACACTCGAGCTTCATGACGATCTCGAAAAGCTCGTGGCGCGATTCATCGGCAAGCCAGCCGCGTCTGTCTTTTCTCAAGGATTCGGGGTTAATGCAACCATCTTCTCTGCACTCGTTAGCAAAGGCTGTCTTGTTATTAGTGATGAACTCAACCACGCAAGTATTCGCTGGGGGTCGCGTCTCTCTGGTGCAGCCATTCGCATCTTCAAGCACAACGATATGGATGCGCTAGAGAAGCTTCTTCGTGAAGTCATCTCTCAAGGTCAGCCACGCACACACAGACCATGGAAGAAAATCCTCGTTGTCGTTGAAGGCTTATATTCTATGGAAGGCACCATGTGTGATTTGCCAGGATTGATTGCCCTCAAGGAGCGTTACAAGTTCTACCTCTTCGTTGATGAAGCACACTCCATTGGCGCACTCGGAAGACGCGGTCGCGGCGTGTGTGATTTCTACGGCATCTCACCAGCCAAGGTTGACATTCTCATGGGCACATTCACAAAATCTTTCGGTGCAGCAGGTGGATACATCGCCGGAAATAGGCACATGATTGATGCGTTGCGTTTGACGAACGCCGGCTCGGTCCTCGCAGAAGCAATGTCACCTATTATCATTCAGCAAATCAATACGTCTCTCCGCAGTATTGCCTTGGAGATCCCAGGCTTGGATGGGGTCGAGCGTGTCGAGCGACTCGCATTCAATAGCATCTACCTCCGCCTAGGTCTCAAGAAGCTGGGCTTCATCATCTATGGGCACGCCTGCTCACCCATCATTCCACTTCTTCTCTACAACCCAGCCAAGATGCCTGCCTTTTCACACGAAATGCTCAAACGTCGCATTGCCGTCGTCATTGTCGGGTATCCAGCAACGCCGCTCGTGCAATCGCGCGTCCGTTTCTGCGTATCAGCAGCGCATAACAAGGATGACTTGGATATGCTGCTCGAGGCCTGCGACGAGGTCGGCGACCTGTTGCAACTCAAATACAAGGGAGCCAAGAAGCTAAAGGGCAACTGGAAGCAGGACTTGTTTGCGGAGGTGAGACGTGATTTTGCTGGTCTCGGGCAGGATGCAAAGCATGTGCAAATCAATGGCGGAGCATAGTGTACAGTCACATCATAGACGTCATGTCATCTATAGTCCTGAGCTCATAAGCGCGTGTTTCTAGTCTTTACTACTATGCAGAAACCTAAAGTATGTGACTTTGGGGCAACGACATGGTCAAGAAATACGCATCAAAAGAGAGCGACGCCAACGCAACTGACGATCACAACTGACGAGTATTCGTCCACGATCGGCAATCTGCGCCAAGAGCTGCACAAGTGCGCTCTCGATTAGGTTGTTGCACGCCGATCTGTATTCACAAGGGCGCTTGTCATGTCGGTTGCGAGACTCATTCGAATGTGATGCTCAATCCAACAGCACAAAGGGCCCAAGTTCGATTCTATAGCACCTAAGTCAATCGTTGAATAGGAGTTCTTGAGGATGCGATTATCGTCAAAGGTCGGTTTCATGGCTGCATGTCATGTGTTTTCAGATGGCCGGCCATTTGCATGCACCGCGGCCCAAACAAGTTTCATTATCGAGCTTGCCCAAAGCATTGAACCTTTGTTTCCACAACAGCACGACCCGAGACCATACATTGATGAATCAATGAATGGCTTTGACCATGCTGATAAAGACATTTGCTTCCGGTGCGGCTTGCCTAAAAGTGCTGCGTGCCTGGAAGAGGAACAGTGATGGTCGACATTGTTTGTGAATCACATCTTATTCAAGGCGGAGCCGCCTATCTAAGTGCGAGATAGACAGCTTCACCTTGCAGCCAGCTGATAATACGACCCCTGCGGTCACTCTGCAAGAGAGCCAAGGAACAATGTAGATCCAGATCCAAATCCAAAACGTCTTTGAGCATCCTGAATACCAGTGGGAGGCGGAGAAGCATTCAAGAGAGAACACTCGTAAACACCAAAAAGCAAGATAGCGGCTTCATGCCATGTCACGACAAGCTTCACCCAAGATCCACATATTGACCACAAAGAAGAGGCCGGCACTTATTGCCATTTCTTCAAAGGTCGCCTTACCCTTCATCTCAAATTGAAATGCTGCTGCAAGCCAACCAGCCTGCGCCGCTATCCAGCATATCAGCATGATGCCACCTTTGCGCCATGACAGAAGACGTGAACCTGGTAAAACGAGTGGCAGAAAGACGAGATACCACATAAAATACTGAGACGTGACGACCTTATTGAAAGCGACAAAGCAGAACGTCTGCACGAAGAATGTTCCTGCTAAATCACGCTTGCTGAAGCGAATTGGTAGTACGACCATCGACAAGACAAGCTGTGGAAGAAAGGCAAGCAGCGCCCATGGCACACCGCTCTCTTTCGGTGACTGAGCAGTGAGGTAGATGAAGAGGTGACATACAGAAAAGTTGTGTCGATGATCTGATCGAGAAATGTGATAGGCAAATGTGTGCTCGATGAATGGCCAGCCGTACATTGCAAACATGCCAGCGGAGAGGGCGACGAAAGAAGCAGCGCTCGCTATGGCGAATGAGATTCGCTTTCTATTGGCAAAGCCAAGGAGACGGCCAACGAACGTAGTTGCGTTGCCCGATGTTTCGAGATGCCAAAGCACAGAAGGAGCATAAAGAATCGGGTAGACCTTGAAATGAACAGCGCAACCCAGGATGAGGCCCGCCACAACGTGCCTGCCTGTCTCGACGGCATACACGAGACCGATTGCCATAGCTCCCAGTAGGCCCTCACAATTACCTCGCGTAGAAATCACAGCGACCATAGGATTGAGTAGCCAAATGGCAGCAAACCAGATCTTTTGTTGACGCCTGTGCAGTAACTTGATGAGGAGCCAACCCGTCAAGATGTCTCCGGCAGCAAATAAGCACTTCCCGAAAGGCGCAAAGTATCCATTAGGAACCAAAAGCCAAGCAAGCAAGGGCGTATAGCGATACGTGGCACGCTCGTAGGGCGAGCCGCCACGTTGAACAAATGCAGCAGCATCAGAAAAGACCTTGTAGTCGATATCGGTGTATCCAACATGGCCTCCAAGAGAGTCTTGCCATGCACCGTACAGTAATAGTAAGAATCGCATCACACAGCCGCCGAAAATCAATGTCTCTTCCGTGGTTGGTGCATACAAATGACGCATGGTAATGTAGAATCGTGCAGGATTGGACAACTTTGCTCGGCGAGGATATCGGCCTTGCTCACAAATGGATCGAAGCTGTCGACCGATGGCGTAGTAGCCGTCCGTGACAATGCGAAGTCCACGCTGTACTTGAAGTGGCAAAGCATCAATTTCGCCGGTGCTTTTCGCGTACAGTGAGTCTGCCATGGCTAGCAAGCGTAGTGCGTGTCTTTCGAGGTGTAGTTCCGCTATTCGAGGTTCTTGCTCAATGTTTGTCTGGACACCAGCCGCGGCCTCTTGAAGCAATGCTTGCCGTTCTTGCTTCGTGAGCCAATTGCTGGGCAAGTAGACTCTGCCACTGATGGCATCCGTCAAGATGTCTCTCGCTATATTGGTGAGCTGCAGCACGACGCCCATTTCTCGTGCGGCACTCAGGACATCAGGAGAAGGAATTTCGTCGATGAGATACACACACATCTCTGCGACACTGCTTGCCACATGGTTCGAGTAGCGAATCACATCATCGTCTGTTGAGATTTCTTTGCCGACGTCTAGATCAAGCAGCAAGTCCCACTCATAACCATCCAACAATTCAAGAAGGGGTTCCTGAGGCACTCTTGCGGCGACAAATCGAAGCATGCTCCTTGCAATGGGCGAAGAGTAGATTTGAATTGCCTTTTCAGACTTTGGCCTCGCTTCAGAAAGGGTCGCCCGACTGGCAAATTCGGTCTGCACGAAGACACGCGCTTCATCAAGCTTTGCCTTGCGCGATGTAACTGGTTCGGAAACATCGTCGGCAGAGTCATCCGTCAGTCGACAGAACGCATAGAGAACAATTAGGTCGCGACGCAAATCTTCATCGAAGAAGAAGCTTGAATTGTAAAAGCTGGCACTGCCTTGTTGTAGAACGTGGACGCATGCCTGTAGATCTTGTACGACTTGATCGTTCCGAGATTTTCGAAGTGATATACATAGGGCCGGGAACGAACGTGTCTTGGTGTTCTCATATGTGCTGACGATTGCACTGGCAAGATCGAAGCCTGTACAACCGAGCACTACCATAACATTGGTGAGCAAGAAAAAGACAGCCTCTTCGATAGGCAAGCCATCCCAAAGGAAAATCTCCAAAGATGTACGTTCAGTGATGTGCCATGTGCCAGCCCGAATAGCAATACTGTCAATGTACCAGAGATAAAGCGTTGGTATAAGCACAGCGAGCAGACTTGGCAGCCAGCGTTTTGGAAGAAAGCTCGTTTGCACAGCAGATAGCGTAAATAGAAAGCAAAGCACTGGTGCAGTCCAAGCAACGATGGCCGCTAGGTAGAAGGTTTTCCGTTCTGGATCAGCGAGAGAGACAGCTGCTGCCCCTATCGCAAGCCATGCAGCACATAGCCCGACACTAAAGAAGGGCGTCCTTTTCCCCGGAGAAATACTCAGGGCCGGCAGCCCGGCCAATGTCTTTGTCAAAAGAGAGTGCAATTGACAGGTCAGGAGCGTCTGAACCACGAAAAACATGTATTCTTCCACTGGCACTAAACCGATCGTGCCCATTACGCAAGTCGGACAGTAAGTCCAGGCCTTGCGATAGATGATCCAATTGTCCCATGGCGTCGTGTAAAGCACAGCAATGATGCAGAGAAAGGCATACTTGCGTAGATCATGGTTTGTCGCGAGTGGCCGATGAAGCAGGTACAGCAGGATTAGAGGCGGCACATTATAGTAGATATGTCTGGCGTCAGTATTGTCGAGAGCAACGATTGATCTACACTTGGAGGTACGTGAGCATAACGGCTGCTACCTGGGCCGCATGTGTCCTTCTCGACTTGCTCTCTTGTGCTCTCTCGCGATTGGGTTGTATGCACTGAAAACTTGAACGCGACGAGAGATGATCGACACTTTCAAGCTATAACAAAGCTACAAGATTAAACAATTAGGCCGAAAGAGAAAAACGCATCCTTGGCCGGGGAGACTCTGCCAGCTCGATGTGCTCTTTGAGCAGCGCTGCAAAGTCATCCAGGAATTGGAATTGTGGTGAATGACCTGCCTCAGGAAAGATGTGTAGGCGACAGGCTAGCTGATCTGCCAGCTTGGTGCTGCAGCTCGGGCTGACAATGATGTCCTTGGCACCTGCCACGATCAAAACTTCATCTCTTTGATTGGCAAGCATTGCACGTTGCCGCTTCGACAAGTGATGCCAGCGACACGCCCAATTCTGACCAAAGAAACCGCAGAGACTTTGGCGCTCAATCTGTGTTCGATGAAGCACAGTACGTGTGATGGCTTCCTTTTGCGTGGCAAAGACGCCTGTAGGGTCCGGTAGAGCGAGATACGAAGGAGAGTAGAGAAGGCGAACCTCGGCAGCAGCGTATCCGGACTTCGAGAATGGTGCAGTGATCAGGCTCTTGACTTTCCGTCCGAGGCCACGGAAAGATGGTTGTCGAAAGCGACCATAGACAGATACAAGAATGACTGACGCTAAGCGCTTTGGCAAGAGCAGAGCAAGGTGCATGCTGACCAGGCCGCCTAGTGAGAAACCGCAAACGTGCAAAGCTGGCCCAGTATGCCAGCCAATCTCGTGTAGAGCAACAATGAGATTCTTGGCCATATTTCGAGTACTCCAAATACTGGGACAGCCTTTGACGGAAGCACCTGGCGCGCCGGGATGGTCAATGAGCAGCACAGAGCGGTTTTCATCTTGCAAGAGCGAGCGGACAAGGCCTATACATGACAAACGTGATTGCGTCGCACCAGCGAGGATCAGAATGCGCACTGAACCTTCTCCGTAGATGTCCCAGCGCAGATTATGTGGTGTCGCAAAGCCAGTTGCAGTAGGCACAAGAGTTTGTAACTCACCAGAGAGGCCAAATTCTGACTCGCTGCCAATCGAGCATGACATGTGTGGACAATGCTAGGTGGAATCTCAGTCAATGCTACACCTGCATGTTGGGAGTTTGTCCCAGCGATGCCGAACATGAAGCAAATTGTGCTTCAGGTAGAGGGCAAACGCTAGCTACTGGTGTCTCCAAAGACAAACTCACTCCTTTCAAGCATAGCCAAGCTTTTCGTGCGCCTTTTTGAAAGGATGTCATCACAAAGCATTGATGGCACGACAGTTTGTAGTACATAATCCACAGCAGCGCTTTGCAAGTTTCAGCCTTATGCCAGCGCCTTGAACATTTTCGAATCGATATACTGCGCCCATGATCCGAACACTATATCTAGCTTCGTCCAGTCAGGTCTAAGCAGTGGCAGCCTGTCATGGGCTATCAAGCTATGCCGACTCAAGCAATCCATGTATCTATTTTACTCTTTAAGCTTCTGCTGCTGCTTGAAATGTGGTGTAAAGTTGCACGTGAATTTGGACGACACTTGTGCGGGCTCAGATGCACCATCCATGGCCAATTGAGCACGCAGACCATCTCTACAGCTCAAAATGCTTTCATTCTGCTGATATGGCTCAAGCTTCAGACAAACTAGCTGATGAGACTGCCAAGCGGCGACGGGTGCTCTTTGCCTTTTGGGCAGTCTTCCTGCTTGGACTGCCAATGTGGTACCTCACAACGCAAGTATCGCGTGCTCCGTTGCCAGAGTTGCCTTCCTGGCCTATGCTCCGGCCTGTTTTTCCTTTGGATATACAGACTCAAGGGTCTTCATTTCAACATCTTGCTTCACAGATCATTTCACAGCTCAACTCAGAGCAATCTGTTTACCAATTTACTCTAGACATAAATGGCGCGCATCAGCCCTGGACATTAAGAGTAAAGCAAAATACCGAAGAGACCATAAGATTTGACAACAACGAATCTCGATCAATAGAAGTCAGCTTGCCTGCTTCGTATAGTGCAGAGCAATCCAGCACGGTGATCACAAAATTGCTGCAAAACCTGACTTTCAATGAACAGCGCGATATAGCTGCGTCTCGCGTATCAGCTCGCGCCTCTGCAGATCTGCGTGTCGTCAACTACGCGCCTGAGTTTCATCTACTCTTTTCGCTTATGAATGGCGGCGGCCGAACACCCTTTCTCGATTGGCCAATCGACGACATTTTGGCGGAAACGGTTGACCCGTTACTAGCGAGCCTCGATGCCTTGTCCAACTTCGTCGTGGAAAGTCAAGTGCAGCACTATGCTGAGCTTACTTTCGAACCGATCTTTGATGAGCAGTCTGGGGAACACATCTTATTGCCATCCGATCTCAGCAATGTCATTAACGCAGCAGAGTGGCCACTAGCTACAGCAGAAAATGATGCAAAGCCACTCAACTTCATCATCTATGTGCCGAAACCTGATCATCGTCCGCTCATTATCAAACAGGATGGTCACGCTGTTCGCGGTAATGCCTTTTTACTGCCACAATTCGGATCTGTGGTCATTTACAATCCACCCGCCAATGAGACAGGCAGTACGCTAGACGCGGCTGTGCTCAGACAGCTCATGCAAACTTGTACCTCTCATTTGCTAACGCTTCTCGGTTTCGGTGCTGAAGTAGAGGGCTTGCCAGACCACTCGCTCTGGCGCCGTGATGCCTTCTACCGTGGGCGCCTTGTCGAACTGCTCATAAGCGCACAGCAGACGCTCTCATCGATCCCGAAAATGGTCGATGAGTTGCCGAATATGCATGTTCCAGAGCATGTCGCTGAACGCATGACTCAAGCGATCACACATGTCGACACGGCACTTCTGCACACGATGACTGTGCAGCACTATGACCTGGAAGGAGCACTGGGACATGCACGAGAAGCCGTTGCGCTTGCAGAAACGGCCTTCTTCGATGACAAGATGGTGAGCTTGCTCTACTTCCCACAAGAACACAAGTACGGCGTCTACATGCCGCTTTTTGGACCACTCTTATTGCCCTTGGGCTTGTCTTTGCTTAAGGAGATAAAGGGCGCGCTTGCCAGACGACGACAAAGACGTCAAGCAGCACAACTAAATGACGCGAAAAAGACACAGTAAAGACTATAGACATGACTAGCCTTCTTTCTGCTCGAATTCATCATCTTCGCCGAGTACCTGACTCGCTGCCATGCTGCCATTAGCGTGAAAAACATGCCTTGACAGTCATACAAAAGTGCGCCCTGCATTGCGCCTAGCTTCTTGATGCTATCCGCCTGAACTGCCGTGACGCGCAAATGACCATCGAGGTCTGTGAGGTTCGCATTGAGCTTTGCAAGCTGCGCATTGAGATGAGCTAGTTGCCGTTGTCTGTGTTGTGAAGGCGCAATAGAAGATCTGTGTCCGTGGGCGCTGCTGCTTGTGCGCGACGACATGGCGACACACTTGCTAAAGACGCGCTACAGCAGGCTAGGATACGAACAGCAACGACACAAACGCGTCGAGGATATGCCTCTTTTCTGCGCGTGTATGGACGACGCGCCCTCCGTTTATTTTGGTGGCGTGCGACCGTGCAATGAAAAAGAGAAACGCAACAAGACGGAGCTACGATACATTGATGAAGAGTAAGGCCAATTGAGCAGGTAGAAAGGCATGGTCAAGGACACATACCTGTACGATGTGCTAGGTGTATCACCTGATGCGACTTCTGCTCAGCTCAAACAGGCCTACCACACGGCAGTACGCACCACACATCCAGATAAAGTACCAGAGGCGGAACGGGAAGAAGCCTCTGTGCGTTTCAAAGAAGTGCAAAGCGCCTATGATGTCCTCAGAGAACCGGACATGCGCGCAGAGTACGACGAACTCGGCATGATGGAAGGACGCGCAGGTCACGGAGGACATGGTGGTGGTATGGACATGGACGACCTTTTCGCGCAAATGTTCGGCGCAGCAGGCATGGGCATGGGAGGACCGCCAGGCAGACATCCATACAGACGGCAACCAAAGAAGGAGGATGTCGAGCATACCTACCCGGTGTCGCTGGAAGACCTGTACAAGGGCAAAAGCACAAAGATGAAGGGAACACGCAACAAGATTTGCCCGCATTGTCACGGCTCTGGATGCCGCTCAAATCACAAGCCGAGCAAGTGTCCGTCATGCGATGGCAAAGGCAGCAAAACAGCAAGCATGATGGTTGGGCCGGGTATGTACTCGCAGCAACAAGTCGAATGCCCGTCTTGTTCAGGTTCCGGCGAGACAATTCGAGACAAGGACCAATGTCGCAAGTGCAAGGGTACCAAGGTTGTGGACGAGCTCAAGATTATGGAGGTCTTTATTGACCGTGGCATGCGCAATGGTGAACGCATTGTGCTGAAAGGCCAAGCAGACGAAGTGCCGGGAGCCGAAGCGGGTGACGTGATCATCACACTCGAGGAAAAGGAGCATGCGGTATTTGAGCGACTTGGACATGATCTTAAAGCGCCATTGCGTATAAGCTTGGCAGAGGCATTGACTGGTTTTTCCAGAGTGGTGCTTGTGCATCTCGATGGACGACGGCTCAAATACACAAGTCGGCCCGGCAAAGTTCTACGACCGGGCCAAGTTCTTGTGGTCAAGGGCGAAGGTATGCCACTCGGCAAGCGCAGAGACGGCTTTGGCGACTTGTACCTGACACTCGATATCGCCTTTCCAAAGGACAACTTTATGGCTGACGCAGGCAGGTTGGCACAACTAGCGGCACTGCTGTCTCAACAAGCAGAGCCTGTCCCTGGTCTATCAGAAAAGAATATGTCTCTAGAAGATGTAGAGGAGGACGAGGTGAATGCCGTAGAAGGCAGCTTGGATGATTTTGGCGGTGAAGAAGCACAGCAGCAGTGGCAAGACGAGGACGATGAGGCCAGTGAGCCTGGTGTTCAGTGTGCTCAGCAATAGGCCCTCCTGATAGGCACATCCTCCTCAACCATCTACACCTGATATATACCCTCTACTCTCTTCTATGCTTTCATGTTGCACGTGCTCTTCCCCGATTCGGCGTCATGTGAAAGCACAAGCATCAATTGCAAGTATACGGAGTATAGCCAAAGGAATAGATACAAGTGAAAAGAACATAAGAAGAACATGGGACTCGCTCAGAAGCTAGCTCAAGCAGCAGTGGCCGGAGCAGCAGGCCAAGGAGCTGCAGGTTTTGGAAGGCCACCAAATTCACAGCTGCCATCGTCCTCTTTTGCGCCAACACCGGGGCAGCACCAGCAGGGATTCGGTGGGCAAGGCTACGGCCAGCAGCAGCAGAGACCACCTGGTCAGCAAGGTTATGCGCCCCCTCCTGGTCAGCCAGGTCATGGGCAGCAGCAGCCTCAGCAGTCTGGAGCTGGGCAGTATGGACAACCACACGGTCAGTACGGACAGCAGCAACCGGGCCAATACGGACAGCCTCAGCAGGGACAGTATGGCCAGCCTCAACATGGCTACGGACAACCTCAGCAGAGCTATGGCCAGGGACAGCAGCAAGGCTATCCACCACAGCAGCAGATGGCTGGCGGTGGTAACAGCAACCAACTCTTCCAGCTTCTCGAAGGCTGCGTGCGTGATCAGCGTATTGGTGCATTCTTCAGCCCAGCTTCACTTCAGCAAATTGTGCAATCGGGCGATCTGATGGGTAAGCTGCAGCATCTTGCTCAGTCGTGGTCCATCCCGATGGAAATCGCCATCGACCTCGTCAAGATCGCTTTGTTCGATATCATCATTCTGATTGATGACTCTGGCTCAATGTCGTTCGAGGATAATGGCGAGCGAATTCAGGATGCAAAGGCAATTTTGAACAAGGTCGCTGAAGCGACAGCGCTCTTTGACCAAGACGGCATATCTGTGCGTTTTCTCAATTCCAATGTCCGCGGCGACAATATTCGCAACGCAAACGATGTTCAGAATCTCATCTCACAAGTCAAGTTCCAAGGTCTGACCCCTCTTGGTACTTCGCTGGAGGCAAAGATTCTTGGCCCCATGGTGATTGGGCCCGCTCGACAAGGAGCTTTGCGCAAACCAGTTTTGATCATTTCCGTCACAGATGGTGCACCACAAGGCGAGGATCGAAACATGGTTCAGCAGGTCATTCTTCGCTCAAAGCGTGATTTGCAGAGCACGCAGTATGGCCCTGATGCCGTCAGCTTCCAATTTGTCCAGGTTGGATCAGACCTCAAGGCTCGCGAATTCCTCGGTCAGCTCGATCGTGATCCTCAAGTCGGATCTATGATTGATTGTACATCAGACTACGAACTCGAGGCAGATGAGATGCAGCGTGCAGGTGTCACCAATTTTGGTCCGGAAGTCTACATGGTCAAGCTTCTGCTTGGATCCATCGACTCTTCTTATGACTCGCACGATGAAGGACGACGCTGAAAGCTTGACGCAGTGAAAGTAGCTAGCTAGACGAAATGAATGATTTACTCAAAAGATGGCAAGCCAGCCACAACAGCGCCTGTGATTCTGTTTGTCTTTTTGTCGATATCAACATGAACGCCAACATACTTCCACTCGACCCATTTCGCCCATGACCAAAACGCGAATTGTCGTCCAAAGTACTTGCCCAAGTACGGCAGCAGAATCAAGTTGGCCAGCGTGCCAAGTTCTTGCAGAGACTGTTGCCAGTGTTGATCTGCCGTACGTTGCGCATTGTCATCATCGTCGCTATAGTCTGACTCAGTCTCGCTGTCCCAATCACTACTGTTCTCAGCAATTGGCGTCGCTGACGACTGTGTAAATGTGTCCGCCTGTGATGTTCGTGTGAACGTCCCCTCCGCCACACCGTCCTTGCCTCTAGTCACATCGCGACCTGCATATGCAGCTTTGAGAAAGGCATACATGTCAGTCAGATGCTCTGTCGGCTGCTTATCAAACAAATGATCAGCACCAGGCACCTCATCATATACTACACGATCCTGTGCCATACCTCGCGCCTTTTGCGCAGCCGCCCGTGCAACCAAGACATTGTACACAGTACGTGACTGCTCAACGCCCACAGCTCTATCAGCATCGCCATGGACCATGTAGATGGGCGGCAGGGACGCTTGGAGGGTTGTATGCTGCAGCTCTTCCTGTACGCGAAAAGCGCGATTGGCTCGGGTCGTGCTATCTTCGAGATGTAGTAAAGGTGCGAGGTTCGCTTCTTTGAGCATGTAGAAATACATTTTGCCACGAATATCATCCGGATCGTTTCCAGACATGACTTTGCCTTTCGGATCGATGAAGGGCTCAAGCTGCTTTTCGTCATAGGGTATTTTGAGATCGTGCGATGTTGTAAAGAATGAGCCGAGAGGATCAGTGATGGGATACACGGCCAGACATGCTTTCAGAGAAGATTTGAGGGATACGGGACAGCCAAGTGCAACGAGGAGAGATAGATAGCCTCCGGCACTTCCACCGGCAACGGCAATTTTGCTGGTGTCTGCTTGAGGCTTGCCAGCTTCTTCAAGTGTCTTGTTCAAATGTTTTGACACCCACACCAGCGCCTCTGTACAGTCTGCGACAATTTGGTCGAGCGGTACTTGTGGTGCAAGTCTGTAATCGACCGAGACTAGGATGTAACTCTGTCGTGCGACACGGTCTTTGAGGTGATGCGCGACATTGGTACGCGAATCTTGTAGCAGACCTCCACCATCTGATCGTGTTAGTCACGTTGAGCTTCTAGCATTCGGAGGCACATACGATACCAGATGAGAACTGGCAACGAGGACGCATAGTCATCAAGCGGGGTATGTATGTCGACAAGGAGGTCTAGAGATGAAGCATGTTTGTATGAGCGTGTCAGGATATGAGTTTGAGCCATGCTCAGCAGCAGAGCAGAGCTACAATAGCGACAGCAATGGCAGCAGCAATAGCAGTAGTAGATACCTGCCTTGTTCCTCTGCGCGTCTTTTGCCCGTGTCGTCGCATATCACGTGACCTGACAATTTTATTTCGCAGACAAAAGAGTCAGCAAGAACCAAGAAGTCTTGAAGACCGGTGGAAGAGGCCTTGTATACCGCAAACGGGCCTAAAGTAGCTCAGAGTTATCCTTCATCATGTCGAAAATGAGATTGGAAGAGGTGACGGACGAGTACGACTTGCAGGTCGAAAATGACGACGCATACACCGATGTCTCTTCAGAATCAGATCTCTCAGAAGATGAGGACGAAGGCCCGCTCGATGAGACCCTTTATGAACGCATCGCTGCACTGAAGGATATCGTACCGCCGCCCACGCGCGCAAAGATCTCTTCTGCATTCACAAAGACCAAGTCCGGCGTAAGTACCGTCGCACTGTACGGCGGCAAGTCGCTCTGGGTCATTACATCAAGTCTATTGCTTCTTGGTATCCCATTCATGATGGCCGTCGAGACAGAGGCGCAAGCGGTCGAGGAGGAAAAGGCATTGAGCATGCAAGCTGGTGGTAATGATTTATTGGCGCCAGGCACATCTGGTGCAGTCTTCCAAGCACCTGGACAGCAACAGCCGCAAGCAGTCAAGCCGCCAGGATTCTAGGCTCTTTTGAAGAGGAGCCCGACCATTGAGATGGTATGCAAGACGAAGCTGGAATCGCTGCTGTGACCATCATATAAAAAGCATCTTCTCAACTCATTTCATGCATCATTATGCAAGCCGTATCATCATCCGTGATGCATTGCCAACAGTATGCTACTATGAGCTACAATAGCCTTCTCTAATTGCGACCTTCCAAGAACTTGCCCATGAATGAATCCGGCAGCCTTGTCGCAGCTTGTGGCTCATCCTCCGTGATGAAGTACTTCATGACATGCGACTGCTGTTTCCAAAAGTTGTTGAGCTCTTGATATTCCGCTTGGCCCTTGTGTAGTAGAATGTCGACCGTCGGTAGGTCATTGACATATCGATTGCGCTCGAACTCTTGTCGCACCTTTGAGCGCACGACAGATACAGGTAGTGTCAGCTCGTATAGTGTGATCATCTCGGGAATCTATCGTATTAGCCGACGTAGATAGTCATAGGAATACGCACGCAACGTTGAAAGTCGCGATATAGCTTGAGTGTTCTCTGCCGTGCAACTGCCTGTGATGCAGAGACACCAGATCTGATGGCAAGATAGGTCGGATTCGTGTATGACATGGCGAACAGGCCTCCTCTCTTCTAGACCCGCTCTTCTTCACGCTTGAATTGAGTGTGGTGGTTTCGTCGTGGTTGTCGACGCACGTGACTGAACAGCAACAATCCCATCTGCGTCCATCTGCCAAATGTCACAACTAGCTATAAACAATACTTACAATACTGGCTTCACGCTTCTATTCCTGGTCTATGCTTGCATCTTTTAGCTACTCTTGTCATATATGACCGTGGCTCTTGTCAGCGGCCCAAAGCGAAAAAGCCAATCCGACTTATTGGAACAATGCTCTTGGATTGTGATCTTCAGTATCCTTGGCACGTTCACGCGGCTGGCACTAGTCGAGCTGAATGATTACCCAGGTTATTTGGTGCCGCCGCTTTTGTGGGCACAATTTGTCGGTTGCGCCGTCATGGGCTTTCTAACGCACGAGAAGGTCTTTTTTCCTGATGGTAGGCGTAACGAGGGGCTATATGAAGGCTTGGCTACCGGATACTGTGGCTCTGTCACCACTTTTTCAGGCTGGATGCTGGAATGCTTCCAGGCCCTGTCCAATTACGGCACAAGCGCTGAAATTGCCGGCCGTTCAAGCGGATATAATGTGGTTGGACTGATTGCGCAGCTCGTTGCAACCCTTGCATTCTCGTTCACTGGCTACAAGCTTGGAGAACATATTTCGAAATTGTTCGAACCCTTTCGTCATCGAAATTGGGCATTTCCTGTGTCTACATCTACACACTGGAGCATGATCATGATACTTGCGGCAATGCTTGCACAAGCTGCAGTCATTGCTGTAGCAGCCGCCGTGCACAACTCTTACTGGCGCCACCGATACACCCTAGCGCTTGCGTTCTCTCCTGCAGGGGCCTTGACGCGCGCCTTTCTATCAAAGATGCTGAATGGACGCAGCAAAACATTCCTGTGGGGCACATTCTGGGCCAATATGCTAGGCACTCTACTTGAAGCAGTCTTCTTTCTGTTGCAAACAATTGTTGATCGAGACGGCTACGGCATTCGATGTCAAGTTCTACAAGGCCTACAAGACGGCTATTGCGGTGCACTCACTACCATTTCGTCTCTGGTTGCTCAATTGATTGTGCTCAGCACCCGGCACGCATGGCGCTACGGCTCCGTCAGCGTCATCTTTGGGCTTTGCCTTTTCATTATCATTGACGGGTCGGCGTACTGGGCACGAGGTAGTAGCGCGGGTCCCGCACGATGTACTATCTAACGATTTTATTACCAATGCGCCCTCATCATTTCATTCCGTACAACAATACTACATTCATAAATAATCAATTTTTGGGTACGAACTTGCCAAGCAGCATACGCGTCTTTTTCAATTTGCTTTCATCATTATCATCCACAATCCCATCGCGGTGTCGCGCCAGATGCGAAAGATGCTGAATATGCCGACCGATAGGATTACTGTTCAGCACTGTATTGAGCAATCCGCCTTCCTTGTGTGTCACGCCATGCTGTCCAGCAGTAAGCGACGAGACTTCAGCAGAATCACTGCGCAAAAAATCTTCCATTGCGCGGCTTTCATCAGCCTGACCAGGAATAAAGTTCTTGTAAGAGGTCAGCTGTCGCTGAATCGTTGGCTTTTGTCTGCGATGGTGTGTCATTTTGTCCTTGAGCAATGATCCCGTATGAGCCAGCACACCCTTGATGACTTCGCGCTTCAGATGCTCCACGAGATCGAGATAGGACCAAGTCTTATTGCGGTACTCGATTGTCGGGAAGCGAAACACGAAATCCGTCACATCGACCAGGTTCTTGGCCTTTGCACCTTTGTATGACAATGACAAGACGGCAGATGGGACCTTGACATAGACAAGCGACATGTTCGTGCTTGCTCGCGACATCATGGCATCCAAGTCGTTGCCTGATTTGCCCTTTTTATGCCTTGTCAGTGAACCATCGTCGCGAGGGACAGAGCTCGACTGCAGCGATACATTGGTCAAAGACCGATGCAGTGACGCGACAGAAGAGCCCGCTCCATTGCGTGTTTCTGCCTTTGAGTAAAGGGATGCAGCATCATTGCGCAAACTTTTGCGTGAACTTTTGTTCCTCAAATGACTGTCGCTCGCACGCGGTCTCAACGAACGGCTTTCAGCGCTCGCATCATCAGACTCATCCGAACTGTCTTCCTCTTCTGACTCAGATTCAGAGCTGCTTTCTTCCTGCTGATATCTATCCGGGAAAATGTATTCGAGCAACTTTTTGCCTACATCATATTCCATTTGCAGGCGTAATGGGAATAGATTCACCTCGAAATGGTCGCAAACAGGAATGCCACCAATAGCTTCAAGCATGTACCAGTAAATCCGAATCATCTTGCTGTGTCGCGCATCGATGATAGTCTTGTCGCCGCTAAAGTACGGCGCAAGAAGTGTCGTGAATATCGGCTTCGGCGATAGATTCAAGCCTTGCAGCATTTCAATTTCGAGCACATTAAAGTTGGACGAGTCACTGTTGACAGTCCTTTGGAAAGATGCTTTAGACAGGCCGATGTCGACAAAGGGCTTGCCAGAGGCTTCAATCAGATGCCACAGGATCTCATCTGCAGCCATATACCATGTCATGACAGCCATCGCCTCTCGATTTCGTTCGTCTCGCTTCTGCTGAGAGGCTGCCGCAACAGACTTCATTAGGAAGAATAGCTCTTCTTCACAGTGAATCAGCTCGCGTTCTACGCGCACCTCATCAGCTTTGCTTTGCGGATCGTGGCGCTGCGCATGCAATTTGAATTGCATCTTGAACTCATTGAGCGACCGAATGCGTTTTTGTAGCTGCATAACCATCTCGGGCGTGCCCGTCAAGTCAGAAAAGTCGGCCGCGAGAAGGATCTTTTCAATTCTTTCATTGCGCTCCTTTTGCATTGGCTCAGCGTACATGAGTAGATCTGTAACAATTGTAAACATCGCATAGTACTGCGTCGAATTGGCAGTAAGGTCGAACTTAGGGAAGTCGACTGCAACAGAATCAATCCTATCATCGGTGTCGTCGCTGCCAACACCGCCCTTCTCGATGCGCTCATTCTTCTTGATACGCAGAGTATTGTGCTTTGTATAGGTCAAGGTAGCACTTGTCTTGTCGACAATGCGGGCAAATGGTTTTGCGCTCAGCTCAGCAAAAAACAAGCTCTCAAAAGGTACCCAAGGAGGCCAATAGCCTCCAGCCTCGGCGCCATAACCATTGTTGGTGAACACACTAGCAATAGCTCCTTGAAAGTCTTGCTTTTGCGCATGGAAGAATTGTGCACCGTTAATTTGTGCAATGAATTTGCGTTGCAGCATTGCGCTCACGTCCGCTTCATCCACTTCATTATCCATGACGGACATGATTCGCAGCTGCATGACTGACATCGATACGACCATAGCAGAGTCATTGTCCTTTTCGCTTTGCAACTGTGCTTGCGGACCCAGCAGAAGAAAGATGTAGTTGTTGTGAGCACGATAATTGGCATTCAAATCAGTGAAATCTTCTCCTTTCGAGGTAATTTTGGATCGTGGATCGTTACTGTTGTTCTCGACACTTGTCTGGTCAGAAACAAAAAAGTGGTCCTTGTCGTCTAGCAGTCGGCGGATCAGCTTTTGAACTTCGTCATCCATTTTATCAGCCTCGTCGACATGCGAATCAGTCACTTCCTCCGCGTTCGACATTTCTGACGATGCGTCCTTCGCCTCCTTGGCTTTCCGATACTGCTCTTGCACAAGATCCATAAGAAATTTGACCGCCTTTTGCGACATGTAGTAAGTGAAACCGCGACGCTGCTGCACTTGTTGCAAATAGCGAATGAGATGATTGCGAAGCAGGTTGTTCCATTTGACCTGCGCGTCATGGACCACAAATCTATTGTTGAAAGACTCCATCTCGGACTCGAGTGCTTTCAATCGGCGAGCCGCTGCGTTGTCCTTTGAAAACTCCTTCAATTCTGGCAACTCCTCGCCATCATTGTGCTTGACGAAAAGATCAAGCTTGTGTCGAAGAATGTCAGAGTAGTCGTGCAGATTGTCGAGCTCTCGTTAGTCAAAGATATAGAAACCCAGTAGGTTACCTCTTGTCGCAGTGCATGACTGTGTGGAGCTTCTTCAAGTTTGGCTTGAATATCCTCGCGCTGACTTTTGTTGCTCGCAATCTCGCTATGCAAAGCCCTGTATCGCTCGGTTGCCAATTCCCTCTGGACAAGATCCGTTCCTATTGTTAGCAAAGCGCTTCCGGCAAAGAACTCTTACCTAGGAATCGCTGTTCCTCATTCTCGCCAGGCACCATATAGCAATAGTGTGACTTTTCATATCCGAATCGTTGCTTGTTGACCTTTGTTGTATGCGCCCCAGCATTATGAGAATGGCCTTCTTCCGGTGTCGTGTCGCGATCATAGACAAACCTCGGTGCATATGCTAGCGGCAATATCTGGCACTGCGGATTGACTTCAGGCAAGATGGTATCCAGTTCATCGAAATCGTCCATGTCAACCCAAGCAAGGTCTTCCTTGGCCACATCGAAGTCGCCGTGCTTTGTTGCTGGCTCGCCGCGAGGATCATCCTCCATATTCAGTGGATCTTTTCTCGATACTTCTGCTTGCTCATTAGAGCTCAAGTCGGCCTCGAAGTCTGCTGTCAACACACGTAAGTCTACTCGCTTCAGATCGACTCTAGCGCGATAGATATTCATGTGAGAAGCTTTGCGCTCTGTCTCAAGCTTCTGATTGCGCTCGATCCGTTCCTCCTTGCGCTGATGGAGGTCAAGCACGAATTCATCAACCTTCGCCTTGACGCCTGTGATTTCTACTTTGCCGTGGTCATCCAATTGTGTATGCCGGTAGACATGGCTCAAATAAAGCGGTTCGAGCTTTAGATCATACTTAAGCGTGACAAGAAATTGACCGAATTTCTTCTTTGGGCCTTCCATTGACGGGAAGAGCGATCCTGTCCGAAGAGGCAGCGACAGATTGCCTGAGAAAGAATGAATCCAGTCAAAGAAATGGGCAAAGCTCTTTGGCGTGAGATGCATTGTGTTGTAGCTCAGTTGATCGGATCCCGGCCGTCTTTTCGAGGTCACCGAAATGGCTCCGTGGATATAATGGCTGCGAAAGCCCTTGAACGCATCTTTTATCGTGCCATCAGGTAGCTTGCCATGATCAGGCGTTACTTGCTTGACGGTCCAATGAGGTTCGAAATCCCAGATACGACAGCTTTCATCGTCACACTTGTCGCATTCGCCTTTGAGGCAATGTCTTTCGAAACGCATGCCAACATTCCAGTACACGTCGCCCGTCAATTTCATGAGAATTTTCTGAAAATCAATCTCTTTGCGACGCAGATGGTAGTGATGTAGAGAATCTGCTGCTTGTTTCTCGCGATCCTTGCGGCCAGATGCGCGCTTCGAGAATTCTGGAATAGCAAGCATATATTCATCACACTTGACGGCCATGAGGGCATTCGGATTTGGGGCACATCCGATGAACCATTCGACATTGCCACGGAAGACCTTAGTCAAACCGGCGCCTTTTCCAAGGATAACATAAGGATCACGCGAGCCTTGAGTTAGTGATGAAAGCAGAAAAATGAGGAAACATACCTTTGATAGTAACATGCATGTCGCCATCATGCTTCCAATTCAATTTGACGCTTGTGTGCATGACGAGGCGAATCTTGTCCCAGAAACCCAGCTTCTCTGACAGATCCTGCTGTGGCTTACTCAAGGTGTCAAAAATTCGCATAACGTCCGAAACACCAGCTTGTACAGAGGTGCCCCAATGAACACGCGTTGGCAAAGACGAATTGAGATCAATGTTGATCGCGGCGTATGTCTTGACGGAGGAAACACTGCGTTGAACATCAACATAAAATGCCGGCGAGCCTTTGCGCCCAGTGTCTGCAGGCACAACACAGACAGTCACATGTCGAACAGATTCTGGATCGGGAGCCTCTTCGCCTATGACGAGGTCTGTCTTGAACTCCCAAGCCTTTGATTTAGTGCGTTGCTTGTGGTGCAATGGTGGAATATGGATTAATGGCAGAGGATAGTCGCGTACCTGAGCGCGGGCCTCATCTGCTTTCCAATCAATGCTCATCGGAATCAGCAGTGAGTATTTGGTATCCTTCGGCATGCCTTTGCCATTCTTGTGAATAAATTCAGGGTACTCCTGGAGAGGAAAACTCGGGCTAGCGATTACCAGGTCAACGTTGTTGAACATGAGCTCAAATAATGGCGGGCGCTGTGGAAGATCGAGGACTCGTTCATACCGATGCGATCCTTGCGCGACATCATCCTGACCCCAAGCCCGTTGGGTAGTTCTTGCATGCTGCGCTCGGAAATTCAAAGCATGATTGATGCGCAAGATCCATGACTTAGAGTCATGCTCCTGCAGCTTGTATCGCTCGTATGTGAATGGACCTGTTTCCCCATTTTTGCGAAGCTCTTCTACCTTTTCGTCGAATGATTGACTTCTGGATTCACGCAAAATTTGTTCAGACAATCCGACGCGAAAGATCATGCAAAGACGAGCTTCGAACGGATCGTCCTCCATCTGCACTTGCAAAGTCCGCGATCTGATCCGAAGCCTCGGTAGCTCTACAGGCGGTTTCGGTTCTTGGGCAATGACATAATCGTTGCTGCGTGTAATGAAGCGATGGACGATCTGCTTCGTCGTTTTGAACGAGTTAATGAAGCCGTCCATCATTTGATAGAAGATGAATTGATGCGGTAAGCGGAGTCGAATTCCGTCTGTGCGCAGCACAAAGGTCTTACTTGCTTGAACGCCATCCGTGTTCGACTCTGTATGCGTTTGCCGGGCTAACGAAATATCGCGGATGCTCAGGACGCGGTCCCATGTTCCAGGAAATGCCGGTGAATCGGTGTAAAGACGGGCATGCCGTACCTTGACTACTGCTTCCATACCCGGCTGGAGGACGACGGCGATATGATCAAGATCGATCAACTGCATCTGTTCGCCTGGCATATCGAGTCGCATTCGAACTAGGCGGATACGCGCTTCAAGTAGTATGTCAATGGCCTGCTTCGTTGTCGTATTGCCGTCGCTTACATGCTTCGGTTCTGGTCTCTGAATATCATTCTCGGTGCGAAATGCTTCACGAAGCACGCCAAGAGCAGACAGCGTGGCGTAGACCTTGAAGAGTGAAAATCCGAGATCTATGCAATCAATTCTTATGTTGATATTGTGCTGAAGACTTTCCTTGTGGTTCGAGAGTGCCAGGTTGAAATCAGCAGTAGGCATGGAAACCAGGGGTGCCTTGATATTCATGACCTCTTCAGAGTCAATTGTGTAGATATGCAAGTCTTTGAGGGCCACGTGAACCCTGCGGTCAGTAACGCTTCTGGCTCGGCGTGTGGCGGAGAATCGCCGTTTGCTTGGCGATCGACCGTGACCCAATACTAGGGCTTCCTTTGGCGCGGAGGCTTCAGGTTTAGTATAAGCGACGTTGCATTCGTCCAAGGCAAAACTGAGACCACGAACGTCAGGCGCAAGCTGCAAATCGGCACCGCTGACAGAGATGACCCAGCGCATAATCGAAATATGGACACTGTCGATCCAATCAGGTATCTTTTGAAGAGACAGTCGAGTATCTGTGTGCTGCTTCGCGTTTGGAAGTACATCAGGCTCAAGGGGCACAATCTGTGACGCCTGTGTGATGGCAGCAAAGCATTCGATAATTTCTCGGCGAGATAGCTCTGAGTGCATACTCAGCACACTGCCTTTGATGTGCGCATTGGCAAACGGTAGAGCTTGTGTTTGCACTTCAAACATGGCTCCATCTGTGCTTACCACGTCCACTTCTTCGTTCGTGGGAGAGTGATAGTAGCTTCTGCCAGCAGCCAGACGACAAGTGGCCGACAAGGCGAAAATACTGCCGTCGCTCGCTCCTTCGGCATCAAAGCTGATGCCAGAAAGCCGAAAAATGATCATGGGCGGCAATTGACTAGCCGAACGACGATCAAGCACGACCCGCAGTGTCGGTTCATGAATCGTAAGTGAAGAGCGAAACTTGGGCAAGAGGCTCTTTTGAACGTGAGTGGCTTTTGAGCTTGCCATGGCATGTGGTCTTGGCCTGAAAACGCCCATGAGGATCGCCAGTTGAGACGAATGAACATCACTGGAGGGCGAGGTGATGACCGTGTTGAAATAGACGGCATTCAGCTCAGTAGAGTCATTCTTCTCATCAAATAATGCTCCAAGAAAACTGGTTTTCCCTGCCACGGTGACCATCGGAATGGCGAGAATTTCGCTTACTTGTCCCTCGCTTCTCATCGTAACTGTCGTATTGATGGCGGAGATAAGTGCCTGATGTGCCTCGAGACCAGGTACAAACAGCATTCGCGCATCTGGTGAGTTTGCAGTCATACGATTCAGGTCAAAGACAAGGTCCTTCAGTTTAGCCGTCAACGTGAGAGGGGTGCCTTGAGGAGCCACATCGTGTACTGTCAAGATGCATCGAACATAGCCGACATGAATTTGAACTTCTGTGAGAATGTCCAGGCAATCGACATCCAAGCCGAATGGCTTTTTGGTGATATTTGTCCTGGTTTCTTCGGTCGGTGATCTGATGGGTTTCACTTCCTTCCAGAACTCCATGAGCTCGTCCATGACCAGATCAACTTTGCCGACTTTGAGGGAGACACCGCCATCTCTGAAGCTGTAAACGCCGTCAAACAATGTCCAAAAGTCAACATGCACCTCATCGACGATCTCGAAGGGAGTACCACCCTCTTTTTGAAATACGAGCTTCGTGGCTGACAGATCACCTTGAATGCCTCGCTGCAAGACGGCAGACGCTGGTGTGATCTCACCAGGGTGAAAATGCGTATGCAGGCGGCGATGCGAAAACGCCAAAGTCGCTTCGCCAAGCCGTATTTTGCCACAGTCGCGCACAAATATTGTTACTTCAGACAGTTGTAGATCAATCCAGGTCAGAAGTCGCCTGTTGAGCTGCTGTCTCAGCTGTTGTGCCTTCTCTTGCAGCATCGCCTTTGTGATATCTGTCCTGGGCGCAGCTTGTTTGGTCGAGCGTGGCTGCAAAACATCCTTGTCGATCGTTAGAATCACCTGCCCGACCAGTAATGTTATCCATGTCGGATGCGCCAATGTCGGTCGATGTAGACGCAGCGCAACAGTACCAATACTAAGCTCTCCATCATGCGGGAGCACAAACTCGATATACCGGAACGAGAGATATCCGAAGCGCTTAATGCGCAATCCTGTTTTTTGGCGTATATATTCGAGCAGGAGATAGCCGCAAGTAACCAATATGAGCAGTGTGGTGGCTGCGATGTGCGAGGCTGTCATATTGCCTCTACCTGCCCTCCATGATGACCATAAGCAATAGTGTGCGCATCTGTGTGTTCTTGCTGCTGCTCATGATGCGCGTTGATTCTTTTCGCTTAGTCTTGCCGCTTTGAGAAACAGCTTCCGCAACGACACAAAACAGGCGAGAGATGCACACAGCGAAGACTGCAGCTGTCTCATTCACCTGTTCTTCTACGCTTGATGGATGCTGTCACTGACTAATTGTCTACACGAAAGAAACTTTTGAATGCTTCAAACGCTTAAATGACCCATGATGGCTGAAAACAAAGTTGTTGCACCTCCGAACCACGGCACATCACTATTATATGCTGAACTCGTCCATGAAGTCCTGCAGCCCTTGCAGCAGTTGTCAAGGCTAGGCTCAGGCTCAAAGGTCGCAAAGCTCCGTGACAGAAAAGCAGATTTGATCTGCGCATTCATCAAGAAATGGCGAGCCCGTGTCGGCCCAGATTTGTTCCCTGTCATGCGTTTGAGTAAGCGAGCAGTGCTTTGAGCCCATCTAATACAAGTTATGCCAGACAAGGACAGAGATCGTATCTACAGAGTCAAAGAAGCAACCCTAGCAAAGCTCCTCATTCGTATCCTAGGCATAAGCAGCGTGTCAGAAGATGCCATTTCACTGACAAAGTGGAAGCAACCCTCGGGCGATGCTCCAGCTGGCGATTTTCCTGCTTGCATTTACTATGTGTTGAATAAACGCAGTACACAAACTCAAGCTTCAACCATGACAATCGACGAAGTCAATAATAAGCTAGATAAGCTGGTCATGGCACACAAGGAGTACGATTTTTGTCACTTCGCTTCATGCTGACAACAGGGTGGAACAGAATCCGATTTTGCAATCGCTTTACGAAACTTTGTCGACATTAGAGTTCAAGTGGATCGTATCCATCATTGTCAAGAGCATGAAAATTGGCATGACCGAGCGCGCTATTTTGCCACTTATGCACGCAGAAGCATTCGATCTTTTTAACTCAACCTCATCCCTATCACGAGTCTGCTGGCAATTGCATGACACAGAATCGCGCTCGTCGATTGAACAAAATACGGTTCGTGTATTTTCGGCTTACCGGCCGAAGCTTGCCTCGTATAACCAACAGTCATTCGACGAAGTCATCAAGAAAATGCATGAGCAACCTTTCTGGATCGAGGAGAAGTTGGACGGCGAGCGCTTACAGCTTCATATGAAGCATGGTCGGTTTCGTTATTTTTCTCGCAACGGCAATGAGTCGACTGATCGCTACGGCAGCAAAATCGTCGATGGCATTGAAGGTGGCGCCATCACACGACACCTCGAAGGCGTACTCGAGCCACGTGTCAAGTCGCTCATTCTAGATGGCGAGATCATTGAGTGGGATCCAGTGACACTCGCGCCTGTACGTTTCGGTACGTTGAAAGGGACAGCTGATCGAGAAGCACGGTCTGAGAATGCTCTCGATCAGTCATTTCCGTGCTATTGTATCTTTGACGTCCTTTATTTAAACGGCAAATGTCTGACGTCGCATAGTCTGCGAGCCCGACGCAAGATCTTGGAAAGCATCATCAAGCCAAAGCCGAGACGAGTGGAGATTCTGGCAATCCAGGAAGCTTCGACGGCTGACGAAATTGAGAAGCGGCTTCGCGAATGTGTGGCCAGTGCCTCAGAAGGACTTGTGGTCAAGAATCCAGACACGGTCTACAAACTCAATGCAAGAACAGATGACTGGATCAAAGTAAAGCCCGAGTACATGGCTGAGTTTGGCGAGAATCTCGACTTGATTGTTCTTGGTGCAAACTACGGCAGCGGAAGGCGCGGCAATATCTTGTCGTCTTATCTCTGCGGCTTACGTTGTGATGCATCTGCCGGCAGTACTGACCCTATTCGCAAATTCGTTACGTTCTGTAGGGTCGGTGGCGGGTTCAGCGCAGAAGACTACCGCACCATTGCTGATAGGACAGAAGGCAAGTGGAACAAATTCGATGCCAAGCGCCCACCAAGCCATCTTGTCTTTCGCTACACAAAGTCTGGAACCATCATTGACCCGCCAGATATGTGGATCAACCCGGAAGATTCGCTCGTACTTCAGCTCAAGGCTGCATCAGCTGAAGAAACAACTACTTTTGCAACATCTGTCACGCTTCGCTTCCCTCGCTTTGAGCGTATCCGTTTCGATCGCGACTGGACAGATGCCGTCTCGGAACGAGATTTCCGCGAATTGAAGGGAAAAGCCGAGGAGAAGAAGATGGAAACGCATGTGCGTAAGAAGCGTATCGTAAGTCGTCGAAAGGTCCAGCCGACTATTCTGCACGCGAATGAAGAGCTTGAACAGATTTCCACTTTAGATCGCGTCTTTGCTGGCCATTCGTTCTTCGTTACCAGCGACTCGCGCGAACTGAAGTTGAGCAAGAAAGAGCTTGAAAAGCGTGTTCAGATGCACGGTGGAACCGTTGTTCAAAGTGATGGCTTGCCTCTCGAAGCAAAAAAACTCGCGACCCGCACAAAACGCAAACGCTCAACGTCGCCTGCAATTGAAGTGGCATCAAGCAATGTACATTGCATCGGAGACACTTGGGGAGTGAAGCAGGCAGCGATCAAGAAACGAGGTCTTGTTGATATTATGACGCCAAAATGGCTTATCGATTCGATCGATGCTCGACATTTGCTCCAGAAAGAAGCGCGGTACTTGCATTTCGCGACTCCGGAAACGCAAGCGCAAGTGAAGCTGCTGTCTGATAACTTTGGTGATTCATACGAGGAACACATCAACGTTGAGCGGTTGTCTGTAATGTTGACAGAGATGGAAGACAAGAATGTCCTCGGTGTCAACCGCGTTGCACCAATGGACATTGTTGAATTGCAACGAGAGCTTGATAAAATCGCTGAGAATGCCGGTCAAGAGGCCTGGTGGCATTTCGCAGGTTGCACTGTCTATGTACAAGAACACATCACAAGCAGAAGAGAAGAGACCAGCTTGCGATCTGCATTGTCCTTGCATGGTGCATCCGTCGCAACAGATTCTTTGGCGCCTGATATCACTCACTTTGTAATCGTAAATGAAGGCCGCGACAAGATTGAAAAGTTGCGCTCCATCAATTCTCTGCGGACAAAAGTCGGCCATATTGTCAAGGCAACTTGGGTCATGGATTCCATCAAACAACACACCAGACTCGCTGAATCGAGATATCAGGTCTGAAGGCGTCGTTCGCCTTTGACTCTCGTGTATACCTATTGTACAGTCTTTGCAAAGTCCAGAGCCATATCCCTTCCAAGCCATCCTGCGACCACGTCTGCAACCAGTTCGCTGTGCCGTACGCAAAATGCATGATTGGCTCGCTTGCAAAAATAGCTCTCCATGTGTGTTTCTTTCAGAAGCTGGTCCCGAGAAGCGAGATGCGTCCAGTGATCTTTCTCAACCCAGTATGCTGAGCAACGATGAGCAAACTTTTTCCAGAACGCTCTATCTGGCCCTCGAATATCTCGCATTTCTGATGCAGCGAGGGTCAAGGCCGTGTAGACATTGATTGGTTGCACAACACTGTCAGTTGTGACCCGAACAGCTTCGTCTGAAAAGCCCGTATAGCGTGCTACAATCTTTTCTCGAAAGCTTTGTGGAACGAGCGAGGTGATGAGCCAGACGAAGGCTGCCACGACGCGGATGAATGCTGGCACGCGTAGGCACAGAGTCATGATTTGACCTTGAGGAGACTTTGCAATCTCGGTCAATGTCGGCGTCAGCAGGTAAAGACGCCGGATAGCATGGGGTCGGGCGTCGAGCATTTTGCAAGCAATATAAGCGCCGACGCTGTGGCCGGCGACATAGATATGAGGTTGTTCTGTTGAAGCTTGATTCTTGTATGCCGTGAGCAATGAATCGAGTCTATCAATAGCATGTGCAATCTGTGCATCGAGCTCAATCTCGTGCTTTGATAGTCTTCTTGCTGACTTGTCGCCGGACGAGAAACCAATGTGATTGAAGGCGTGTATTTCAAGCTTCGAATGGTGTTGCTGCAGAGCTCTGAAAAATGCATCGTAGTATTCGATTATGCCTGGATTACCGGCTATGAACAGCAGTACTGATTTAGGCATACGTGCAGGCATCAGCAATGATTTGAGAACAGGCTAAGTATCTCGTCGGAGTACTTTTTGAAGCGTCCAAGTGTTGACGGATGATCAATTTTTCATCTGAACACATTTTGCGCGTGCTTCTCAGATATTGTCCATTTCTAGCGAGAGAATGCCCGAGATTTCATTCAGAAACGATTCGGATAACCATTCGTGAAATCTGTGAATACGCTGCACTTTTCACCGTAGAAACTACCAAATCTTTACTTCCAGTAATGACACGGAGCAAAGACTTAAACTTTGTTGTTATGATACAGTTGCTGCCAACATACCGTCGCGTCCTTTGCGTCCCCTGTCAATATGCCACGCGCAAAGCCCGAAGGCAAGATCGAAGCCAGAAAGCGCTTGGAATGGTTTACGGATCGAATCATATTGATAGAAGCATACCAGGGAGTTGAATTCGTATGGGAAGACGCCGATTATTACCCAGACTCCCCCGAAGAGGCTCAGGTCCTACTTGAATGGCTTGAGGCCAAGCGAGACTATATGGCGCATGCTCTGACTCATTTGCCCGGAGCAAATTGGGATATGAATCAATATACGGATGTTCAGATCTTGCAACTACCAAAGCGAAAGCATACGGCGGAAAGCTCGCCCGGTACAGAGCATAAAGACAACACCAATGTTTCGAGACAGTTCATCGCCAACGGTGATGTCACGTCCAACCCGTTCCCTGTCAATATGTGGCGCGTCAAGCCCGAAGGCAAGTTTGCAGCAAGAAAGCGTAGAGCATGGAACGATGATCGAAACAAATTGATAGAAGCATACCAGGCGATTGAAAAAGTCTGGGACGAGCCAGGATGTAATCCAAACTCCCCCGTGGAGCGCCGGGTCATTCTAGAGTACCATAAGGCCAAAAAAATCTTTATGGAGCATGCTCTCTCTCAGCGAAAGGAAGCGAATTGGAATCTCAATGGCTATACAGACGTTAAGATTTTGCAAATGCCAGAGCGGAAGCCTAGGGGAGAAAAGTCGCCGCGTTCAAAGCAGACAGACACCACAAATTCTTCCAAGCAAGATGATGATGCATGCATGCCAGACTCTTCTTGCTCCTGACTTCAACAGCAAATCCAGAATTGAAGCAAGGCCGTTGGGTGAGACAGACACGCTAGCAAAGCGTAGCTTGCATCTTAAGAAGTGCAGTGTGCTACTATACCACACTACCATAACATCGGAATACTCCGCTATAGACGCTGCGATCATTGATGGCAATGCCGAGAATAAGTAGACAGACTCACTAGACTCCCTCATCCGGATTCAAGGCATCGATACCCTCAGGCAGATCTGGTAGCTTGATATCCTTGCGAATCTCCTGCTTGTGCAACACATTCACACCTTGCTTTTCATCGCGAGCATTCAGCATTCCCGTATCGATCTGACCCGCATTCTTGATACTCATCATAAGCTTCGCCTCGCCCAACGGCAAGTCATCTCCTCGATCGACTTGCCAGAAATGATACGTCTTGCCGACCCAATTCACTAGCTCCGACATCTCGCTCGTCTCGCTGGTCTCCCACACGAGCGATGGAACTCCAGTGGGCCGGGGCATCGTCAACAAGCCTCCCTTGACTTCGAAAAAGTGTGAATGCCAAAACTTCTTTTCTTCGTCGGGTAGGGTCTTGAATCGCTCGATCGGGATCATATACTCCACGCCAATCAAGCGTGCATTCTTCGCCTGCGAATCGTAGATAAGACACTGTCTCAATTCGTTCGTCAGATGCGTGCAATAGTGCACGGCCTCGACGTTGCGCTTCAAATCGCCTGCGTAGTTGTGGAAGGCATGGTAGCAGACGCAGATGGAGTTGAGAGGATCAAAGGACTGTGTTGCGCTAGTGACGGATTCGAGTGCAGCTTCCTTAAGATTAGACATCGTGGGTCTTGATTGAAAGTATTCGATGCGACATGGCGATTTTATATAATCGCATCGATCGATTTGAGTCATAGATTGCACGTCACCAATGAAGAAGTGCTTCGCGCATGAGAATAGTTGCACTTCTGACAACATTGATTCTTGTTCATAGCATTGATGGCCTACCGTAGTAGAAAGATTGCGAGGAGCATAATGAGAAGAGCAACAAGCAGAGGTACCTTGAGCACATCGAGTGTGATCCACGTAGCATTTGGGACGTGTACTTCGGCGATAAGTCGTTCGTTGCGCACGAAAATCTCCTGAGCTTCCGCTGCAAGCGCGTCTTGTTGCTTCGAGCTCAAGTTTTGCTCAACAAGAGCATCGAATCGATCGCGGTGGGCTTTCTTAAGTCCCTGTACGTTCTCGGTGTCGAAAGAGAAGATGTGCGTTCCTTGCTTCATGCTGTCTTCTCTGGACATGCCCGGCTTTGTGGGAAAGAAGCCGTACCGCTTGACCATTTTGCTTTTTATGATTTGTCCTCCGGCAAAGAGCGCAAGATACATGACGCTCGTGTACGCGAGCAACTTGACGGGGTCGTGTTTGGCGATATCGTGTATATGATCGACGTAGGCTTGTAGCGCTTTTGAAATCGGCTTTCTCAAGACATCATCTGCTTCTTCGTCATAGTAGAAGCGCAAGTCTTGCTCAATCTTGTGCGTGCGCTCAAGCACAGGATCATAGATCTCGTTCATAACAGTTTGTAGCTTTGCATCCTTGCATGAAGCTCTGGCCTCTCTCAGCTCTTCCTCGAATGCCTTGTAGACAAAGTAGAATGGCAAGATGTAGGCACGGAAAGCGATAGGACTCTTGAGCGCGAGTAAGAGCTTGACGTTGGCGAGCCTGTTGTTGCGCGCATGCACGGCGCGTGTCTCATGAGCTATCCTATCATTGATTGAGCTTGAGGTCTTGCTCATAGCTAGCAAAAGGTACGTTCAGCAAGAGTAGGTTGTGGTCAATGAAGGGTACGCCATACCTACGACTACATATGAAGGACAACATGGACGGAGAAAGGGAGTGGAGGGTGCAATGGAATCTAGCACGCGCATCCACTTGACCTCGAATCAGTCAGGCTCAAGTTGATGGGATCGGAAAAGTCGCCGCCAAAGTCATCTGCTGCCTCTTGCGCGAGTGCATTCCGTGCAATCACCTCAAATGCCTGCTCGACATTAAGCGCTTCCTTGGCTGAAGTCTCAAAGTATGGAATATTGCCCTTTGACTGGCAAAAGGCCGTCGCCCGCTTCTGCGATATCTTCTGTTAGTGCATGGAAAGGTCAAGGGCTTCATACCATGCGCTTGCTATCCTCCACATCGATCTTGTTGCCCAGCACGACAAAGGGAAAGTTGTCTGGGTCTTTCGGTGCCGCCTGGATTAGAAATTCATCGCGCCAAGAGTCGATCGCATCAAAGGACTTGGCATTGTTGACATCGTAGACGAGAACGCAGCAATCGGCGCCTCTGTAGAAAGCCACACCAAGTGACTGGAAGCGCTCCTGACCTGCGGTATCCCATAGCTTGGATTAATTCACGCGCTCTTCTCTATGCACTCTTCAAAACTCACCTGCATCGTCACAACCCTGTCATCAATGACGACTTCCTTTGTAAGGAAATCCGCGCCGATCGTCGCCTTGTACTGATTACTGAACTTCTTGTTGACATATTGGTGCATGAGTGATGTTTTGCCGACGCCCGAGTCGCCGAGAATGATGACCTTGAGAAGCACCTTGCGCGGCATGCTGGGCCTTCTTTCTAGTGAATGTGTTGCCTTCTTGTCTGTGGTTGTCGCCCTTTTCTTGACGTCGCAACAAATCAACCTGAGACGCACGAAGAGGCAATACTACTAGTGCTTAAATGATGGATAGATGATTGCTGAAGCAGATTGATGCTATGGAAGAACAAGCTGCATCATCCAAGAGACGAGCTATCGAGGCTGCTTCGTCTGTCACTGTTGCGCCTCATAAGATCAGCTGCAGAAACAAGCATAAAGGGCATAACGCGCCCCTGAAGCAGGCCAAGCTCACAAAGCTCGACTCGCCTGTCAAAAAGATTGCGCAGAGCGTCAACGATCGGCGTGCCATAAAGTTAAAAGTGAACAAGACCGGGCGCCCGTCTAGTGCTACTTCAAATGACACGAAGGAGAAGCAGGCGGCAAGTAGGAAGGCCGTTTCAGAGACGCTCGTGCTCAGCAGTGACGGAGAGTCAGACGAGATAGCAGGACCAGTCAAGGCGAAAGAAAGACCTCAGAAGCTGAAGCAAACGAAATTACTTTCAAGCAAGAAGCGCCCTGCGCCAGCCCAAGTCGTGCAAAACAAGATGAAAGAGAAGCGGCAAAAACAGAGCAAGATTGACTTTGCTCCTGGGCCATCTCGATTGTCTACACCTGATAGCGAAGAAGAAGCATTTCGTGCGACTCAGCTTGAGCCGGAGGGTCAAACGCGCAAGGCGAGGAAGGCTGCTCTGACATTTGAAGAAGAAGACAGCCTCTTTAGCGAACCAGAGTCTCAAGTGTCAAGACCGCTTACAATCCTCGTTGAAGATGAAGATAGTGAGGATGAGCTCATCACTCCCGCACGCAGGCGAAGGCGATATATGCCTCCACCAGACGATCCTAATTCAGCAACCCAAATCAAGCGCTCTCTAACTCCAGATCTCGATGCATACGAAGATGAAGAGGCGTCTGACTTTGACTTGGATCAGCGCAAACTTGCTACGAAAACATCCGGTCGCGGGCGTAATGCAGGCAAGGCACAATATCGTTCTGCTTTGGAAAAGCTCAAGCGGCGCAAAGCGGGACTGCCATCAGACTCAGAGCCTTCGCAGGATGAGATTGAGCCAAACGAGGCATCTGACGACGAGCGGCATTCTCTTGGTTCATTCGAAGTCTCTGGTGATGAAGACGTCGAAGCATACGACCCGGCTCGCGGTCTGGAGGATCTAGAGGCAGATGTTCCAGCTGAGTATCATCAACCACGCGACCCACTCTCGCTCTTCAAGATTTGCTGTCAATGGGAAATTCTCGACCTCATTCTACCTCAAGGAGGACTCGAACCAGATCGCTACTTCAAGACTGCCATCCAATGGTTGCGCGATCGTACAACAGCCAAAGCAGAGATTGCCAAGAGTAGTATCTGGAGACGTCAATATGTGCGCGCCCTGGAACATGGGCCTGATCTTGTCGCCTGTGAGACTGGCAATCTTGGATATTACTGCGACGCATGTGGCCGTACGAATCGTATCGCGACCTACGTTGTGCGATTCGAAGGAAGTCGATACGATCATGTCACGCTCGAAGACTTGGGGTCAGATGCAGACTCATCTGAAGATGACTTGTATGTCGATGCACAGCGACTCGATGATCCAGTAGAAGAACGCAAGCGCAAGGAACGTGCCTTGCGGCAAGAATTTAACCTCGGCGTTAATTGCTTTGAAAAGACTGAGGTTGTGCATGATCTTTATCACTTACGCAAGCATCTGCGTAATGAGATCTTCGACAAGCTTACTGATCTCGGCCATTTTTCCGTCGTTGAAAAGTATGCACGCAGTATCATGACTCACGAGCAAAGAATCGAGCAAGCGAATCAATTGACCGAGGAGCTCGACAGTAAGAAGATCATGTCACGCTTATGGTCAAGTTCGTATTCTAGTGGCTGTTCTGTACTAACGATAGAATATAAGGAGGTCATTGATCAAGGCGAGAGTTATATCGTTGATCCCAATGCTGGAAAAAGACGGTCCAAGTATGTACTCGGCTGAGGATGATATGCAAGTAGTTGATGAGCGAGATAGCAAAGAGCAAAAAGTCCGAAGCAGCTTCCATCACAATGCTACTCACGAGCGCCCACTAATCGAATCCACCTTCTAACGCTTCACGATTCGCTGCTCCATTACTGGCCTGACGAGTATCGCTCATTGAAGGAGGGGCCGCACTTTTATTAATCGAAATGCGACCAAATGACTCCGCGCCAGAACTGAACTCGGGCGGTGCCCGGAACTGAACAACTCTGCTAACCACCCGGACTAAGGGCATTGTGCGTCAGGAAGAATGATTGAAGATATATGCAGGGTCAAATTGCTTATGTAAGCGCAAGACTAAGAGGGTGTTTTAGCGGGTGTGCTTGCTGGAGTCTTTACTCCTGCAGCCAGTCCCGCACTGTCAGTCAGCCGTATCGGCAGACTTTCGTGAGATAAAGCTCATTTCATCCTACATATTCAGCCATAGCCGTAGACTCTATAGCAATGGAAAGAAATACAAAAAGCAAGAAAAGGAATGCGAATCGATCGAAAGAGCTCGCCTTGCTCCTTACAGCTGAGTGCTTGTCTAGAATTTCAGCTGACAGGCTCAATTAGACTGAACAGTTGATATTATCGAGCTAGCGTGAAACACGAGGACTCGTTAGCTATCCATGAAACTGCTCTAGAAATTGCTCATTGAAGCCTCGGTTGCTGCCATACCTCACAAGTCATCAAAAAAGTTGTTCTTTGGCGCAGCTGGTATCACCGGTGCCATTTTGGCCTTTTTCTTTATTGGCTCTCCTTCTAGATCGACCTGTGATGACGCATGCTGTTGAACTGAGCCTGGATGCTCCTCTTCTTCACTGTCGTCTTGGTCTGACTGGTCCACCTCATCCTTTTCTGACGCATCGCTCGTGCTGAATTCATCGCCGCTGCTGGCAGCCTTTTGCTCCTCATGAGCCCGTTCTTCTGCTTCGAGTGAGAATATTCTGAGTGTTGGGCCAGAGATTGCAAAGACCCATTGCTCCTGAATGGCAATTCCTTCAATGGGCTCTTGATGCTCCTCTCCAAAATCTCCAATTATACGCAAATACTTGTTTGGCAAGACTTGTAATAGCCTAATCTTGCCATCAGAACCACCGACGAGAACATGATCGTCGTCAACACGAGCCAGGCACTCAACACCAATTTCATCATCTGCCTTGTTCCGGCCACCTCGCTTCCCTTTGCTGCTTGCTTCGGCCGGCGGTAAAATTCTGTCATTGCAATCGCCATAGTCTCCTTTGTTGAAAATCTCAATCACGCCAGAAGCTGTACCAACAATGAGTTTTGGCTTTTTGCTTGATCGTTTGAGCATGGTACAGCATGCGAGATCATCTTCTTGGTCATCTGACCGCTTGATGGCCTCATTTTTGCTTGATCGCAGGTCATGAATGGATAAGGTCCCATCCCCAGAGGTCGCAAGCACAAATTTGCCATCGACGCCTTCGAGTGACGAGATGTAGTCTTCGTGCGTGCTACTGTAATTCCTTATAGGTTCTGTGCCACTTTCTGCCGTACAATCCCATGAGCGTATACAGCCATCATCGTCGCCAGTGCAGTACATCCGATCACTTACGAAGCACAAGGCATTGATGCTTGCCTTGTGGGCATTCGGGAACTTTTGCAGTACACGGCCAGTCTTGCTGTCTGCATGCTTCAAAGCGCCTTCAGAGCCGGCAGTTACGAGACTCTTGCCGTCTGGAGAGTAAGCCATGGCCCTACAAGCCTGCTTATGCCTTTTCGTCTCCCATAGGAGTTTGTGCGAGCGGGAGGGATCTTCTTGATCGTACTCGTAGCACTCTACATGTCCAGTGACAAAGCCAAGAGCATAATCCGTTTCTAGCGGGCTGATTGCAATAGAGACGATGTCATATTCAAAGACTTGCTCGTCAATCAGCTTGCTAGTCATACAGAAGACAGAGAGTGTGTGGTCAGGAAAGTGTATTCACCGGTCGCTACAAAATTTGTCGCTGTAGACCATCCCAGGTGACAAGGAGTGAGCCAGCTTTTATGATCATTGGCAGCTAAGCTGAGGCTATATGCGGGTCACCGATGAGACTATTGTTTCTCGGTACAACGGAAAGAGACTGAGTGCTCGTAAATATGACGCTACTCAGCTGAATGCTTCCTGTGTGTCAATTGCCATCGTTGCCCATCCATACGGACCATTAGGTGGCTCTCAGAGCGATGCTGTTGTTGTACGTCTGGCACGAACGCTTGCAAGTTGCGGCCTTCGAGTCTTCACCTTCAACTTCCAGTCGCCGCCTTCTTGGCGCGGAGAACGGGAACGTGCCGACTACTTGGCTGTGTTGAAATGCGCCATAGACGGAGCTTCTGATGCGAGACATATCGTGTGCTGCGGCTACTCTTATGGCTCTCTGTGTCTGCCTTCTCCCAACGAGCTTAAAGTCCTGCAGCCAAACGCGAGCATCAGCTATGTAGCGGTCTCGCCGCTTTTGCCTCCCGTCAGCACGGCCTTGACCTTGTCAACGAAGGATGCCTATGCAAGTATGAGAGGCTCCACGAATGAGTTGTCGACAAGCACACTAGCTGTGTTCGGTGATGCAGACCAATTCACATCGAGCAAGCGACTAGAGCGCGTCTGGCAAGGGTACGGCCGGACAGTCACTGGAGCTGACCACTTTTGGCGCAGCGAAAGACATCTGAAAGCCCTTTTGGACCATGTCCGGTCCTTTATAGATGCTCATGCAGGCTCAGATGCGCCTCCCATCTCCTGCATAAGCTAGTGTTGCCAGCAATCACATGTCAGGGACGACTCTCCTGACTGCACCACATCTTCATCCACGCTCTCCGACCAATTTTCAAGATCTTCTGGCCAGCTCGCATCGATCAGACCAGCGGTCAATGAGCTCTGCTACTCCAGAGATAGAGAGTTCAGACAGTGCAAATGTGTCAACCGCACCAACAAGTGGCAGCAAAGGCTCGACTGCTTCACTGACGGCTCGTCGTCTTGGGTACACGAAACCAGCTGCGCCTGCACCTTTCGCTGCATCTGCGCGAGCGCGAAGCTCAGTCATGAGTTTACCGGGAATCGACCATCTACAGCATTACTTTGCGCGTGCGAAGACGGCGCGACAACTCGGACATCATGTCACTTCACGATTGCCGGCCGGTTGTGGTAAGCCGATGCACGGCATGTTGCCAGAGGAGGACAACTGCTCAGAACTAGGAGAAGATCTATTGAAGCAAGCTGCCTGGACCCCTCTACCGCCCTCACCAATACAAGCGAGCTATGCTCGACACGTCAGTGGGGATGTTGATCCTCGCAGGCGACGAATTGTGCTTCAAGAAAAAGCAGCGTCTGTGCGACGCATCTTGCAAGAGTTCACTGATGTAGTCGAAGCAGATCAATCTCGCTTTCAAGAGTTGGAAGGATGCGTGACAAGCTGCGTGCGTGCCGCTAGAGCATACGCAACGGCCATGCCTACGCACGAGCTAGAGACCCTTTCTGACGGACAGCAACACCTCTTTGTGGAAGGAGCGATCCGCATCAAGACTTGTCTAGCTCAAGTGGTCGAGGATCAGTTGGGCAGTGGCACGGAGATGCAAGAAATTCGCATATGGATCACGCAAATCGACGAATTCCTTGCGCAAGAAGATACAGAAGCGCAAGCTCGGGCTGCATTGGCGTGGCTGCAGCCTGCAGTCGGTGAGCAGAGCAAAGAAGCTATCATGCAGCGCTATCACGCGTTTCTTGTCTTTCATGACCCCATGCTACCACCTTTGACAGACCCATTGGTCGACCAAGGGCGCTTTCTTATGGAGTTGCGCACAGGCTTGCGTCTTTGTCTTATCTTCAACCACTTTGTTAATAGCTCGACCAAGCCATTTGGCCATATTCAGGAATGGCACGCAGAGACAAGCATTCAATGGCGCGTAACCAATAATTTATCTTATTGGCGCAAAGCCGTCGAGCTTCGTCTGGGATTAGATCTCAGCGCGATGAACATCAAGAGCGTATACACATTTGATGAAACAGGTCAGTCGCAGCTTCTCCAGGCTGTGTCAAGCTTTTGCGAAGCTGCCATCAACGAAGTTGCCCAGTCGCTTCATAATGATACTCACAATCGCTAAGATATGGCGAGCATTCCACCAAAATTTGAGCATTGAGCGAGACTTGATGCAAATACACGACCTTTCAAACCCCGTCGTCATGAGACTGCCTGCAGAGCTTCGAGCAAGTGAGGCGCATCAGGTTTAGCAGCGACGACGACATTTTTACAATTCCACTCATCCACAAGGTAGCGCTCTGTAGTAGGTCCAATGCATGCAATGCGCGTCCTGTCCTTGCTCTCCTTGAGATGCGCCAATGCCACATTTGCGCCCGCAGGCGAGAAAAAGACGAGCGCTGTGATGCGTTGTTGTGCTTCTTGCGCTGCTTGAATGGCACGGGCGAAGTTTTGGGCAAAGTCCTCATTTTCTACCGTCTTGTAAACGACGAGTTCTTGTAGAGACATCCGTGCAGCTTGCATGCGTCGCGTGATTATGTCCCTTCGCTTGTCGCCCACGAGAAAAAGCAATGGCTTTGTGACCGGGCTGTGCCGCCTCGACAATATAAAGTCAGCTAGCGCGTCACCATTGCCAGACTCCGAGCCAAGGATTTGTTCAAAGCCCAAATTGGCGATTGCGCGGTGTGTCGCAGGCCCGACCGTGAATACTTCTTGTGCGAGTATGCTTTGTCTTTCCGAGTCTGACAGCCCGGGCAGGACAAGTCCGAGTGCTTCCACGGAGCGTTGCGATGTGACGATCATCCCAGAAAAGCTCTCACAGCGTATACATAGCTCTTTCAGCTCCTGCAGCTGACACATCGCATGATCGAGCACCGGAACAAAGTAAGGTTGCGTGCTGTTCTCGACAAAAACGTGTTCATACGGGTCACTTGGGACTGATCTCGTTTTGAGTAAAATGACTGCCTCTTTCCTGAAAGGTGGCGTCAACTGAGCAGGAAGACTTTCAAAGAGAGCTGCAGCTTTACCAAGCTGAACGTTGCCACCACAAAGAATGATGCCAATATTCGAGATGTTTGCCAGGGCTCGAAACTTTTCGTTGTACAATGCGACAGCCAGGCCGACGGCACCGGATGGCTCAATCACCTGCTTCATTCTTTCCCAAACATACTTCATTGCTCGAATAATCTCCTCTTCAGTCACTGTAAAAATGTCGTCCACATGCTTTCGTATGATCTGGAAACCATTGTCTCCAAGCGCAGTCAGAAGGCCGTCGGCGCAGCTGACGGGAGGCCATTGGCCTTGCCTCACTCCAGATCTCAAAGATTCTGCTGCGTCAGCTGCCAGAGCTGGCTCACAGCCAAAGACGCGGGTGCTTGGTGACAAAGCCTTGACCACCGTTGCACAGCCAGATAGCATGCCACCTCCGCCAACGGGCACAAGGACTGTATCGAGCGGTGCGTGTCCAGATTCTGCTGCTTGTTCAAGTAACTCCAACATTTGTGTACCTTGACCTGCCATGACATGTAGATTATTGTATGGATGAATAAAGATTGCGCCTGTTCGCTCGACAATCGCTTGAGCAGCTTGTTCACGCGCTGCCAATGTTGGCTCGCATTCACTCACCACTGCCCCATATCCGGCCACGGCATCTTTCTTGACCTGTGGAGCCGTCTTTGGCATGACCACATATGCAATTGTGCCTGCTTCGCGTGCTGCAAGAGCCAGAGCTTGTGCATGGTTGCCAGAAGAGTGGGTCACCACCCCACAAGAAAGTTGTTCAGGTGATAATTGCAGCACAGCATTCGTGGCCCCTCTGATCTTGAAAGCACCTATACGCTGCATATGCTCGCATTTGAATAATAGCTTGCGTTTCTGTCTAGAGGTTGAAGCAAGTGCATCAAGAGTGGAGCTGGTCATGATGGGTGTGCGGTGCACTTTACCGTGTATGCGAATGGAAGCATCAATGACATCGTCAATAGAGATAGGGAGCGTGTCTTCAGTCATTGACAGCTCAGCTTAGTATTCTGAGATTGTAGGTCAACGCCAAGCAGCTAGGTATGCAGATATATGGGTTGCCCGACACCCATTCGTCGACCTCGCGCGTTACCGTGAGACATTTGACGACAACTTTAATGCCCAAGCAGACAAGAGACCAGAGCCTGGAGGACAGCGGACAGCATTAGTTATGTGTAGGATAGTTCTTCTGACTGCTGGCTGAATTCGTTCGGAAGAGTGCTTGCAAGCCCTCCTTGACAAAGCTCGAAAAGGCCGACGTGTGACTGCTATCGAATTCTCTGAAGCCTACATCAATTTTGCACGCACGCGAGTAGCCCGATCACAATAAAGTAAAGCTGAAAACACCTTTCAGCGTCCAAGAAGCTCAAAAGATTACTGCACAAGACAATCGTATACCCACAAAACCCCTTTCGATATGCGCGATTCAGACTTGCCTGCTTGGGTGGCTGAATACTTGCAGACGCGTCCGTTCGACAGCCTGCAAGACAATGAGCTTTTCTTGGCAGCGATGAATAAATATATTTTCAAGAGGCTCAATCAGGCCGTTCATCACATTGACGAGCTTGAAGGTTGCCGATGCTTGAGTCTACTGCTTTTGGACCGCCGTGGCAAGGCTATAGTGCTACGGAATTACGCCTTGGGCTCACTTCAGGTGCGCATCACCATGACGAAAATCTTGGAAATGTATGTCTTTGCGGGCAGAGATCCGTCTGCGATGACCGAAGAAGAACTGTTCTGGGTATGCTCACTTCGTCCGAAGCCAAGAATTAACAATCTAGAAGCTGGTCGCCGCGTACGGACCCGAGCCAAATTTGCGCGTGTCTACTTTGACTATTCGGCATTTACAAGAATCGGTCCGTCCTCGGCTCTGGCGCGAAGTTCTGCCCACTATTGTGCTGCATCCTGTGAAGAATTACCGGTACGACCCTTCTGCACCACTCGCGAAGGTCATCGAAGATTTGACGAACGAATACAGTGGAAGCGCTGAAACGCTGCCGCTCAGGATCCAATTGGTCGACGAGGTCGGACAGTCTCCAGAGTTTCTGCCGCAGCTTTACGACTTTGCGGCTCCAAGTCCCACAGGAATCCATACTTCACCGCCGCCACAGAGCTCAAGCTCGGATCTAGCTTACAACAGGCATAGCGATTCAGATAAGTCGGATGTGACTCAGACGCTCATTCCTGTTGAACATTTGCATACAGAAATGAAGGATGTGAAGAGGCGTCGGCAAAGGCGGAGCAATCAAGCCAGGGCCGTCTTGTATGATGATCAATCACTGGACTGAAACTCTGACTCCGGTGAGCATAGTTGCTGGCGAGAGGCGGATGTCCCCTCTCCTCATTACACGGACTGTCTCGCTCATCAACCCTATCGTCATTTGGCCCGAGATGCGCAGGCCGCGGTCAGACAGCTCGCGGACGAGGATCTTAGATTTTGCCATGCTGCACAAATTTTCTGACAATCGCATAGCATTTGATCACCAGCATGTCTATACTTCAGGGAGATTCTTCCGTCCGGTGGTTGCAAATGCACTCGGTCTGCGTTTGACATCGACAATCAGGATAGTTGGCACAGCATAATGGCTAGTCTAGACCCGAACGGACAGCAAAGTCCTAGTGACGGGACTTTGATGATGACGCTCAAGGCCGATTGTATTCAATTGGCGGAGGAGCAGAAGGCCTTCTATCGAAGGCTGTGGAAGAACTTGTTGGCCACGTTGGCCGCAATGTAGTCATGTGCCAAGCGGCCGACTCCGGGAGACGCAGCCGAAGCTGTTGATCAGCTTTCACACCCTCATGAGCCGCTTCGGCTCTGCTATGGCGCCGCACAATGCAAACTTCGGCTATGTCATGCGATAAAGCCTGATTCTGGGGCAGGCGATCATGATAATGCCTTGCTTGAATAGACCGGCACTCCTGGAGGCTCTGGGCTTCAACTACATTGTCAACCTGAACACGATTTTCTGCTCCCTCCCAGCCTCCATACTCGACAGTCTTACGATAAAGCAACTCCTCCACAGCTCGAAACGACTATTGAGTTTCATGGCATCTCGAGCCACACCTAGTCACCTGATTAAGTGAGAAACAGTGCCCACATCTTTGCCTCATCTGACGATGAACAATGGTTGGATCGACGGCGATGGAGTCTATCGGACGACTAGCAAGGCGCGAACTACTAGCCAGGCTCATGGCATCTCGACAGTTGCGATCTTGCCAGCTTTCAAATCTAGGTTGACCAATATGGAGCAAGGAGACATTAAGAAGGCACCATGGCTAAAATCAGGCGCGTTCTTTTCTCAGCATTCAATGGAGTTCTGTCGTACGGCTTGTCCGTTGGCCTCTGAGCTGCGCGAATACTTGTCTGACGACTGGGATGTTTCATGACACGTGCGTTTGATTGAATCGAGGACACCGACACCTAGGTCTCGAAGGGACGAGTGCATACCATTCCTGATTGTCTAAGGTATGATTGTCTTGGGTCCAAAAAGCGGCGTTCGGAAGTCTAGTCAGCCGCAATGGAGGTCTCCTCAGAGGAGCTATTGCGAAATATTTTAGATGGCTTATCAGCACTTCTCTCATTTACAGAATTACTCTGACGAAGAGTTTTGATAGTAGCTACAGTTGGACTCCGGGCCATCCCGAGCTTGTTTGTATTCAAGCTCGCTGCAGGTCGAGATGTGTTACGGAAGATTTTAATGATTTTGAGGTTACCCAGGTCGTCTCGACGGCATCTGAAAACGCGTGAGAAAGGCGAAGCGTGTCGCCGTTGTGATCTCAAGTGCAATATTGCATACGCGCGATTAGCCTACCACAATACAAACTAAAGCTAAAAACCCCTTTCAGCGTCAGGAGCTGAAGAGAATACCGCTATAGACAATTGCATACCCACAAGAACCCCTTTCGATATGCGCGATTCAGACTTTCCTGCTTGGGTGGCTGAATACTTGCAGACGCGTCCGTTCGACAGCCTGCAAGACAATGAGCTTTTCTTGGCAGCGATGAATAAATATATTTTCAAGAGGCTCAATCAGGCCGTTCATCATATTGACGAGCTTGAAGATAGCCGATGCTTGAGTCTACTGCTTTTGGACCGCCGTGGCAAGGCTATAGTGCTACGGAATTACGCCTTGGGCTCACTTCAGGTGCGCATCACCATGACGAAAATCTTGGAAATGTATGTCTTTGCGGGCAGAGATCCGTCTGCGATGACCGAAGAAGAACTGTTCTGGGTATGCTCACTTCGTCCGAAGCCAAGAATTAACAATCTAGAAGCTGGTCGCCGCGTACGGACCCGAGCCAAATTTGCGCGTGTCTACTTTGACTATTCGGCATTTACAAGAAATGGTCCGTCCTCGGTTCCGGCGCGAAGTTCTGCCCACTATTGTGCTGCATCCTGTGAAGAATTACCGGTACGACCCTTCTGCACCACTCGCGAAGGTCATCGAAGATTTGACGAACGAATACAGTGGAAGCGCTGAAACGCTGCCGCTCAGGATACAATTGGTCGACGAGGTCGGATATCCTCCAGAGTGTCTGCCGCAGCTCTATGACTTTACGACTCCAAAGCACACAGAAATTGATACTTCGCCACGGCCAAGGCGCTCAAGCTCAGATCTGGATTACGACAGGCATATTGATTCGGACGAGTCGGATGTAACTCAGGCGCCGATTTCTGTCGAGCACTTGCATACAGAAATGAAGGATGTGAAGAGGCGTCGGCAAAGGCGGAGCAATCAAGCCAGGGCCGTCTTGTATGATGATCAATCACTGGACTGAAACTCTGACTCCGGTGAGCATAGTTGCTGGCGAGAGGCGGATGTCCCCTCTCCTCAATACACGGACTGTCTCGCTCATCAACCCTATCGTCATTTGGCCCGAGATGCGCAGGCCGCGGTCAGACAGCTCGCGGACGAGGATCTTAGATTTTGCCACGCTGCACGATGTATTCGACAATCGCATAGCATTTGCAGTATCTCTAGGGACGGCCGCCGGTACCACATCTCGGCATATATGCCTTTTGAAACACAGCGCAATGATCATCATGCATCTGCCCCGAAGATCTAATTCACGGCCCGCAGCACCAGGGTATTTGAACGGTCCGACAACACATGTATGACAGGCGCCTTACACAAATTACATTACACTACATTACTAGACTAGCACCAATCCGTGCATAAGCACGACTCGCAAAGCAACTTTGTGCTCGATGCAGCTCGATGCAGCTCGATGTAATGTGATTTAGGTAAGTGACCGTCAAGATCTGCGGTTGCAAGCCGAGCTCGTATACAGTCTCTCGCGCTGGATAGTGTTGACGGTTAGAACTTGGCCGCACAAGCGCTCATCCTGTCCCTTAGATGGTCGGCGCGGTATGAAGAGGTGCACTGAGGGTAGATTTGTTGCTGATCGCGATGGGCGGCTGGCACGAAGACCGACCGGCACTCACATGTGCGTCGCTTGTGGTGGACTGGGGAAGATATTGAAAAATGCCCGCTTTTCGCCATCCTTTTCATCGAACAACAAATAATCGACAACAACATGCACTACTTTGCAATGCTTTCTACTCCTTACCTCGCGCGCTGAGTGAGGTGATGATGGCTCTCATATGCTCTGCCAGAACTCTGACGAGATGAGCATGATCAACTTGGCAATTTCGGACAAGTGTTTCGGTGGTAGCGCAAGACGCGAAAGTCTGTCATCAAAGCTTATCCTGTTCCAATCTGGTGTTCAGCTGTGCTCTCATGGTAGATGTACATGTTCTGCCGTGCGCTGAAATAGCAAAAAAAGCTCTTCACATCGCTTTGCTTCTATCATGTGTGTACGCCGCAGTCCATCTCACGTAGTGGCCTAGATCCTACTGATGACACATGAGCACTTTGCAATCCCTTGAGAAGTCTTGAAATTCCGTTGCGAACAGCTGAGAGTGCAGTCTGCCTGGAGATTCTATGTTGGACTGGCGAGGACGACACCCACTAACAACAAGAATCAAAATGCCAAAGAAAAGCATGCTCAAGGCTACGATTAGGCGAAAAGACGCCGAGCTTGTCTTGTAAGACACTCAGCTCGCCACGAAAGACGCGCAGCTCGCGCAGGCCGGCGCGGCAATCGCAAATCTGGAGCAGCGATTGGCCAATGTCGAAACCGAGCTTCAGCAAGCTAATATGACAGCACAGCGCTTGCCGGATGAGTGCCTGGAGGTTGTCATGCAATCCAAGCTTGTGCAGCAGCGACGTGCCATGCGCCTCTGTGGCGCCAACCTCGCACGGAGCGGCGAGCAGGTGCGATTCGTGTTCGCTGCGATCGCCGCCTTTGTCATCTTCGGACCCACATTGCGCCGCCACTTGGCGGCGCCAATGTCGACGGAGGCAAAGAAAACGTACGCCTGGACCATCCTCGGATCGATACCGGCCTCACTTTTGCTTCGAATGATCTTCTGGCTGGTCAATGTCACTTTCAAGGAGGACCATGCGCCAGCCGCAGGCACAACCTTAGCCGACAGAATCGTCGCAGGCTTACACAGAGCTGAGCAAGAGGAAAAGGAAGAGCATTTCAATTGGAGGCCACAGTTCAGCTGGCCGGAGTGCCCGAAAGACATTCTTCAATATTTTCTCTTTACGCTCGTCTATCTCACATCGGCCTTATACATCGCACAACTATGTACCCAAGGGCTGACGGAGGACTTCTGGTGGAGCGTCGTTAGCCTCGCCAGCCTAAGTGCCCTCTTCGTTGTCTTCCTTGTGCCCTTGTCGCGCGGCGCGCAGAGATACAGCGCATGACAGCTGGTCCTTCAACATCAAGTGTGATTGCGAGCAGAAGCGTCAATTGCATCGTTCATAGAATTAGCGAGCATTTCTTTCGTGCATCAGTGGCTCGCATAGATAGGCTAAAGCGCAACAGCATCGAAGATCCATGGATACTCTCTGCTACCGATCGCCGATCCCTGATTCCGCAACACCGTGAGACAATTCACGACAATTTTATTTCTAGACGCACACAAAGCAAGCTTGAGAGGTATATATCGCATAGAGTGCTGCATCGCAACTTAAGCTCAGTATGGCTGGAGAAAAGAAAAGGAAGCGCGCTGATGCTGCGATAATAGAGGCCGCCCCGAATCATGCAGCGACAACCACTTCACTGCTGCAGTCCGATGCTGCATTTCCTAGAGGCGGTGCGAGTGCACTCACGCCCCTCGAATACAAGGAAGCGGCGAATGAAGCACGCCAAGAGCTATTCGATGACGGCTTGAACGGCCATTTTGGCGACACGGCAGAAGCGAACGAGACTGGGCCCGGAGCTAAAAAGAAAATTAGGCGTCGCAAATCGGGCAAAGTCGACAATGCCCTTGTCGCGACAAGCGACCTCGAACCACGACAAGCCAAGATTGAGGGTCTCTCTTTTAGACGCATGACGCCAGATACTGTGGTTCTAGGCCAAGTCACTGCCATTGGACCAGTCGATTTGACGATCGCCTTGCCAAATAATCTCAATGGCTATGTTCCTATTGGCAGAATTTCTGCAGCCTTCACCGCTAGACTATCGTCAGAAGATGAGGGTGATGTGAGTACGGACCAGGGTGAGGAGGATTCTGATGTGCCTGATCTGGATGAGCTCTTCTCAGTAGGGCAGTGGCTGCGCTGTGCCGTGACATCAGCATCGACCGGTGCTGCGGACAAAGACGGTCTTGCGACAAAGAAGCGGATCAACCTGTCTATTGATCCAGAAGTCGTCAACAAAGGCCAAAAGTCAGAGACATTACAGGCGCGATCAGTCGTGCAAGCTGCGGTGCGAAGTGTCGAGGACACTGGCCTCGTTATGGATCTTGGCACGGCAGATGCCAGCGGTTTCATCAAGGCCAAAGACTTGAGCACGGCAGTATCTTCTTACAAAGTCGGACAAGTGCTACTATGTCACGTCACAGCTCCTGCCACGGGCACAGGCCGCAAGGTAGTACAACTTTCGCCTGATTTGGCCAAGCATCCGAAGAAGCTCAAAGTCAGGGATCTCTTCGATGTCAAGGCAATTTTGCCGGGTGATGGAGTCGAGATCATTATCACGAATGCGCAGCTCAATTCGTTCTCTGGTATGGCGCTCGGTCACCTCGAAGCGACGTGCGATCTCTTTGCAAGCGGCTCATACGGCGCGCGCGAATTCAAGGAAGGAGAAAAAGTCTTTGCGCGTGTTCTTTTCACCCACACTGAGATGGAGCCTCGCAAAGTGGCCGCCTCCTTATTGCCACATGTTGTTGGTCTCACCAGCCCAGTCACAGCTTCTGGGTCTATGCCCCTCGAAGCTCTGCCGACCGGGTTCGTCGTTGGTGAGGCGAGTGTTAAGCACATTGAAGCTGGTTTAGGTATCTTTTGCAGTGTCGGCGTGGAAGGCGTTCTCGGCTTCGTTCATATTTCCCGGATGAGCGACGACAAGATCACGACTATTGACTTGAATGGTTCCTATCGCATAGGATCTATGCATCGCGCTCGAGTGGTAGGTTTCAGTGATGTGGACGGCGTCTACCTCTTGTCAATGGAGGAGTCAATTCTCGAATCCAAGTTCTTGAGCGTCGGTGATGCATCTATCGGACAGCTCGTCACTGGTACTGTCGATCGATTCATCATGGGAGGCATGTTTATCAAGCTTTCGAGCACAGTCACAGGCTATGTACCTGACTTGCATATTGCAGATGTCAAGCTCCAATTCCCTGAAAAGAAGTTCAAGGAAGGGGCAAGCGTCAAATGCCGCGTGCTAGACTCGGATGTTCTCAAAAAGCGGGTTACGCTCACCATGAAGAAATCTCTTGTGAATGCTGAGACGCCTATCTTCTCGAGCTACAATGATATCACTTCTGGTGCTAAGTCAACCTGTGTCATTGTCAAGCTTTACGACAGCGGTGCGCTGGTGCAGTTCTATGGTGGCGTACATGGCTTCTTGCCTTCGTCACAAATGAGTGAGGCGTACATCAGCAATCCAAAGGACCACTTCAAGATCGGTCAGACATTGAGCGTTACAGTGATCAGCATCAATGCAGAGGAGCAAAAAATGACTGTCAGCTGTCGAGATTCGAGTGCCTGGGATGAGTCCAAGCTTGACGCATTTTCGCAGCTCCAGATCGGCTCAGTGCTGGCTGCTACTATCACTGAAAAGACTGCCAATAAGCTTGTCGTGTCTCTATTGCCATCTGGTTTCACGGGTACCGTAGATGTCGCGCATCTATCCGATGGTGATACCAGCAAGTGCGACAAGGCGCTCGCCAAGGCTCGTGTTGGCGGCCATCTGAAAGAGCTCGTTGTGCTCGATAAGCAAGAAGTGCAAAAGCAGGTCATCCTGAGTGCTAAATCAAGCCTCATCAAGGCTGCCAAGGCTGGAACACTTGCAACGGATTTCTCGAAATTGCAGCGCGGTCAGCAGCTTGTTGGTTTCGTACGCAAAGCAGCAGACTATGGCGTGCTTGTCGGGTTTGCTAATGGATTGACTGGTTTGTGCTTGAAGCACAATCTGTCCGAAGAGCATGTCTCGATGCCAGCTGCGATGTTCTCTGTCGGTCAATCTGTTTCTTGTACTGTCACTGAGGTCGAATCTGCGCAACAGCGCTTCCAAGTATCGATCAAACCCGTTACAGCTCCAGGTAGAGTTGGTTCGCAAGAGTCGCTCGATGCACCTGTCGACAAATCCCTATCGTCAATCGCCGATCTCATGCCTGGCCGGGTGTGCAAGGTGCGTGTCTCTTCAATCAGGGATACACAGCTCAATGTTCTCTTCGCTGAGGGTGTTCAAGGTCGTGTGGACGTGTCTTCGTGCTTTGACGCCTACAGTTCCATCGAGGATGCTTTCAAGCCCTTGAAGCAATTCAAGCAACAACAAGAGATTACAGTCAAGGTCATCGGCTACCATGATGCGAAACTCCACAAATTCCTGCCATTGACACATCGCCAATTAAATAACAAGACCATATTCGAGTGCTCGGCGCGACCATCTGATATTGCTGCAGAGGGCGTACCGGTGATGGTTTTCTCTGATGTCAAAGTTGGAGAGCTTTACATGGCCTTTGTGAACAACATCAACCCTGACTGCCTCTGGGTTAATCTTTCGCCGCATGTGCGCGGTCGTGTCAAACTCTTGGATCTCGATATCGACGCGTCATCTGCGCAATCGCCTGAAGCAATCTCGCAGCGCTATCCGACGGGGTCAGCACTGCAATGCCGTGTCACGCATCTAGACTTGGCCACAAAGCATCTGGACTTGTCACAACGCGCTGTCAGTAAATCATCTGCTCCAATCACAGACCTGGACTCGGTCGTGGTCGGTCAAAGCTATCCAGCCAAGTTGACGCGTGTCGCAGAGTCCGGCATGCTTGCCCAACTCACTGACTCGACCACTGGACGTATTGGGCTGACCGATATCTCATCAGACTACCAAGCAAAGCCAACTGCTAGCTTCAGCAAGCATCAAATTTGTGAGGTTGTGGTCAAGGCTGTCGATGTTCTCAACAAAAAAGTAGCCTTGTCACTGCGTCAAGGAGGTGGCCCTGATCCTGAGATTGACACCGTGGCGGATCTTAAAGTTGGCAGTCGTTATCGTGGCTACATCAGGAATGTGGCAGATACGGGCCTCTTTGTAGAGCTCGGCCGGAATGTTGTTGCGCGCGTCAAGATCGCAGAGGTGTCTGATGCGTTTGTCAAGGATTGGAAGAAGCTTTTCACGGTCGATCAGCTCGTCTCTGGCACGGTCACCGCGGTCGACATCAAAGCCAAGCGTGTCGAGTTCAGCTTGAAGACAAAGCCTGGCGAGTCTGGCAAACAGCAGCAGCTAGGTGATCTCAAAATTGGCCAGGTGGTGGAAGCGACCGTCAAGAAGATTGAGGCATTTGGCATTTTCTTGTCAGTCAACAGCACCGGCGGCAAAGTGTCTGGCTTGTGCCACAAGTCTGAGATTGCGAGCAAGCCTGTTGCAGACATTAGCAAGATTTACTCTGTCGGAGATCTGGTCAAGGCAAAGGTTCTGTCGGTGGATGAGAGCAAGAAGCGTATTTCTTTCGGCTTGAAGGCTTCTTACTTTGGCGATTCCGGAGTTGTTGAAGATGAAGAAGACGAAGTGATGGCGGAAGATTCTGATGCACAAGTGGAAGAGGCCGCGCAACAAGACGATGCTGAAGAGGAAGAGTCAGAGTCGGACGATCAAGCATTCGGAGACAACGATGAGGTCGAGGATGATGACAGTGACGATGAGGAAGCCGAGTCCAGCGATGATGCAGATGGCGTTGTCTCACAAGCTGACAAGCCAGCTATCAAATCTGTCGGCTTCGATTTCACCGGCGCGAAAGTCTTTGGTGACAAGAACGACGAAAGCTCCTCCTCAGAGGAAGAGGCGGCCAAGCCAGCCAAGGTCAAGCGTGTCAAAAAGAGGCATCTAGTCGCTGCATCTGGCGATGGCTCTGCACAGACGCCTTCCGACTTTGAAAAGCTTTTACAAGGAGCGCCTGACTCTTCGCTCGTTTGGATCAATTACATGGCCTACCACATGCAGCTGTCTGAGGTTGGCAAAGCACGAGAGGTGGCCGAGCGAGCACTCAAAACTATCCACTTCCGCCGAGAAAAGGAGAAGCTAAACGTATGGATGGCGCTTATCAACTTGGAGAACAACTTTGGCTCAGACGAATCCCTCATGGAAGTCTTCAAGCGCTCTTGCCAGTTCAACGAACCACGTGAAATGCACGCACGTCTCGCTGGAGCTTTTATCCGTTCAGGCAAGCTTGACAAGGCTGATGAGATTTACGCAGAGATGGTGTCCAAGTTTTCAAGCAATCTGCCCGGCTGGATCGAGTATGCGCGCTTCTTGGCGAATCCTGATGAAGCAACTGGCAAGGCGGATATTGAGGCTGCGCGCGATTTGCTGCCTCGCGCGCTCAAATCACTGAGCAAGAAAGACCAACTTTCTGCTGTGCAGAAGTTTGCACAAATCGAATACAAGCTTGGCGATCCCGAACGCGGCCGCACGCTCTTTGAAGGACTCTTGTCATCGCACCCGAAACGCCTCGACTTGTGGAATGTGCTCATCGACATGGAAACACGTCAACAGCGCGACCCTATGGAAGTGCGCAAGCTGTATGAGCGGCTATTGGCTATGCCGCAGAGCTCACGCAAGGCAAAGTCGGTCTTTAAGAAGTGGCTGCAATTCGAAAAGGACTTTGGCACGGAGAATGATGTCGAGCGGGTCAAGGCTCGAGCAATTGAGTTTGTGGAGAGTCACTAGAGCAGAAGAGCATAGCGATAATGATTTATTTTGGTACAGATGCAATGCTAATGCCGATGCTAGTGCTAGTGCTGAGGAGTTACATGAAGGATGCGTCTTGATAGAAGACAGCATCACTGTTGCCTGCCGTGGACCGAATACTGGCCCTTAGGCTTTGGAAATGCGATGGCATTGTGAATGATTTGGATTTTGCGTACCGATTGCTTGAAGAGCCAAGAGAGCGCTTGAACCGATTGAAACGTGTAGAGGGCTGTTGATGGCGCCGGGGCGTCGATATCGAATATCTTGGCGAAGAAACAGGTCGCAGCATTGACCGCCTTTTGGGCGAACCACGATAAGACAGATAATCAGGAGTCTTGATAGTCGCGACGAGACTTGGGCGTGCAAGAGTGGCCGACTTCGAGGCAGGACTGCAATGCGCTTTCAGCATGTGATAGAGGTCGCCCAGGTCGACAACAGCCTTCGGAGTAAGATTGACAGGATCGCTCCGGCACCTGATTGGAGCAGCTTTACTATTTTGTAATGAACATTTGCGACGATTGTGCTTGCTCGATTCAGGAGCAGGCTTCTTTTCATCTTCTTCGACGTCTGAAACCCAATCGCTGTTGAGAGTAAGTTCGTCATTCTTATCATCTGACACGCAAGAAAGATCTCCAGACAATGAACAGACTTGGTTGGCGATGAGCAGGATATGGATGAGTTTGCGCAGGTTGACCTCATCTCGTGCGACGATGGCTTGCACATCAAGAAGGCTTATGTCCAGCTTAACGAGCGTTTTTGAAATTTCCACAAGAAGGAGATGAATCTGCCTGACCTGTTCTTTCGTTGACGTTTGTGTACGATGTTCGATTACCAGCCGCTCGCCCTGCATGCACTCGAAGAGCGCTACCAGGAGCAATGGCGACACCTCTGCATATCGCTTGACTTGAGGAAGATTATGTTTGACGAGAAGCGCATTGAGTTGAATGAGCGCCTGTTTAGCTGAATGCATAGGAGCCCGAAAGAGCTGAAGCTAGCTATAGAGCAACAGAGCAATACTAGATGATGGTTGAGGTATAGACTTCTGCAGCAGCTGGTTTCCTGCTCGATGAAATGCGACGAGATGGCGAGACAAGCGACAACAAACACGAGGTGTACAATAAAGGGCACAGGAAGGGGCCCTTGAGGCATCAATGAGCGACATGGAAACTATCAAGCTGCTGCTTATTGGCAACAGTAGCGCAGGCAAGTCGAGCCTTCTTCTGCGCTTCACATCCGATACATTTGCAGAGGTACGCGTTCTGCGCGCGCTTATAAATGATGCGCCGTCCCCGCGCGCTGCATAGCTGACTCGGCTCAATAGGAGGACAATCAGGCGACAATAGGTGTCGACTTCAAGACGAAGCTCATCAATTTCCGCGGTCAGAAAGTCAAGCTCACGATCGTACGCGCCCAAATTACTCTGTGTAATGGTATGCTGATCATTCGCAAGTGGGATACAGCAGGTCAAGAGCGATTTCGGACCCTCACATCGTCCTACTACCGCGGCTGTCAAGGCGTCTTGATTGTCTACGACGTGACTTCGCGCGCATCATTTGATCATTTGCCGCGCTGGACTGCCGAGTTGGACTCACATACAGCAGAGCAGGATGTCGTTACGTTTGTTGTTGGCAACAAGACTGATCGACAGGGCCGGGTCATCACCACTGAGGAGGGCGAAGCGATGGCAAAGAAATTGCATGCGGATGGGTATTTTGAGGCAAGTGCAAAGGATAACATCAATGTGCGTGCTTTATTCGTCAGCTTGACGGAGGAGATCCTCAAGCGCAGAGCACAAAGACCGAGTCCTGCGTCGGCGAAGCAATCTATACGTATGGATGCCGAGCAGACAGACAGTGGATGTGCATGTTGACCGTCATCATGACTCTGGAATTTCTCTTCTTATATTCGCGTGTAACGGCAAGCCACTTATTCATTTTGCTCACTCAGCTTCTCCTCCTCATCCCTGACAAAGGCCTCGAGGATCTCTTTGAACTCTTCTGGCTTTTCTGCCTGTACCCAATGACCTGCATCCACGTCTTTGATTTGGAACCGCGGGAAGAAGCGACCTATCAATGGGATTGTCTCGTCAGCGACATATTTGCTTCTTGAACCGCGTATGAAGCAAGTTGGCTTGAGGTAGCGTGCTTCTTCCGGCAGTATGGGAAAGTCACCGAGATAGTCAAGAGACTTGGCAAGCGTGCTGACAGCCACACGAAACTGCAGCTTGGATGAGCCATCTTGCTGCTTGCACTTGATGAGATTTGTCAATAGAAATTGCCTGATGGCCAAGTCGGGTTCGGTCTCCTGCAGCAGCGCATCTGCTTCTGACTGCTTCTGAAAGCCGCGCAAATCAATATCGCGCATGGCGCGCACATAGCGAGGAAATTCAGAAGTGAGTGTTGCGTCTATCGGCGCATTATCAACAGGAATGAGAAACTTGACAAAGTCGGGATACCGCAATGCGAGGACCATGGCAGTCTTTGCGCCCATAGAATGCCCTTGACTTAGCATATATCTCAGGATCATAGGCTTACCAATGACGATGGGCTCTCTGAGCTGATGCTCCTGTATGAAGTCCCTCACATCTTCAGCCATAACACTGTAGTTATGTGTTGTATCGTGCGGTGACTCGCCGTGATTGCGGGCATCGAGGCAGTAGACTTCGCGGTCTAAGTCTTTAGCAAAGGCTTTTGCACTGAGGATCAGTTTGAAGCTTGCAGAAACACGTAGCATACAGAGACTGCCAATTGGCTTTACTACCAAAAAGCCCATGCATGATGATAACTGGTGAGCGCGACTGAGCGGTATCATTTCGAGCTTTGGGGGCATGAAGCCGATAAGCGAGCTTGACTGTTTTTGAGGGTACTATGCTTGAAGCTGTAGACAGAGTGCGGCAATGATAGCATTGGTGTAGCAGATGTGATCTTCTGAGAAGCATACTGCAGCAAGCAAATGATAGCCAAATGGTTGATGGTGTGGTCGACCAGCGAAAGGGCGAAAATTGAATGGCAAGAAGGATGACAACCATCTGATTACATTCATCCCAGGCAAAGTGCCTTGTTGCGAGCTTCGGCGTTGGAGGAGAAGGAGGGGCATTCTATGACAATCGACATCATGCATGCTACTCAAACAACAGTCGTACATCACGAGAAAGGCGAGTACGCCGGCTCATGCTCAAAAGCCTTCCTCGCCCCATCCGTCCTCAAAGCTAGCCTCCACCACTTGATGCAGACCAGGCTCGGGACCATCAACGAATGGTATGCCCATCACCGGACGAAAACTGAATCGTGTGCGTTCCGGCTTCCCTTGTATTGTCGCATCCGTGCCAGCAGTTTCGCGTTGTGCTTCGTGATAATCATGGGACTGCTCTGCTGCAGTCGCATCGCTCTCGATACTAGTGCTAGACACTTTGCGAACGTCTGAAGGCTGTGTGTACAATGGCAGCATCGTCGGCTTCTGCAGAGTTGGAGCTGACCCAGGAATCTTGCTAATATTCGGATTCGTCCGCTCTTTCAGTGCATTTGAGTGGGGATGTGGTATGGCTCTGGCTTTGATGCTATTTGGCTGTGGTTGTGTCGTTGTGCGTATCCGTACTGCCGCTGCATCTGTATTTGATGGTCTCACCTGTGGACATGCGTCAGTAGGACGAATAGGGGTTCCGACAGATCGGCTCAACACTGGCATGACGCGTACAGTTGGTCCATTACTGCTACTTGATGAGTGGCCTGCGCTATTTTGCCGACTCGTGCCATTTCGACCAGAAGGCAAAGTCCGTTGTGTGGTGGCAGGCGTGGCGGATGCAGTTGTTGTGGGTCGTGCTAGCGTCGCGCCTGGTGTGCGAGGACGAGGTCGTGGTGGTACTGCAATGGCTGTTCCAACTGATTTCGGACGCGCACCTGTGCTGCTTGACAACACAGCCGTCGGTGCATCTGCAGCAGTGTCCTTATCCAGGTAAATTTCCCCCCACACGAGGAACGGTTCTCCATGCTGTTCTTCGTATGCGGCCAGCGCGTCCCTCAAAGCACTTTCGATCTTTGGCATCCGCTTTTCCACCTTTGTGCGTAGCTTTGATTCCGCCATTGGATTGTATCCACGTTCTCTGAAGCGATTCGGGTTGGATGACAACGCCGCGAGTTCTTGCCGCTCTGAGTTGAGCTGCATGTGCTGTTCAATCAGTGTAAGCAATGGTGTCTGCTCTTCGAGTATCTCCTCAATGCGACTGATTTCATGCTCATGCGCAAGTAAGCTCGCATCCGTGTACACTGCTGCGAAAAATGGCGCAAATTGTAAACGTTGTTCCTCACCATACAATAACCTATCCCAAAGCGCCTCAAGTTCCATGCGTGACTCGCGGACAAATTCCTCAATATGATCCTTTTTGAGTTCTGCGAGACGCTCGAGTTCACGCTCGCAATGTTCGACCGATACTTGGGACGCGCCTCGTGTGCGTGACAGAAAGATGGAAAGCTCTTGAGGATGTAGCTTGAGCTTCGCATGCAAGACACGTACTGTCGCCGTGCATGCTTCAATCTTTGCAGCTCGTTCTTGCTTTTGTACGAGCAGCGCGTCTCTCTTCTGCTCTAGCACGGACAGCGCTTCATCTGTCAAGCCAAGCAATTCTGGCTTAGACTCGCTATCGAGCATAATTTGCTGGTCAAGATGCGACGAGAGCTGCGACGTCTCAACGGCGAGCTCTGCCCATAGTAGGATGATCTCCTTGCCATATTGCTGTACCTGTCGCTTTCTGTTTTGGATTTCACGGCTGCACCTTGACAAGGCTGCTTCAATTTGCCCAAGTTTGAGAAGGCTGACGTCTTCCGGCGGATCTTCTCCGTCAAGTGGTGGTATAGGGAGGTTGATGATGTGTTGTGGGACAAGGCCCACAAATGCTTTTAGGCGCTGATACATGGCCACCACTTTTTCCGCTCTTTCAAGGAATGCGCGTTTGACTGCTTGCCATTCTGCATTGATCAGTTTTTGACTTTGTAGCAAAGGTGCCTTGATGCTCGATTCTGCAGTTGATCCAGAAAATGGATCATCCAGTCCATGCAAGCGTGTCGTTTCACCAAGCGCCATTCGCATTCGTCGCATATCCGCTTGCATCGCCTCGCAATCCCGCCGTACAGCCTCGCACTCATCTCGAGTCGCTTGTAATGAGGCTTCAAGGGCAGCTTCAACGACGTGCATGATGGTGGCGGCTGAGTCGTGTTGTTCGCCGCCTAGCTCGGCGTGTAGAGCGCGTAGTTTTGCATAGTGGCCGTCAAGCTGATCCTTGAAACGGTTCCAGTCGCTCATACCGACACTCTTATGATCTGTGAGGTTACACTGGCAGCAGCAAGGCCTGCCTATAACACAGAAACAGCACCAGGACACAGTCTTTCTAGCTGCTCAAGTTGTCGCTTTGTCGCTTTGTTTTGGTGTAAACAAAGAGATATATAGCAGTCATAAAATAGCATCAATGAGAAAATACGCTATACATCGATAGAAGAGGGACAAAAACGCAGACTAGCCCATATGCTTGTTGATCACCACATCCCTCGTATCCCTGTCATAATGACCTAGCAATTTGACTTCGAATTGCGCGACGGCGATACCGAATAGTTTAAGCAGACGCGTTTGATTCGAGTTGAGCGCCTCGCCTTCCTTGCATACGGTGTAGTCATGTGAAAGCGTGATGACTCCATTTTTGAGCAACGTGGGCACTACTGTTAGTCGAAATCAAAAGTCAAGACAAGAACATACTTCCCATGCCTCGTACAGAGGGTTCAAGTGTGTGTGACATGAGAACATCGGCCTCTGCCGGTACTTGTCCTCCACGCGTATAGACTGCGCCTGCAGGCACAGTAAATGTGACCGGACTGATGGTGCCCGCGCGCGCGAAATCAGTTTTTGTATAAGAGCTGAACCATTCCTCGACCACATCAGGCGGGTGTGATGTACACAGCAAGCCGACCGTACCCTTCAGTAATGGTGATAATCTGTGCAAGCCATCAAGATATTCTTCGGCAGGCGTATTGCCCAAGGCTTTCGCCATGACTTTTGTCCGTCCAAGAAAAATGCGCGAGTCGGCCCACTGTGCGCGCACGTCCTTGAGGTATGTGTTGCGCATGTTCTCTACTGAAAAGACCCATGCGTATTTGGCATCATCGAGCGCTTCTCGTATACTTCTGAAGAGTGTTTCTTTGCCTTCACGGCCCTTTTTGTCTGTCTGAGTCAAGCTCACTACCTTTTCTCTCTTTGACTTGGGCATCTCTTCACTTTAGATATCCCTGATGGCCTACTCTATCGCATCTATCGCTACCTATACCTCTCTTGTGTTTTTACTTTTTTTGGACATTTCTCTCACGGGTCAACTCACTTCCAACCTCGCATCCGGGAGATGTCATACTCACAAGGTACTCAAAGTACATATCGAGGCAAGAAGTAAGTAGAACATGGCACATATCGTAGACAAGGCAAAGGCCCTCGCAGTCGATACTGTCAACTCAGTGTCTAAAGCGGTGACAGGCGAAGAAGCCATCAAAAAAGATGAAGCAGGCGCCGGAGCCACTCCGGCTTCCCCCACAAAGCCAAATCCTCAGCACAGTATCGGTCCGTTGAGCCCTGCAGAGGAAGCCAAATTGGATGATTTGATTGCGCACAGGCCCAGCGCCAAGGAACTGCAAGAGAAGAATATCCTCAAGGATACGAAAGTCGCACCTTCCTTGCAGCAGAAGCAGGAAGAGCTGCGCAAGAAGCAGATTGAGGACTCTCTTGCTGAAAAGCTGGCCCACCGTCCCGAGGAAAAGGAGCTCAAGGAGCATGGTATCCTCAAGGGTCAGTCTTTATAACATGGCATGTGATGGAGCTAATATCAGAAAGCAAGGCAGCACCAGGACTGCAGGCGGCTCAAGACCAACTCAAGACGGCACAGCTCAAGGACAGCCTCGATGCCAAAATCTCGCATCGCCCATCGCCAGATGAATTGGCAAATAAGGGCATCTTGCCTGGCGTAGGAGGAAATGCTCACGAATTGCACGCTAGTGTCGCAAAGACGCTCGAAGAGAAGATTCAGCACAGGCCACCACCCGAGGAAGTCATCAATGAAGGTATTCTCGATAAGTCAGAAAATCCAAAGAAAGCTTGAGCTAGAGCAAATAGCAGTGATGGAATGATGTAGTGATGCTTGATGATTATGGTTATGATCGTATCGTACCAGCCATGACTGCATCTCTGCCAAACGCTACTGTCGTGACCCCAGCTAGCGCAATGGGCTTTTCAAGTGCCAGCGACACACCCTGTGCGCCAACAAAAGTGGGTGCAACAGTCACCACGACAAGCGTTGCAGCATATTCGGCGAGAACAGACCGAATGACACTGGCGCCGCCTTCAATCATGACGCTCTGCTTTGTCTTGTCAATGTTTCTTAAACACGAAATGATGTCTTGCCAGCTGCATGTGGCGTGTCCTCCTCGATCGATGTGGACCTCTGCAGAGTCGAGAAAGACCGTCTTGACCCCGCCCTGTTCCAGTTTTTTGTACGCATCTTGCACGTCAACAGATGCATCCGCGTGCAGTAGACGCGCCTCGAAGAGTCCTCGGTGCAGTAATCGCAGTGCTGGCAATCCCTGTCCTTTGCGGAAATTTTTACACACTTTTGCATCCTTTGTCAGCTCGCAGCGCCCTTGTAGATCTAGAAAGACTGGAACAGGTTGTCTAGGCAAATCGACGGCGTTGTTGTGCCCATCACGAGCATTCAAGCCTGGATCATCAGCAGCACAGGTCCCGGCACCGACAAGAATGTAGTCGTGGTAGCGTCTCAGGGTATGCGTGATGCGGAAACTCTCCGGACAGGACAACGTTAACGGCTTCTCACTCCGAGTGCCAATATGACCATCAAGCGATTGTGCATATGTCAATGTGACGGCCATTTTCTCCGCATACGGTTGCAGGAACCGTGCTGCCTGAGCATCCACAGCCGTCAAAGCGTCCAGCATTTGCATATCCCGTTCTGATTCTGCAAAAGAGATGAGCATATATGTTACTCTTCAAGAGGCCGTTTTGAGCCAGGAGTGTGGTCATTACCCTCAGTTGCCTTCTGGCTAGCTGGCGGACCTTGTTTCGCCTCTTCCTCTGCCTTGACTTCTGCTGATTTTTCGAATTGAAGACGATCTTTCAGCTTCTCTTCCCAGGAACCATCCTTGAAAGAATTCGGAGAAAGTGCATCGTCGAGGGTATAGTCGCCTACGCGAGATCGCACCAATGCAACCATATGCGCCGCACTGCCCACAGCAATACCAAGATCGTGGATCAGAGAGCGTACATAAGTGCCAGAAGAGACCGTCATGCTCAGATGAACCGCTACAAGTGTCTCTTCCGGTTTGGCTGATTCCTGCTGTTCTGCTCCTTCGCTTATAGTCTCGACAGGCTTGAGCTTCTTCAATGCTTCTGCAGCAAGTCGAATCTCTTCAGCTGCCTCTTCTGCAGGCTGCTTCCATTGATGCTCAGATGTCACTTTCGTCACATCGAATCGTGACACATGTGCAGGCCTTGCTTTAATCTCAGCTGGCAACGGCTTCCCTTCCCTTGCATACTCATACAATGGCTTGCCTTGCATTTTGAGAGCCGAGTAGATGGGTGGTGTTTGCATGATATCTCCTCGAAATTGCGCAGAAATGGTTTGTTCGAGAAGCGACTGAGTAATATGCTTCCATGGTTCGCGAGACACGACCTTGCCTTCGCTATCATATGTATCTGTCGATACACCGAATAGTGCGACAGCCTCGTATTCTTTCGAACAGCCAAGAAATTGACCCAATTGCTTCGTCCCTCGTCCGACACCGACAATCAAGACTCCTGATGCAAGTGGATCAAGCGTCCCACCATGTCCCATTTTGATCTTTGAACTGAAGCGAGCTCGCTTTCTGCCCTTATTGCCATTCGCGGAGCGTTGAGCTTGTGCTTCGAGATCGGCCGTGAAGAGACTTGATCGGGATAGGACGTGTTGGATTTCATGGAGGAGACCAGCGGATGAGATGCCAGAGGGTTTATTGACGGCGAAGAGGCCGCTCATAGCAGCGATACAGCAAACTGAGCACAGATAAGAAGTAGCAGAGAGAAAGTAAAGAAGCAACAGAAGCAGGCACGGCAGCAGAACAGATAAAAGCTTCTGCAGTGCAAGTAGAAACATTTTGACAGGTCGAGACACGTGTTGGCGCAACGACAAAGAATTGGAACAAGCGAACAGATGCCAAACAAGCCGACGCAGATTAATGCATCCCTATAGCGGGTCGCACAGCAGCTAGTATCACTCAAAACTACCAACAAAAGCGTATGCAAGGGACGAGGTCGCCTCCGAAAGTTGTGCGCGGCGAAGGCCCTCAGAAGCGCATTGTTGTCAAGGCGCCGACGCCACAAATACAAGCCGATAGCTCAGTGCGGCCGCGGCCCATAGTGAAAGCGCCGAGCTACGTATCGCAACATGCATCAGACATATCGACGGTAACGGCGCGCAAAATTTTGACGAATTTACCGTCATCGGTGACAACACGGCGGCCTGCTTCGCCGGTGCGCGGTACGGCAGCCTTACAGCAAACACCTTCGACCCAAACAAATCAGACAAAGGACAGTGCCCGCTCTGTGAAACCGACCTTCCTCACAGCTTCGTCTTTCTCTGCTCCTCGAACAACCAAATTGGTCGCACCAGAGCTGAGGAGGGCAGAGTCTGCGAGTGTATTGCCAACTGTGCCGCGCTTGCGGACAGAGAGTCCTGATCGTATACGGTCTTCAGAGTCCTCAACTCCGTATAGCGGCAGGCCGACATCTGTGCAATTGCCCAGTACACGGGAAGCCTATACAGACGAAGCTAGAATGCGCAGGCGCATTTCTGCTGACCATGTACCCAGCACAGCAAACAATTCGGATAAGCGTATGAGTCGCGGAAGTACACTCTCATCTGCTGGCAGTATCGTGACATCGCCTGATGTATCCACTATCCCACAACCACCACGACGACCGCGTGCTCCATCATCAGTGACGCATGAGCCACCATCTTTTGCAGATGTGCCTGGCATGGATGTGCATGCTTCCGCTGCTGCTCAGTCATCGACACGACGTATGCTTGACTACGAGATTCGCAACACGTCTTTAATGGCAGTCAATCATCACCTCGAAAAGCAGACACGACGGCAAGCAGCAGAGCTCAAACAGCTTCGAAAACATATACAGTCTGCTCAGGGAATCGGCGTAGTCAAGCCCATGTCACCAGATACGTCAGAGATGCAAACATCGGATGAAGAGATGGTAGATGAAGAGTTAGCTGAGCATCCGCAGGGCGTTTTGAGTGACGAGCTTGCGGCGGTCGTTGGGCGACTCGATGGGAGCATACAGCGTGCGCTGCTGGTCAGTGAGCACTTGCTGGAAAATGCACAGCGCGGCCTCGCATATCGCCCGCGTGATTCTGAGGTTGGTCTTGGTGTGCGTGTATTGCTCAAGGGAGACGATGAAGAACAAGAAGAACAAGAGGAAGCGGCTGATGAGGAACATGAAGGCAATGAAGATGATGACGGACAACACCAGTAAGGCACAAGTACTTAATGATAATTTCCTACTTTCATGACTGCTGCCTTTCCCCGGATTCTTCTTTGCCGGATCGCCCGCTTAGTCAGCAATTTAGGCTTCACCCATTTGGGCACGTCATGGGCAATGGCGAAGGCGGTCTTGGATGGAGGTATGCAGTGCTTCTCTTCTGAGGCTTGCACACGGCGCATTGCACGATGGAAGGACCTCTCAGGCTGAATCTGGGTGAGGCCCGCATCCTTAAGCAGGCGACACAGCACGAAGAGATGAAGGCGCCGACACGATCAATGCGCTCGGTGAAGCGCAGAAGCTTCAATGAGCTATGGGGCCTAGAACTACCCTTCTATTTTCTTTCTATGGCAGCACTGACTCTGCCGCTCTATGCATGGAGCAAGGCGTGGTTCGCTTCTGGGACGCCTTTTCTCATCTTCACCTTGTTACTAGGGCGACCGGAAGATTTGTTCAAGCATCCGCCGTTCCTGGCAATGGTCATGCTTGCGATTCATGCATCGTACTTGATCTGCAGCACATCTTGGCTGCTTATTCGATTATACAAGGCTGTCTGCTATCCAGCGATCTTCATCATAGCGATTATTCGTCTACCACGACTGCAAATCATGCTAAGAGAAGCTGTACGGCCATTATTCGCGTCTTCATTCCATTTTTATGGAGATACAATCGCATTTTTCGGTATGCCGGCGCTCGAGATTGACGATGGCGACGTACCCTGCTTGCTGAATATCAGAGGCGTCACATTTCATCTCAAAACATGCACTTTTCATGTTACTGGTATCGAAGTCGGTGTCAAGATCAACGATGACCTAGAGATCGGTATACAGACTGATACATTCATCTGGCGTGTCGGCAGAGGCATCGAAATTGGAGATGTGTACGGCAGTGTCAAAGGTCCATTCTCAGAGAAGCGCCATATCGAGCGTGACTTTGCGCAGGATCATGAGCAAGCACAGCGCGACATCACAAAAGGTCGTCCACCGATACCGATGCGACATGCCAGTGCTTCTGCGATAGCTCACGAAATTCGGGCGAAAGAACAATATGAAGCCACACTCACCAAGATTGATATTGAGGACTTGACGCATCGAGCACGACGCTTCCACAAAGATACTCCGGCAGATGCGAATCAGATGCATGCATTGATCGGCTCATATATTCATGGCTTCGAATCAGTACCGAATCCAGCGAAAAAGTCCATCAAGTCAAGTACGCTAAAAAAGGCTCTATTCTCGCGCATGGTGCGTGCGGCTGTACAAAAGATTCCCGTGCTTCTGAGGCTATTCCTGAATCCTGTTGCACATAATCATCCAGTCGTCTTCAAAAGCATCACTCTCACGGGTGCTGGCCTATATATCAACCAGATGCTCGAACATAAGCTATATAAGCACTACATCGAAGAAAACCATTCTCTCGAAAAGATCAAAAAGGACGTCGAAGCATTTCTCACCGATGGCAAGTTCAGCATCGTGCTAGAAGGCGTTCTTGGTATAGCAAGCGTGCCCCTTATCACAAAGTACGATATTGTCACATTCGTCAAGACGCCCATTATCCATGTCATCAAAGCCGGACCTCGCGCCAACAGCGATGACGAAACACTCGTTAATGGACACAGCGAGCGGGAGGAAGCACTGACGGTGGCAGCTGTGAGTGGCGTAGCTGCCACATTTACGATTCCGTCTTACTTGTTGCCCTTTCACGAGCACTTGCTGCCTGAACAACCAGCAAATGCTGGCGAAGAGGACATTGCACTCATCAACATGAGTATCCTTGCAAGCTTGCCGGCGACGTTTGATGAAGCCATGAATGACTTTGCATTAGCATTGCTCAAGTCTTCGCAAGTGGTAGAATTCTACTATTCTTTGATTGTGCTAACAAGATAGCTCACCTTGCAAAAGAACGCCAACAGTATGAGCAAAGAGGTCCACTCCTTCAAGGACTTTTTCAACTCTCTAGCAGGTTCTGCGTCGGAGCAGATGAAGAAATCGTTGGTGGAACAGCACGTCGATGACACCTGGCTCGAAAAGCTATTCTTCAAGGCGACAAACGCGCTGAAAACTCTCAAAGGGGATCTGGGATACTCAACCTACATTCCGGTGGATCTATCGGAGCTGCGACCAGATCGGATCTATGTTCATCGTTGACTTGATTCGATCTTTTATAATGATATCGATTATCAGCATTTTTTCTATCGGCGACTAGCATTTGTACAAGACAGTGAACACTTTCTTTTTCTACATACAGACGATTTGCGGCTCGCCATGCTATTTCAACTGACATATCAATACCAAGGTTAATGTTCATGCTAGATCGGCGGCAGATCTCGGCAGAGCGGACCGTCCCGCTGTCCTGTTAGAGACGGACCATTCGTACCGAACGATGTCTCATCAGGACGTGCTTTCATTCATTTCTGATGCAGCCTGCATGAGAAGTATCGGTATGTTTGAAGAAAGCCTCGGCATCTCGAGCTATTCCATTGTCGGGCATCATCCATGTCATGCAAGATTGCGCTTTTTACGCATCATAGGACAAATCCCATCATGAAAGAAGGTTGGTGATTATCTCAACGATACGGCACCTGTGCGACCTGCCCGAACGGTTCTGTTCGCAGATACACTTGAGCTCTTGATTGGGAGATGTCAGTCCGACATCGTGGCGTGGCCGCGTCGATGTCTCAAAAGCCCTGTTCACTCTTCTAAATAAAAGCCGACAAGATGTTGGTTTGGGCTGACAGGCAACACAAGATTTCGGCACGTCGGCGCGTCTGCAGTTTGCCCTCTATTCGCGCTTGAACACACGCCCGATCGTTGACATCCATCGACACTTCTTTGACGTCAAATGCCAACCAGCAGGACGCCAAGTACAGACCGCTCGCATCAGGGCTTACTTGCCAGGAATCTTAGCCGTATGCATAGAAAAGCTACCGTTATTCTCTGGCAGCATACTCACGCGCTGTTGACTGCGGAGAATAATCAACAGATCGCAGTGACGTGTTGATGCTTGCACGGCCTGCTAGTAGACCAATTACGCGTGGCGGCTCCACCTATCTTGTCTTTGCGACATCGTAGAGGAAATGGCAGCATGCGATTGTCATTAACAATAAGGGTCCAAGGAAGCTTCTATCGATGTCTTAGCACAGCGTTCGCAACATTGTGAGATACAAGTCAATCTGCCAAGTAGGCTAGCATCCGAGTTGAGTCATAGATAGGACAATCTTCCGTTTGCGTCCGCTGCAGCAGCTGTGAGCCTCATCGATGTTGCTGCTGAGGAGACCGCACGTGGGAAGTTCTGTGCCATCACCCAAATCAGTCTTGCGAATTTGACAGGCGCAATCAGGCAGCAAATCTGACCTGTCAAAAAAGTCTCAAAGCGAAAAATATTTCCGAGTGGCCCCAGGCAAGATTCGAAGATGGCCGCCCAGGCCTCTAGGTGGCCCAACCAGCCCTACGAGAGAGGGGTCAACACCCCTCCAGCCGGAACCAGCCAACGGACACGTAGAGCACGCGCATGGCTTTTTGCCCGCTGTACGTGGTCGTCACTCTATTATTCTACGTCACTTGATATTGCTAGGGAACAGGGCTCTATACCTAGGTAGCTTTTCTGGTCTGAGGCAGTTGACATGAGCTGTGTAGATTAGGGTCACCGATGAGAACCGTCAAAGTCTCAAGCGAGCTCCAAAGTTGAGGTTGTATTGGACATTGTCAGTGTCGTGTCTACCGAGCCATCAAATCGGCGCGCAAAATTGTCGCTGCAAATGGTATAGCGAGGTCTGATTGACACCTGGCACCAGGCCGTGCGCCGCCATCTTGTCTGATAGCTCGCTGCAATCTGGTAGGTGTGGGACTGTCAATGAGCACGCTCGTGGGCCTGCGATGATTCAGACCTGCCATGTCAAACGGTTGACAGCCCAACTCTTTGGGCCGATTGGGCCTTGCCTGATAGAAAGCGCCTGGCGGCTGCCAAAACTCAGCCAAGACAAGTTTGTTTCACTGTCGCGCCTTTCAAAAACTCTAAAATGGCGCCGACCAAAAAAGTTCGAGCAGCAACGACCGCTGTCATTCTGCAGATGGACCGGCCGTGTCCTCAAGCCGCGTCCAAGGCTAGCACGATAGCGGAAGCTGCATTGCTACCCCATCTCCTCGGCCCGCTTGCTCGAATCAATTGACCACTACCAGAGCACAATGCCGCTCCACGTTGCGTTTCTTCGCATGAGACAGAACCTTCTTGGCGCTCAGCTCATACCCGCTCCCTACCCTGGGACTTGCTCCAAAACCGCATGTTGATTCATTGCCATACGATGCTGGATCGTTGGAGCCGCCGCCCTCACCCTCTTTCCATGCGTGTCTCAAATATTGTCCTCATCTTGCGATGGCATTGCACGTTAGCTTCAACAACGCGTTTTCTTTAAAAGGGTGCTATCGTCGCATCAATGCAAAGACATCCGAGCAGCAACACTCATCGTCTCCATGCAGGTCCTCTCCGCCGCCCTTCTTCTCGGAGCAGCATATGCTGTGCCTGTCGCTGAGCCTGAGGCTGACCCACTCTTTGGTCTTCCTCAGACAATCCAGCTGGCCAAGCCATTTCAAGTGACGGTTCCTGGCGTGACCATCAAGCCTCAGACACTTTCAGTCGACCCAAAGATTGTGATTCCTTCGATTCCGATTCCATCGATCAAGATCCCAACCATCGCCATTCCATCTTTGGCTGTTCCTACTTTCCCAGCTCCTCCCAGCTTGGCTCTGCCTTCACTAGCTGTGCCAACCAGTGGAGCTGCGCCAAGCTTCCCAGCAGCACCAAGCTTTGCCATTCCTTCTTTGGCTATTCCTGCTCTTCCATCCTTGGCATTCCCTTCACTGGCAGTTCCTTCGTTGGCCGCACCGAGCTTCCCAGCTGCACCAAGCTTAGCCATTCCATCATTGGCTCTACCCGCCTTCCCATCGCTTGCAGTGCCTACTTTCCCATCAAAGGCTGCTCCGGCCTTCCCATCGTTGGCTCTTCCTTCGCTTGCAATCCCTTCCTTGGCTATCCCATCGCTGGCGATTCCATCCTTGGCTAAGCCAAGCTTCCCAGCTGCGCCTAGCTTGGCTATTCCTTCGTTGGCGATTCCGTCGTTGGCCGCACCAAGCTTCCCAGCTGTCCCTAGCCTGGCACTTCCATCACTGGCATTCCCTTCATTGGCTATTCCATCGTTGGCCGCACCAAGCTTCCCAGCTGCTCCCAGCCTGGCACTTCCATCGTTGGCTATTCCTTCATTGGCTATTCCATCGTTGGCCGCACCAAGCTTCCCAGCTGCCCCTAGCCTGGCACTTCCATCGCTGGCAATTCCATCGTTGGCTATCCCATCCTTGGCTAAGCCAAGCTTCCCAGCTGCTCCTAGCCTGGCACTTCCATCGTTGGCTAACCCTTCATTGGCTATTCCATCGTTGGCCGCACCAAGCTTCCCAGCTGCCCCTAGCCTGGCACTTCCTTCGCTGGCAATTCCATCGTTGGTTTTCCCATCCTTGGCTAAGCCAAGCTTCCCAGC
>QXDP01000231.1:0-101768 GCA_003717255.1 Protomyces gravidus | reverse complement strand
GGTGCGAGACTTGGCACAGTTGGTCAAGCTCTCCTACTTGCCAGCCTGCGCTTTTGGGTGACCACGTTCTTGAGAATAGGAAGCTTGCTTTGGGCAGTCTCGCACCAAATGGCCTACTTCGTTGCACGAGAAGCAACGACCCTCTTTTCGCTGCGTTTCGCGTTGTTTAGGCGTAGTCTCGCTTGCTGCAGGGCGAGCTGTTGGTCGCTAGGAGAGCTTGACCAACCTAGCCCTGTGGATCTCCACTTGGAACAGTTGACAGCCGCAGTAGGTAGTAATCCTGCCTTCTCGAAGTCATCTGTTGCCTTGCCTCGTGTATTGCCTATCATGCTTCGATTCGGCACACGACGCATCATCACTTTCGCGTTTCTCGATTGTGGATCACGAGTGAATGTCATGAACACAGCTTTCGCACGCAAACATGGCTTTGCACTGAATGAATTAGACACTGCTTTGACACTAGTGGACATTCGACACAAGTCTATGGGTAACGCAAACATCGAGACAGCAGAAATGGTCATGAGCGTCCAAGATTCTGAACGATTGACCACTGTTCACGAAGAGTGGATCTCCTTTTTGCTACACGATATGGCCAGTCACGATGTGCTGCTTGGCTTGCCATGGCTGGAGCAACACCAAATCCATGTGCAAATCGCCGACGACACCTTGATCTTTCAAGACTCTTGTCGAGATCACTGCCACGAGCTCGAGCAGGTTTTGCCTCACAATGCAACGCCAAGTGCAACAAGCCAGGCACTCAAGATCCAATTGCCAGCGCCAACCAGATCCGAAAGCTTGGAGTTGTATTCGAGTGCAAAAGGATTGACCAGGCATTCGGAAGTGTGTGCTTTGGACTTCGTGTTGCAAAACCTTCGTTTGACGGAGAGAAGTGGGAAGCAAGACGCTTTGAAGGCAGAAGTACTGACGATCTAGAAGAGCCTTTGCCAGGGAAAGCACAAGGACGAGAGCTGTTGGACTTCCACACCACACTACACTTGCCGGAAATCGTCGTAGACGTCGGCAGTATTGCGATGCAGATCGACCACCCACCATTCCACCGAAGTACAGCAGATTTGCTCGCTTGTTCCCGAAACAAGAGGCAACCAAACTGCCTGAGCATTCTTCAGGGGACCATAAGATTGACCTGGTTCCCAATGCAAAACTGCCAACTTCAAGATTGTACTCAATGAGCGCAGTGGAGCTGACAGAACTGAAGAAACATGTGGATGAAGGATTGAAGAGTGGCATGATTCGCGTCTCAGAAAGCGATCCTCCGCGAGTTCTTGGAAAATGAGGGTGTCGTCGGCGATTTGCACATAAATCTGATGTTTCTTCAGCCATGGCAAGCCGAGTAGCACATCATGACTAGCCATATCGTGTAGCGAAAAGGAGATCCACTCTTCATGAACATTTTTGCAGCAATGATTGTCATCTTCTGAGCATCATCATCGGCACATGTCTTGGATGAGTCTTTTCCTGCTGGTTTTGACTTTTTGAGATTGGAGCGAGAAATCAGTCAACCAACAACAACACAAGAAACAAAGCGAGCTAAACAGCTGCTGCTGGAGCACTAAACAAAGAGACTGCGTGATGGGCCTCTTCTCCAAAAAGAAGCCCGTCGTACAACAGCAGCAGGCCGCAACTTCGGCCGTTCGACCAGCTGCAACAAGCCAGGGCCGTGTTGCATCACAAACCGGCGCAATAGGAGCAGCATCAACAGCTTCATCGACTGTCGCTATCCCACAAGCGCCAGTACCAGCAGGCCCAAGCAGTGACACAGATTCAGTGGGATACCTTCGTTCTCTGCCAGCTATTCGTGCTCGTGCGGCGCAAGTCTATGAGACACGCAACAATCTCGCTCACTTTTCCTTCAATGAACGCGCGGTTCCCGAGGTGGTAGATTTCGTCATTAGTATAGTGAAGCGGGATTATGGAACAGATTATTCAAGTATACCACCGCACGGCCGGTGGCAGCACTTCAACGTAGGCGGATCAAAGCGCGTTGAGGCCATGCTGGCCGGGTTTACAACGGCTGGTGTGCCTCAAGAAGAACAAACACGCCGCGTGCTTGATTTATTCCTTGTTTCTGTTCTGTTGGATGCAGGCGCTGGTAACACATGGACGTACAAGGCGCAGAATGGCAGAGTATACAGGCGATCTGAGGGACTTGCTGTTGCATCGCTCGAGATGTTCCAAGCAGGAGCCTTCTCTTCTAATCCACAAAATAAGACGCAGGTTGATGCCGAGGGACTCGCGACAATGACCCCGGAGCGGATGGCGCAAGGTTTGCAAGTGTCACAGACAAATGCTATGAGTGGATTGGGAGGCAGGACGAGATTACTTGCGCGACTGTCACATGCACTCAAGCAGAGTCCGGAAATATTCGGCGCAGCAGCAAGACCGGGACATGTGCTTGATTACCTTCAGCAGCACCCGTCTGGCGTCAAATTTAATGGCGGTGTTTCAGTTCCAGTTACAGTGCTTTGGTCTGTGCTCATGGAGGGCCTTGCATCCATTTGGCCAGCTGGTCGTACTCAGCTCGATGGCAAAGGCCTTGGTGACGCATGGCCTTACTCTCGATTCAAGCCATCACCACCCCATGAAGCCATCATCCCATTTCACAAGCTTTCTCAATGGCTTGCATACTCACTCATGCAGCCGATGACAAAACTATCTAATGTACACTTTTCTGGTTCATCTCTACTGACTGGATTGCCAGAGTACCGCAACGGTGGTCTATTCATCGATCTAGGTGTCTTGACACTTCGCAGGGAATCTGCAAAACGCGGACTTGCCCTATTCAAGGAAAATTCAAAACTTCCTGGTCAACAAAGTGTCGAGGTGGTGCCTATGTTTGAACCCCATGACGATGTGATTGTCGAGTGGCGTGCCATGACAGTCGCATTGCTAGATGTCGTGCATGGCATGGTCAATACAAAACTTGCATTATCTGGTGCTCGCGCACTGTCGTTGCCACAAGTCCTCGAGGCAGGTACGTGGAAGGCAGGCAGAGAGATTGCAGAGGTACAGAGACCTAATACGCGTGGCAGTCCTATCGCCCTTCTTTCCGACGGCACAGTTTTCTAAGCTGCTCAACAGCTCCATTTCTTCAATTCTCAATCAGCTCTTCGGTCTCTTGCTCAATGTGAGATGACAATAGCGGGAAGCGTTTTCATACTATTGCTGCTATCAATGTATGTACTCCTCCCATTTCCGCCCAATGCTGCCGTTGACACTTTCCCAAGTCGTCATGTCGCGCTCGATGGCCGTTTGTAACTTCTTGAGCATCCCGGCCGCTTCAGGCGTCAACGGCAGCTTCTCGCATTGCGGTAGTGCCTGGAGTAATGGCGCATAGTCAAGTTGTAGTCGCCAAGCAGTCGCTGTATCCAATGCCTCCTCTGAAACGTCTGTCAATTGTCGTTCTGCATGATAGCGCGTCGCAATTTCTTCCGCCAAAGCTTTTGACACTTCAGTCTCCGCATCGAGCTGTAGCATAGCCCACAATGCGGTCCCAAGGATTGGCAAATCTTGTTGAAGCGTTGCATCGCGCATAGCCAAAATCGCCAATGTCTGCCAAATTCCACCAATTGGGCCTTTCCTCTTGACTAGCTGAGCAACTGTGCCGCGCATCCATTCACGCGCAAGTATCCGCGTAGGCCGTACTGCGCCGTATTTCTGCGGTTTTGTGAGGAGTTGTCGAAGGATATCTGGCGTTCTTTGGGTAAAACACAAATGCCGCGCTAGTGCGCCTAGGTTCTTTGATGAAAGTGGTTGCCCTGCTTGCGTGTAGAGTGCGACAGCAGCCTTCAGTTCATTGCTGGATGGATTTGAAGAGAGAAGTTTTGAAAAGTGGGCGGTACTGGGTTTGAGATGCTGTTGTGTACGGCCTGCTTTCGGAACAGATCGACTCAGTGATACAAGAATCGACTTTGCCGACTGTGCTGATGAGGAGGCCAGCGACATGCTTCTCAACCTATATTGATTTTACTATAGCTAGTCCAGCATTGTCTTTGTCGTCAACTTTTGGCTGTTTGCGCCCTAACCCTGATTTACATGTAGAAAAGTCAGGGGAAGTGGGAAAGAAGCTTAAGAGAGATCAGATACGTACATGCTGTGCAAAGAGATAAATAGCATTGGAATGCGAAGCAGTAAAGCTGTGACAAGCAATTAAAGCATGCTAAGATGCTATGCAGAGACAAGAACAGAATGGGCATAGGAGGCAGCAGAGCTGTGAGAGGTAGATGGAGCAGCAGGAAAGGAGGTCATGGTTGTTGGGAACATAGTGAGGGCGATCACGCTAGCAAGGCGTGACAAAAGTGGGGATGAGAGCAATGGACTCGATTGCGAAAGAGAGAGACTATTGCTGGTAAGGACGCGACCAAGTCTCAAGCCCTGAAACGCGCTCTAGATTTTTCCTGACACGTGTCCCAACACAATACCCCTGATGCGAGTTACGCCGTATATATAGGCAGGAGGGAGCATCCTTTCTCATCCCTCAACGCCAGATATGGCAGCCTCAATTCAATGGTCCGACTATTCAGTCGATCCTGCTACTATCGCTGCATATAAAGTCACTGCTCGACTCACGCAGTCAGTCAGGGTATGTCTGCAGACGTGCGATACCGCGGATGCTCATCCACTAGATCGCTCTTCGTTACAAAGGCAATGATCACTTCAGTACATACCAGCTCATCATCCCAAAGGATAAATTCGAAGCCTTGCAGCACCAGATAGCGTCAGAGTAAAAGCAGAACTTACTTGCCTGTCCACTGATTGTCCTCGCCCAGCACTGTTGCTTGCGTTTCGAGTGTCACTTTCCGACCTGTGCTCGACCGTCGCGTCAAGCCTTCCGACAACGATCGATTTGCCTCTGTATTGGCGTTTGTCACATCATTTAACTTGGAAAGATCCAAGTCACTGATGAATTGCTCTTTTGGTTGAGTTGCAGGTGTTGCTGGTGAACTGGCAGATGTTTGGTCCATAGCAGCGATTTCATTCCTCAGCAACTCGATTTCGTCCTTGAAGTGGTCTCGTGCGGCAGAGATGCGAGCATAGTAATTTGCACCGTTCCAGATACTCCATGAAAAGACGGCACTTAGAAAAATTACCGCTGCGAGGCGGTATCGGAGCCAGATGGGACACGGCAGCATCGTCACGATGGCATAGCCGAATTGAATGCCCATGAATGCAAAAGGCTGGAGAGGCTCCGGTAGTCTGAGAACTTGCTTGCCAATCCAAGACTTTGAGTAAGACTTGAGGAGCCACGTGAAAGAGGTAGGCCGACCAGCTTTGATCTTCTCTTGCCTTCGAACTTGGATGAAGATATAATATAGTGTTTGCCAAACCACATAAGCTGCCGCGGAGCTCAACAGCGCCTCTTTGTATGGCGTCGATTGGATACGTTGCGTTGCCGGAAATCGTTCATATGCATAATCGCGTGGCGCAATGTGGATTACGCTCTGCATAACGGCCGGCGGGAAGATATGGATAAACAAGCTTGTGATCTTATCAACCGAATGGAAAACGAGCGAGTTGCGCCAGGCGATGATGGCCCAAGCTAGGGAGCCAAAGGAGAGATAGAAGCAAGCAGCAAGCAGGTGTTCTGAGCCAGGAAAGACCCATAGGTACAGGATTGTGAGCAAGTTGACCCAGTAGCAGAGGTCTGCAATGAAGTAATGCATGCCGCGTTTGTGATAGGTGTAGTACCGCCATGGCAGCCAAGTGAGCACCTGTATAGTGTAGAGAACATGCACTAGCTCGGGATACCCGCCAAGCAAGAATCCAGTCAGAAAGACATTGCCAACGCCAAATACAAAAGCCACCTTTTCACGCATTTTGACGGCCTTTTGCGACTCCCAACGTACAGTAGCCCGATCAAGCTGTCGCGTGAAGCGCGCCTTGACACGGTCAAATTCCTTATTCACTTTTCCTTGTAACGGCTCAACACCGCGAGCGCGTGTTGCAAATTCAGCACGCAGTCGCCGACTCCGATCTCCAATCTTCTTGTTGATGTTCTCGAAGCTAGGCGCAAAGTTGCCGATGCTGTCGAGTAGATCAAAGAAGCCAGGTGTTTGGTTCTCCATTTCTTCACGGATGATATCGTCGAGCATGGGGTCATAGTCGATGGAAATCATCGAGTTGGACCGGCTCATGGGCGGCGCAGTGATTGAGGAATCCATCTTAGCCTCTTGAGCTCCAGGCCTCTTACCAATTGCGCTTTTACTCAGCGTGTCTTGGTGTTCTTTCTTGTTGCGGTTGCTGTTTTCGTTTCGCTGCAATTGTCAATCGTCATCTGCAGACCATCGCTGCTGTGAAGAAGAGGTCTAATTGCTATAAGAACCAGAAGCAGCTATAAAAGGATGGAGCAAGTCGTAGAAGGAGTGAGAAGACTGCTGCCATACTCAATGCGACGAGTGCTGCCCTTCCTCAGAGCTGCGCAAGAAGCAGAAGAATCTGTTGTAGAAGACACAAAGCTGCCAACACGCACCCCTGGACTGCAAAGAGCACCACGTCGCTACTTTGAAGCGCTCTCAAAAGCACTAGCTGAATTACCGCCAGAGCTCATTCTCAATATATTGAATGAAGCGGGCTTTTATACGCGCTACATCTCTGAGCGCCTGCCTCCATGTGCTGTCATGCAGCATGAAAGCGGTCGGGTCATAGCACGAACTCCAAAGCTATCCAGCTATGGTATCAGTGCGCTTCGCAAGATTGTGTTTCACTTCTCTTCGCACGATCAAGGCTTCTCGAGCGAGCCAAGAGAGGTCTGGGGTACTTTTGAGCATTCTCATACCTGGTTTGAAGCAGTCATCACAGACGATCTCGCTTCTGAACGTTTGAGTGCTCCAAGCATACAGACTGTCGAGCTTCAGCGTAATAGACATGCTTCACGCGACTTTGAGCAATATGAATTCTGCTTCTCTCCAGGCAACAGCATCTTTGCCAGTCTAGCTCCAGGCGACTCAATAGCGCTCACAGCTTGTGCGTTGTATCCTGCTTGGCGAAACTTTGTCGACTGGGCAGAGATTGAACTGGCTTGGACGGATACCTTCGACGATCGACAGCCGGATGTATTTATCGGAGAGATATGTGACTCGGACGCGGCACCATGATGATATTGCAACAATCTCTTCTACTCATTAGTTCAGCAGAAACTTGCCCGTATCGATGAATCTCATGATAGGCAAAGCTCTGACCAATCTTGTACGGAAATCCTGCTTGGCAAGTCGCGCCGAAGCGAGGGCTTGCCCATCAGATATTTGTTATTCTACGACTAGGCATTTGACTATAGGCAGAGACAAACTTCTCGGTCTCTCGAAAATGTGGTCGATCAGGTGCTCAAGCATGTCGATCAAGGAGTGGTTTCCCTCCCCAAAACACGCAGATTACTCCAGGATCGGTAACGCAAGTGATTTTCCCGGAAAACGTTGATCCATCACTGCAAACAATGCCCATCAGGCTCCCGACTCCAAGGTGTCTTTGTTTCTTTGATGCTTAGACTTGGAACACGATACATCTCTTCGGTGACAACCTTCTCCCTCTTGGTTGCCAGCATGATTGAGCTCTGGGTATCAATCTCCATCCTTAGCTGGTAGATGGTCCGTCCAAGCGTCTATGGAAGCCCGAGCCCTCGGCCCTTCGCCTGAAGGTGATCAACAATCGATAGTTTGCGATGGCCCAACGCCAATCATTTTTGCTGATTGCGAAGGACGACCCCTGCATAAACCCCTGGACCCACAACTCTCTGCTGATCCAAGTCAAGGCTATTTCTAAGCCTCGCGATAGAAAGACTTTGACCAAGAACAACATACTTTTTGTGCGCATGCGGTGTACACTTCTCACCATACTCGGACTGCTCAGTCTCTGTCATTGTGTGCCTTTCGACAAACGAGATGAGACTGAAACTGCACCTGCCCCCGAAACCAAGCAATACATTACAGCGGGCAACGACCCACAACTGAATGCGACCATACAGCGTGTTGAAACCATCTTACAGCTACCAAGAGTCCCTGCTGCAGGCTCGAAAGGACAAGTCATCTACTTCCTTGGTGTGAATGGACCTGATGAGCACGGTATCGAAGTCGGCATGTATACCCTGATGTCGTGGGCGAAGCGTGAATCGCGTGTCGGTACCACTTGTGAGAAAATTGCAGAGGACGAATGGTATGTGCTTGAACTGAATGCAGATTCCTGACAATAGGTGTGTCTATTCCACCTTGAGTCGTGCGGACAATCAGATGGACAGCGAGGCGTTTGGCTGGACTGGTCGTTACAAGTCTCTCAAGGTCGTCTCCAAAATCAATGCAGCCGCTGGTTACTGGACTCAGGTCGCAGTGGTAGGATCAAGCCGTAAGGCAGAGAAGAAATTCAAAGGTAATGCTAAGCGATTGTACGTGCTTCTTGTTGCAAGTCACCGCTAATGGCTAGTTGGCAAGCTGGCAGGATGCTGAGCGACGGCGCTGATTTCCCTTATCATCCACTGTTCCTACGCATCGGATTCTACACCAATGACTCAGACAGCAGCTTCCTAGATCATATTGATGTTGCTGACAAGAATATCTGGATGAATCCGGCTGAACCGTCCCCGATGAATAACGTATTCGAGATGACGGCCACCACGACAAAGCCTCCAGAAATACCAGCCTACACTGACAATGGGCTGGGCACATTTGGCCGCTTGCAAATTGAGCCGCCAAAGATACATCGCCTGTGAGACGAGAGGCGAGCCATTTAGAAAGACATCACGCGCGTTGTGGCTGAAGCATTCGTAAATGATGCCAGAAGTCTGAGCTTAAATAGCAGAACGGCCTGCTTCTACTTTCTTCGATAGCCGTAGCCAGGCTTCTTCTATATTTGCTGGTATATCCACAGCTGCGATAAAGCCCTTGCCTACAGGTCCATAGCCATTTGCATCGTTTCGCATTCGAGGTATCTCACCAATCAGAAGATCTATGAATCGCGGCAAAGTCCACAAGCCTACTGCATTATCTTGGTTTTGATATCTCAAGGTTTCGTCAATAAGCTCGACCTGAGGCACAAAGCTCGGACATGTGATCAATGCTGGTATCGCTTCCTCGTAAGTCTTTTCGAATGAGGCCTTCGTGCGAAGCGACATGGTCGGATCTTGAACAATGGCAATTGAATTCGGCGCCCTAAGGCCTGCAGCATTCAACACTTTCCTGGTCTGAATAGCGTTCGCACCACAATTGGTAGACTGGTCTTCTATCAAGATCTGGATGCCGTGCTTGCTGGCTGCTGCATCGAGGTCAAAGAATTGCTGACCTATGCGATAAAGGACCTGTGATTCTGGAAGGCCTCGAGCTTCGGCAGACAAAGCTCTGTATCGAGGATGAGCATCAACGGCATCATAAAGAAGCGTTGTTGAGTGGCCGATACCACCGCATATTACCAGCGTATTTGCAACATGACGGTTCTGTACAGCACGAAAGACAGCCTCTGCACATCTTAGGATCGCAGAGCCACAAAGCACGAGGCAGTCGACGGAGCCGGCCTCGAGTAGATTGAAAGAAGCGTCTTCCATGTCATTGCTGACAAACTGAGCGAGCAGATTGATGTCTTGCGCATCAGAGTCGGTCATAGTATCTGCTTTAGCGATACAAAGAGACTGTAGCACCAGGCCCTTACGGACAAGCGTCCTTAGCTTGTGTAGATAGATGATCGTATATGCGCTCGAATTTCGACTTTCAAATCTGGAAAATGCGCAACGGCACAGATCAGGCGACACCCGACGCGCCACACCTTTACACAGGCCATGGTTGCTCCGTGTGCACAAGGTCAAGTGGGCCGTCGCATCACAGATAAGCTGGCCGAATTGCCCGAAGATGCGTCTTTCTATTCTTTTGAGTTCTTCCCGCCCAAGACCGACATGGTAAGTTGCGTTCCTATGTCCCTGATTTCTCGGGAGCCTTTCTCCAGTAATCGTATACTGACGTATCTAGGGCTTTGAGAATCTGCATGCGCGAATAGAGCGTATGGCCCGATTGGAGCCACTCTTTGTCGCAGTCACATGGGGAACAGGCGGGTCAACGGCAGACAAGTCGCTTGAATTGGCAAAGGCTTGTGAGCAGCAGCATCGCTTGACTACATGCCTGCATCTCACCTGCACCAATATGGATCGTCGCATTTTGGATCGAGCGTTGGAGGAAGCAAAGGCTGCGGGTATTCGCAATATTCTTGCGCTGAGGGGAGATCCGCCGCGCGATCAAGAGTATGCGACGCAGAATGACAGTGCATTTGTCTATGCGGTGGATCTGGTACGGTATATCCGTCAAAGATATGGAGATTGGTTCTGCATTGGCGTTGCAGCCTATCCTGAAGGTCATGCCGACAGTACGCATCCAGAAAATATGGATCCACGCGCAGAACTTCCTTATCTTGCTGAGAAGATACGTGCAGGCGCAGACTTTATCCTGACACAGCTTTGCTACGATATCGATGCATTTGTCCGATTCCATGCGCTTTTGCAAGAGTATGAAGATGGTGTATGTGCCAAGGTACCACTTATCCCTGCGATTATGCCGATTCAATCGTATCAGACACTCATGCGCATGACGGCGCTCTCACACGCACACGTGCCGCAAGCTGTTCATGATGCCGTCGAGCAAGTTAAGGGCAACGATGAAGCCGTCAAGAGCGTCGGTGTCAAGGTCGCGATCGATACCATTCATGCACTTAGAAGCAGAACAGCAGGCGCGATACGCGGATCACATTTCTGCACACTCAACCTGGAAAAATCGGTCGCATTGATTTTGAAACAAGGACAGCTGCTTCATCAAGCATCACGCGAGCCTGCACCTGCCGATGTGCGTGCGTGTGGTGTTACGAATGGCAAGGAGAGTGGACGTACGCCTGCGGAGAAGATTGTCGATCGCATGGCGAGTATTGATATGGTTACACAGCTCAGCCACGTCAACGGCATCGATGCAAACGGTAAAAATCCAACATCGTCTGAGGTAGACGCCGTTGCGATATCCCAGGGGCAGGGTACACAAGCGCGCGAAGCGACGTGGGATGAGTTCCCAAATGGTCGCTTCGGGGATTCGCGATCACCTGCATATGGTGAGATTGACGGGTGGGGTGTTTCGCTTGGTGTCCATCGTAGCAAAGCGCTCGAACTATGGGGCTCACCACAATGCGCGGAAGATATCACTGCAGTCTTCACTCGACATCTACGTGGAGAAATTGAAGCAACACCATGGTCGAATGGGCCCGTGTCCGCTGAAACAGCTTATATCCAGAAACACCTCATCTCGTTGAATGAAAGAGGATTGTGGACGGTAGGCTCACAACCCGCTGTGCATTGTGCGCCTTCATCACATGAGGCGTTTGGATGGGGCCCAGCAGGCGGCCACATTTTCCAGAAATCATTCGTTGAATGCTTCATGACAGAAGCCTCATGGAAGCGATTACGGGAGCGTGTCAAGGGTGATGCAATGGTTTCCTACTACGCAGGCACACGCAGAGGTCGGTTTGAGACAAGTATGAAGGATGCTGGTGAATGCAATGCTGTCACTTGGGGCGTATTTCCAGGAAAGGAAATTGTGCAGCCAACCATCATTGAGGAAGTATCCTTCAAGGCGTGGAAGGAAGAAGCTTTTGCACTGTGGGCAGAGTGGGAACGACTTTATGAGCCGTCCTCACCAAGTGCGAGGCTACTGCGTGGCGTCGCTGAGCGAGTATGGTTGGTGTCGCTGGTGCACCATGATTTCAAGGATGAAGAAGCACTCTGGAGACTTGTTCTAGAAGCAAGCACGCCATAGATTGATTAGCATTATTAGGCATTTTTAGGCAAGCTAGCTGAGGCTCAGATTTGCCTTTCGAAAACGTCATGGCCTCCCAGCTATTCAGTAGATTGCGGATGGCATCGTCTTACCAAAGATGTCTTCATAGCCTTACTGAGCCGGCAAGTTTGGCAAAGAAATAGCGGCAAGAAAGCCAATGTTTCTTCTGCCAGAAATGCCATTTCAGCGAACTATGAATCGAAATGAATATGGAAGTAAATCGGTCATCAAATGCCATGCGTCCGTACAGAACATGCGACGATTCGATGGTTTTAATTCTTCCTCATGCTTTCAGAGCAGATCAATCTTTGCTAGACTTGATGGGTCCAACCGTTGTGAAGCAGACACTCGATGTGGGGACGAGGCTGACAAAAGACGGGCAAAAAGCAGAAATGAGCTGGATGAATGGCACCTGGAGGAGGTCAATTCAGCTTGCAAGCGATGCGCTTGAACAAGGCAAACGCAAGCAGATTTTACCCAACCAAGATTGACCGAATCCAAGCAACAGCCGCGGCCAATGGTATATCACTTCTGGCCACAGCCGACAGCCCTGGCATCCGGAGATCTTGGACAGTGAAGATCGTCCCACGTGTCTCTTGAGCACAAGCGCAAATTGTCATCCGTAGCTTCAGCTTCCATGGTATCTCAGTCTTAGTTTGATCTTTGACAGTGTAGATATCGATGCTGCTTCTTGCACAAAATTTGTCGTCCATTGCACGTGATTTGTCCAGATGGCACCGCGATCATATTCTCAGAAAGCAGCAGCAGCAGCAGACAAGAGCATCTATCAACAGTCAGCAGCCTGCCATCGAGCATCGTCAGTATCCATAAACAACTAGAGATTTATCACAAACCTCTCATCGAACAATCTTACCCAGACAAGCCGGGCCACGGGCCGCCGAATTGCTCAGCATAACGATATTTAGCATTTTGCCAGCGACACAGACGACCTTCTTGTGCTAGGCCAGACTCGTTTGATCGTATTGAGACCGTCGCCGTCCCTTTAAACGCTTGCGGCTTTATCGTCAACTCAGAACCCGGCTCAGGCCCCGCCATGAGCGCCTGGAATAAAGGCGGCCCATTGTAAGCGCTTTCTCTCTTGTACAAGACAACTTTCTGACCATAGTAGCAGCAAGCCTGCCCATTTTACAGCTCAACCGGCATCGTCAAATCCATCACAGCATGCGCATAGCAGCAGTATATCTCGCATTCGTCAAATGAATCGCGAAAAATCAGCTTCGTCCATTCCTACCGCGGCAGCTATTGCAGGCGCCAGCCACACCGGAGCGGCTGGATCGCCTCTACAGTCACCGTCACTTGAACAGAATGGGTTTGGACTAGGTGGATCTGTGGTGTCTCTTACAAGTCATTCGAGTGGTGGTATCCATCCGCTACGTACACCATGGTGTCTATGGTACATGCATCGTACACCAGGCAGTAGAATCAAGGACTACGACCATGCATCGAAGCGTATCGGGGCGTTCTCGTCTGTTGAAGATTTCTGGGCTCTCTACGTACGTCTCAAACCACTTGACGCGTTACCCCCCGTGAGCGACTACCATCTCTTCCGAGCCGGCGTTAAACCGACCTATGAAGATCCAGCGAATATTCGTGGTGGGAAATGGCAGGTGCGTCTTCGTAAAGGTATCGCGGCGCGTATTTGGGAAGATTTAGTGCTTGCCATTATTGGTGATCAATTCCATGGTCCGCTCGCAGAAGCAGATACACCTGAGGAGCTTTGTGGGGCTGTCATCAGTATACGGCATACTGAGGATGTCCTGAGCGTATGGAACCGCACAAGTAGACATGGCGCTGCGACTCTCAAAATCCGCAACTTGATGAGAAAAGTGCTTGGATTTGGTCCTGATGTTGTATTTGAATACGTCGCGCATTCAGACCGTCTAGGCAAGTGAAGCGCATATGTTGTAGCAATTCTCAAGCTAGATCATCCACATATTCGAAAAGACTATCCATGCCGTATGCTGCAAGACCATGCATCATGCTTCCAAGCACGAGTCCGGCAGCTGCGCGACTCCAGAAAGTAGGAAAACGACAAAAGAGGGCTAGATAGGCAAAGATTTGGTAGTGGTGCAGATGAATGCGTAGTTTTGTGCGACCAAGGCCAAGTGTGTTAGGTGCGAGACTCGGCGAGTGAGCAGCATTGGGTACGACCCCAGTATTGGATTGCGTTTCGACCTGGATTGGCACTGGAGGGACGCGCCTCAATGAAGCCGTCTCATCGAAGCGATCCAATGCATCAAGTCCATCCTCCTCTTCCTCAATAGGTGAATTTGGGGTCAGCATCGCAGTTCTCTCTTCGTCGTCCGTCCGTGACGCATTGCTCTTTCCTGCGCGCTGTCTTCGTTCTGTCTCGCGATCCTGCCGCGTCGTAGGCAAGGTATCACTTGCCTGTCTGCGCAAAATAGGACTTGCTCCATTTGCCAGCGCCAGCGCCGTTGAAGAGAGTTCTAGCTCGACATCGCCGACGATTCCGCTGTCGCGTTCGTTTCGTACAAGCGCATAGCAGAGCACGCCTGCCAAGAGTGGTAGTATGAGAAAGGTTGCGAGATACCCACCGAGTGCTATTTTGAGGCCCCAAAGTCCTACTGCATAATGGACATGCAGCCCTCCCATCAAGACGATGACGAGGATTGCTGTCCCCACTACAACGCGCATAGTCCAGGGCCAGGACTTGATTTGTGGTAGGGAATAGCGTAGATCCTCAAACTCCGTCAATAGCGCATATCCAGTGACTGCCAAATGTGTCGTTGTCGGCAAGATGAACAAATCAAATGACTCTTCGTAGCCGCCGATGTAGTACAGCGCTGTGCCCAGTATGAGCGCGCTTGCGATTTCATTTGTGTGGACGATGGGTGATTTGCGACGACGATCAGAGAGGGCGAGGTAGTTGGCTAGAAAGATGTAGAGGAGGTAGGGCGTTAGGATGCAGAGGGAAAGAAAGACAGTGAGCATTGAGGCCTCGAGCTGGAAGGGCGAATTTAAGGTTGCATGGGCGCGATGTTGCTGCTTCTTGTGTCGTTGCGCAACAAATCGAAGTTTGACAGATGAAGAGATGAGGATGAGTAGAAGGGGATGAGAGTAGATAAGTAGATGAGTAAGAGGGTAGGAAGAATAAGCAAAGGCCTGCAGAATACTATTGACCGCCCATGAGGCCTTTCATCTGTCATTAGCATCCGTGAATCAAACACAAAAGAGCATACCATGTCCATCATGCCGGCCATCGGATTGCCTCCTGCACCACCGCCCATACCGCCCATCTGTTGTTAGCATATCAATTGGGTTCGAAGAACATACCATAGACATGAGCTGCGACATATCTGGCATACCACCGGCACCGGGGCCACCACCCATACCCATCTGCTGCATCCGCTCCATCATACGCTTCTGCTGCAATGTCGCTGAATGTGTCCCTCGTCCGGCTCCTGCAGCACCAGGCGCACCGCCGCCCATACGCGCAGCTAGACCGTTCTTGCCACCAATCTTGCCAACCATACCGGCAAACATCTTTTGCTGCGATAATAGTTCCTCTACTTCGCGCACACTTGTACCCGATCCACGAGCGACACGGGTCATACGCTCCGGCTGTTCTTCAAACATCTTGCCGTCAGAGTCGAGTTCTTTCTCCGTCATACTGTCCATAATGTAGAGTAGGCGTTTAAGTCGCTTACCACTGTCTTCATCATCGCCCATACCTTTCATCAACCCTGACATACCAGGTATCATGCCTGCGACTTTCGAAAGTGGCCCCATCTTCATAAGATTACCGAGTTGATCGCGCATATCGCGCACCGTAAATTTACCCTCTTCAATGTGCTTCATCGTTTGCTTGTTGGAGTCTGCCCCGACTGTTTTGACGTGCTCCATTAGACCAGCCAAGTCACCCATTCCTAGCAACTTGGAGACGAATGACTGTGGTGCAAAGCGTTCAAGATCATACATGTGCTCACCCACACCGATGAATGAAATAGGTGTGTTGGTCGCGGCGACTGCAGAAAGTGCACCACCACCTTTCGCATCACCGTCCATCTTGGTAATGATAATGGAACCAAAGTTGGATGCATCTTTGAATGCTTTTGCTTGCGCTTCAGCAGCTTGACCGATACTCGCATCTAGTACCATGATTGTCTGATCCGGTTGTACGGCCTCGCCAATATCCACCATCTCTTTGAATAGCTCCTTCTCTTGTCTGTGCCGACCAGACGTATCCACAATGATAATCTCAAACTTTTCCTTCTTAAACTTGTCGACACCTTGCTTCGCAATCTTGACAGGATCAGGCTCTGTATACGAGCCAAAGAATGGGATCCGTGCTTTTGTTGCATTCTGCTTTAGCTGGTCAAAAGCACCAGCACGAAATGTATCAGCACACACCATACACGCAGAATACCCGCGTCGCTGATAGTGCAGCGCGAGTTTCGTACAACTTGTCGTCTTGCCGGATCCTTGCAATCCTACAAACATGACAACGTTCGCTTTACCCTTCTTTGGCTTATACGGTTCAGTCTTTGAATCCACCAGCGCACATAATTCATCGAATACAGCCTTCTGAATGACTTTCTTCTTGCCTTGTGAGGTCGGGATATCCTTGAGATTGACGGCCGACTTGATGGATTTGCGCAAGCCTTGCACGAGCCTCACATTTACATCAGATTCAAGTAGCGCCGCACAAATCTGTTTCAGCATCTCATCAAAGGCCTTATCGTCGATGACATTCGATCTGCCGAATTCAGAGAGCGCGTTGTTGATGCGGTCGCCTAGCTGTCCGAGCACCATGGCTGAAGCTGGCTATCGCTCTTCCTGAAGTACAGCTCATAACTAAGCGTGCGCGACGTGGAAGCGGTAGAGACAAATTTCGCAGTCACAATCATTGATTCATGCGATTATCTTGCTACGACAATCTGAAGAAGCATTCGCCGTTTTGCGTGATATACCGTACCCATGGTAATGCAGGGTAATTGAGCTTGCTTTCGATGATCTTGAGGTAACGCACCTGGATGCCACTCGTCGTAAAGTATGGAATCTCAAACTTGACCTCGACTGGACGCTTGGCTGTCTCTTGTGTCTCTGAGCGGACACTGGGTAAGCCAAGTTCTGCACGCATGAGAAACTCTCGACCACCACCGAATTGCTTGATAGTCCAGACGATAGCAGACCGTTCAGGTGCGTAATGCACGGTACCGATACTTGTACGGAAACGAGGTGAATCCGCATCTTCTGGAACAGGTATCAGAATCTCGACATTGTTTGCCGTTGACCGACGCTTGAATTGCGCTTTGGCTTTAATCATGTAGGACAGTCTACTGCCGCTGTGTGATTCTTGAATCGTTTCGACCCAGATGAGTGGCTTGACGGCCGAAGAGAGGCGGTAGGACATGAGCTCGAAATCGCCATCTGGCGGGATAAAAGAGATGGTTCGATCATTCTCGAATCGAGAAAGCCGTACGCATTGGTGAAACTTGACATCTTCCATTTCGATGGATTTGCCGCGTGATGTACGGCCTGTAGATTCAAACATGGCCTTGTCATTGAGACCAAGCCTCAGCTCTGGCATACCGGATAGGAAGCACTTCATCTTTACTGCACCAAGAATCTCTGAACGCACCACATTGCCTGTACTTGAGACCATCAAATTGACAGACTCGACAACATCCAGAAACACCTCATTTTTGCGATACCGAATGCCTTCTGACCGCCAACTCACGGCATTGGTTACGGCAACAGGCGGCCGCGCTTGTACTTCAAGCCGATGCGACTCTTGTGTGATGTATTCTTGTAGAATCTTGGTTTCCGTGGTTTGCGGATGCCCGAAATCCATCATCTCGTCCAGCAACTCGTAAATCACCACAAAATTGTCTCTGATGGACTCTTCCTCTAGCTCTTTGAAGTACTCTGTGAGCACTTGCACCACTTTATGCAAGAATTGCAGAATCTCAAAGGCATTCGAATTGCGGCGCGTCAGGGCGAGTAGATAGACATTGTTGTGCTTGATGTAGAGGTAATTGATGCCTTCATCTGTGAATATCGGCGACGTCTTGCCTTCTTCTTCTAGATCATACATGAGCGGCATGAATTTGTCTACGGCCGACATGGGAATGTCGCCGCGGTAGTTGCGACATAGTAGCGTTTTACCCTTCAGGTCGAGAATGAAGAGCGAGGATGCCATGATTTCTGGTACCTATCCTGGCAAGTTTAAATCACTAGGAGGCCCTTGCTGCCGATGCCAAGGCCGCCGGCACTTCGCAATTGAATGTGTTGCTTTCTAGATGCTTCTTGCTCGCCTTTTTGTCGCGTTTTCCAATTTCGACGTCAAGGGAAACAAGAGAAGACGAGGCTGCCAGATCTATACATGGCTTATTGCTTTGTCTCTTGCTTAGCAAGCTTGCTTTAACGCTAGTCGGCTGATCTCATGTGTCCTCATCAATGAACAATGCTCAAGACCTCCAGCTGCCATACAAAATCGGCCACATTCTCCATCCAAGCGATGTACCCGGTGCAAAGCTCCACTATGCTCCCAAACCCGTCAATGCCGTCCGCTACAACCATTCAGGCGCTTACTTCATGTCTGGTGGCAATGATCGCAAAGTACATCTCTGGAATAGCCAGAATGGTATGCATGTCAAATCATTCGAAGCGCATGGCTATGAAGTCGCAGATATCGCAATCAATGCCGATAGCAGCCAATTTGCAAGCTGTGGCGGGGACAAGTTGCTGTTCCATTGGGATGTACGGACGGGTGTGACGATTCGGCGGTATGCGGGACATTATCAGCGTTTGAATGCGGTGTGTTATGCAGCAGAGGGAATGGTTCTTGCTAGTGCCTCGTTCGATGCGACAGTTAGGCTGTGGGATACACGAAGCCAGTCCCAGGCGCCGATACAAGTATTGCAGGAAGCAAAGGATAGTGTATCGGCTGTTTGTGCCTATGAGCATACTCTGGTGACAGGCTCACTCGATGGCAAAGTCCGGACTTATGATCTTCGACAAGGCCAACTATGCACAGATGTCTTGGCCCGTATGCCAATCTACTTCCTCGTCAACCATACTAACTCTAGAACCCATCAATGCCATGCAAATATCACAAGACGGGCAAATGTTGCTCGTATCAACGCTCGACTCGACCATACGACTCTTGGATCGCAGCAATGGTGGTCTTCTCCAGGAAATGCAAGGTCATGTCTCACAAAACTACAGCGTCCCTGTTTGTTTCGGCTATGGCGAACGCAGCGTCATCAGCGGAAGTGAAGACGGTCGTGTCTTGGCATGGCAAACAAGCACAGGCGATCAGGTCAAGCAAGTTGCTTGTCATGGCGGTAAAGTCGTGCTCGGTTTGGCGCATCATCCGAAAGCGGCACAGATGATGACGAGTGGGAGTGATGGGACCATCACAATGTGGACAGCATAATTTGTTGCCTTTCTGGCACAACACGCATGCATCGCTTTGCATGCGCATCTACACGACAACCTATCATCCACGCCGAGGCGCCTTGATGGGAAGCTTGCCAAAAGTGCAGTCGCTCTGCGCTGGCTAGTAAACCGACCGTCTTGTAGGAATTTGCACAAAAGTGCTCAAAAGGCCGGTTGAATGCCAGCGCGACATCAGCACGGAATACTCAAGGACATTGAGAAGAGAATCGGTTCCTTTGTGCTAAATGAGTGGCATGCCAGCGATGACCATTTTTTTGACATCTTTGATCCATTGATTGCCAGTCTCTTTGTTGACAAGCACGAATGCGCGGCCACGTCGACCAGCTCGACCCGTTCGACCAACACGATGAATAAAGTCGATTGTGGAGTAGGGAACATCGTAAAGCAAGACATTTTTTACTGCAAGAGTGTCGATGCCGCGAGAGGCAAGATCTGTTGTGATTAGAACTTTGAGGGAGCCATTGGCAGAAGTCGATGTTGCAGATGTCTGAGTCGTTTGCTCGGTCGTCGCTTCATTTGTTATAGCCTCTGTGTCCCCAAGCGTGCTCTGATCCGGTGCGAGATCTTCTTCAGTCGACAGGAACTCATTAATGGCAGCACCACGGTCCGGCGAATCCTTTGAGAACTCGAGAGACTCGATACCGCGATCTCGCAGATACGTCGCAACGGGCGCAATGGTTTCGCGTTTGTTGACAAACAGGATGACCTTCTTCACCTTGCCAGGCTCTGTTCCGTCTTGTGACAGATCACGCAGAATCTGATGCGCGGCTTGATCCTTATTTCCCTTGAATTCCTTTTCCACATCAACAAACTTCATAGCAACACGACGTGGAATGGCGTGAATTTTGGAGGACACAAGTCGCTCGATGTCTGGGTAGTCGCGGCGCAGGAAAGAGTCGAGTGAGCGTGGAATGGTTGCAGAGCACAGGATCAGATGATTGACTGATCGCTTGACGTGCTTCATGATAGTGCTCATGGTATCTTCAAAAGAGACGTCAAAGAGCGTATCGGCCTCATCGACAACAATGAAGCGTGTTGTGTCGAGTCTGACGATTTTCTCAGCAAGCAAATTGCTCAATTGACTAGGCATCGTCACGAGAACATCCACTGGCCGTACTAGCACTGCATTTTTGGCGCGACGGAAACTGTAGCTGGGCAACAATGTCGTTGCTGAGAACTTGACATGATGCGAGAGTGCTTTGACGACTGACCCGACTTGCTTGACAAGCTCGATGCTAGGTACGACGATGACGCATCCTGGATGTCCTGGTGCGCGCTTGAAGCCCTCACCGCGCTCCGCTTCGTGCTTTTTCAAATGATGCAGGATCGGTGCGAGGTATGCGAGTGTTTTGCCTGAGCCTGTCTCTGCAGCTAGTAGAAAGGCTTGCTTTGCTGCATCGGTCCCACAGCCCGCGATAAGTTTCGGAATGGCAAGGGCTTGGATGTCGCTTGGGGTAGCGTATTCCAGATTTTGCAGTGGTCCTGCCATGAGGGCTGCTGTCAAGGTAGGAGACAATCTCAACGAATCAAAAGTAGCACTTGTAGCGGCATTGGCTTGCCCTTTTGCAGCCGTGCGTTGATGTAACGGTATAGGAGTCAAGACAGATGTATTCGTCTTGGACATACGTCCATGCGAGATCTTCACGTGTCTTTCAGTAGTGTCTCTAGAGTTGAGACTACCAGGACTCTTCCTAGGCGGTCCTCTTGCGAACTTGCCAGGCATTGTTGGATTGGCTACATGCTTAGAGAGACGCTGGTAGCCTGGTTTTGTAGATAGAGCAGATCTAGCTTGAGTAGCATAGTTTCTTGAGCTATTCAAAGAAGCTTGTCTGCATGCGGCACATAGCCATGCACTTCTTCTGAGCATGGACTGCGAGATAGGTAGCGTGTTCACTCTGCTTCTGCTTCATCTGCGCAAGAAAAATTCCGTCGTTCTTGTGGCGCAGAAACGGATCCTTGTGGCGCATGCATCGAAGGTCTCTTAAGCTTAATTGCAGCTGCAGGGACATGACTGCCTAGGTACACAGCTATAGCGCTCAAATGGCAGTGGCCCTCGGCCCGTGGGAACGGAGATTGTCGCGCACAGTTCAAAGCATGGGCCTGCCAACCACTAGATCAGGAATGCTTTTGTTTACTGGTCATCGTCGCGGAAATGTGAACTGGCCACTCGACGCTATCTCCGTCAAGAGCCATTGAGCTCCATATTTCCTATCCCTCTGTTGGACCTACCGAGGTACTTGTTTTAGACATGCTTTGTCTGAGTTTCTGGCCAAATCTAAGAGAACAACACTTCCATTTGTGCGGCTTCTGCAAGAATATGATCATCTACAAGCGTTTCATCAAAGCGCAAGACCTGGCCATCTCGGTTGCCCTGCGATCTGCGCGCGCAACGACGCCTAGTTTTTGTGACTGAGCAAGGCTGCTTGGCATCGGGACCAACATTTCGATATATCTATGCTGTCTAGCATTCGTTACAATTTCGGTGGAGTGCAAGTCAGGTCTATGAGCGATGACAGCTCACGTCAATCGCTCGCACATGATGCCCTTATTACCGTCAGAGCATTGCTACAAAACTCTTGGGCTCGGATCTGTGCGCACAGAATTGCCGTTTAGCGCTCGGACATCTCGATATGCTGTGCGCTATCAGACGACTCATAACCAGGATTCCCCACACAAGTTCTGAGACATTTGTTTTACAGCAAAGATGGTAGCAGCGACAGCACGAATTGATGGCGACTGGCACAACCGAATTGACGAAAATATCAGCTCTGTTCTTGTCGGATGGTGTTTTGCACTAATTGTTCTCGTCGCCTACCGCATCTGCGAATCAAGACGAGTCAGCGTCTTTGCCCTCTTGTGTGTTGCGCTTCTCCTCGTCTCCGCAGCGCTGGCGCTTGTCAGTTGGGTCTTCCAAATGGGCCAGTGGGCACCTAGTCTGGGGTTGAGTTATGCATTTGTCCTGCTTTGGTGTGTGCAGGTGCAGCTGTACTTCCAGATTGTACCTTTCCGCATCTGTGTTCTTGGATTGGCACGGCCGCGTGTATTACGAGCGATCATCTTTGTGGTAATTGCAGGCATCAATGTGGTTATGCTAGTACTCTGGCCTGCTTCAAAGTACAGACAGCCGAGCGACAAGATCGCATTCTGGCTACCACGCGCTGAAAAGATCGGCTACCTTCTACTTGACGTCGCACTCAATGTGCTTTTCCTCGTCACGGTCAAGTCGAAGCTGGTCGATATTGGCTTGAAGAAGTATGGCAGACTCATCACCTACAACCTCAAGATTATCGGTCTGTCCATCTTTTGCGACTTATTGCTGCTTGTGAGCATGTGGTATCCCAAGAACAGCAGCTTGTTCATCGTGGTTCATCCGGTCGTCTATCTCAACAAGTTGGTGCTCGAGCGGGCCATTGCAGGCAAGATGGTGGCTGTTTCGAAGGAAAACATCCAATGGACTACACGCATCTCCCTTTCTGCTGTTCTGAAGCGTGCATCGCAACATATATCAAAGGAAATCGACGAAGAGTGTGCGATTGAGTCTAACATTATGGATACTCATGCAAAGGAAAGCAGACGCGGTGCTTTATCATTACCGCTGGGTGGTGTGCTTCTCGACAAGGCCTTGCCTGGTCGACCCTTGGAAGTCACATACTAGTTGCCCTTGTTTGATATCGATCTTCTTGTATATACTTCACTTAAATATCCAGTTCTACCGTGTGACAAAGCGACAATTTCCATCTGTCGAAACACGCAAAAGCGACAAGGGCGACAAGCATTAATTGAAGTAGAAGAGGCATGAACCTAGCTGACATCCTCGACTCGAAGCAAGATTCGGCCGACACGCCTGAAGTCGATGCAGAGGACCTTTCGGCTCCGGGCGAAGATGAGGATGTATTGGCTGTAGTTGCTGAAGGCGATTGTGTTGAGTGTGCGGACCAGGCGGCCGAAGTACGCTGCAAAGAGTGCGATGAGGATTTCTGCGAAGTCTGCAGTACTGTCATTCATCGGACGGGCAAGCGGCGGTGGCATCAGCTCACCTCGTTGAAGCAGGAAACGAGCAAGACGCGGGATGTGGAGATGTCTGTTGAGCCTGAGGACACAAATGGACAGCTGGAGAAGGCCCAGGAGGAAGAAGAAGCAGAGCTTCCGATACGCAATCTTGATGCCGAACAAACGGAACGCATCAAGCATCGTGCACAATTCATCCCACTACGATTGACTGCGGCGGAACGGAAGCTACATCGACTACTCGAAGCTGCTCTCAATGTTTCTGAATACACAGACAAGATTGATGTCATCTCTTATGTGAGCAAATCTCGCCGGATAGTGGCCCAGTTGAAGGAGATTTGCGCTATTCTATCTGGATTGATGCTTGCGCAGGATTTCAAAGCTGGTCAGGAACTGATTGGCGACCGCGACTATGCAGCAAATGCGGATGTGTTCAGGATGCTCTTTGAGATTGGACGGCGATATAAGATTATGAACCCTGACCGCATGCGTGGGACGTATGGCAAGATGATGTACATGATTCAAGACTCGCTCATTCCCGAGGTAACTGAGACGCTTGGCTTTGATCTGTTCAAGCCTGTCGTCACAGTCTACAGCTTTCTTGAGCAGCGCGAAGCTTTGAAAGTCCTGGAAGATGAACTCATCTTGACGGCAACGATGGAAATTGTACCAGACAACAAGACGCGGAGCATGATTCAGTCCGAAATTAAGGCAAAAGAGCGGGCTATTGAGGTTCTTTGTCGCAAGCATAGCAGTGGGCATCTACTCAAAGACGACCTGCGGCAGTGTCTGTACAGTATTGGCGACAACTCTGCGTATCTACGCGCCAACCGCGATCCGGTAGCCAAGATGCGGCATCTTTTGCTACAGCGCTTTTCACCAGATGAGCCAAAGCCTTCGCTAGCTATTTCTGCTGGTAGAGGCGGTGCGCGATTGACGCACAACCATCAAAAGCAATTTGCCTTTGTTAATCAGTCCTTGACACTATGGGGCCTGATTATGGAGCATATGTTTGAGCTTTACTTGCTAGTGGATGCTGATTTGCTTTCCAAAACAGTGCGATATCGTTTGATGGATACAGGCCAGGGACTGAATCGCGTGCAGCAATGTTCCCACATTTCAAGACGCATGCATGCGATTCTTGCTCAAGCACAGCGGATATGTGGTCACTGGGTGGGTAGTGCTGCCATTCACCTTGGTGATCACAACGTGCCCAATGCCCTTGTCTTTATTGACAAGTATCTGCAAGTACCGCGCATCTTGAACCCCATGGCCTCAGCGATTGCTGCTCTACCATCACTTGGCAAGGATCCATTTATCAGCAAATATCTGGACGAAACATTTGGCGGTATTCAAGAGCTAGAGGCTGAAGTGCTTGCAGACTTCTTCCGACACGGCTTTGATGGGTCTGGCGGTGACAATTCGTTCGATGCTGGCAGCTGTGTCGATGGCCGCTTGACAAGTGCATGGAACTATGGCAATGGGATCCACAAGAAGCCGTACTATAAGGCTCTGCTACTTGTCAACTTTCCTGGATTTGATGGCGATGGGTTCAATGTCTAGTACTTTCCTACTTCCAACTACTAATTCTGTGACTGCTTCTTTTCCCATCTTTTCACGTGCTCGCTGACGTCGCTGTCTGGAAGTGAAGCAACAACCATCAAGCAAAGCGTTATCTGGAAAGAGGTATCCTCGAGCGCGTTGAGGCTTGTGTCGGGTGGCTTTACTGGCAAGCGATAGCTGTCGCACGAGCAGATGGAGTCAAACAATCTCGTCAACTTTGCCTCTGCCTTCAATACACACCAGCAACAGAATCGTACAAGATCAGGTTCGCAAGATGGCGAGTCCACGTATCTGGGCAACATGGGTCCGCCGCTCATCGAAACAGAAGACATGTCATCGCCTGAAGATGGCATGTCAATCGTGAGCGAGAAAATGCTGAGCGCCGATGACCGTATGCATCAACAGGTCAGAGTAGCACCGGTGCTAATAACAGACGCGTCGATGATGGACAAATATATGGTTCCGCTGGAAGATCTGGAGGTCACGGCAACAGAGAGTTTCGACTGGCATATCGAAGACTGGCGTGCCCTTGCGAAACGCTCACTGAGCCCAACTTTTGACTGTGGCGGATATAAATGGTAGCAGCGCCGCCAGTTGGACGTCGAGCTAATTTCCAGGCGCATATTGCTCTTTCCAAATGGCAATACCATGCCAGACTCTTGTGCAGCATATTTGGAATGCCTCGATGAAGAAGAACCGGCAGAGGGTGAAGAGGCGCGCGACTGGGCTTGTTGCGCGCAATTTGCCATCGTAATCTGGAACAAAAACGATCCTACCATTCATCAAGCTCATGGTGAGTGGCTTTCCAAGAAAAATCCTTGCTAATCGTAGTGGCGTCGCACCGCTTCACATCAGAAGAAGCAGATTGGGGCTTTTCAAGGCTCTACGATATCAGAAAACTCGCTTATAAGCATGAGGATCGCGAACGGCCGATTGTTGAAGGCGGGGAGACCATGATTTCTGCGTACGTCAAGATTGTCAAGGATCCCACTGGTGTCTTGTGGCACAACTTCAACAAGTACGAAAATTCTTGTTTAGACAAGGGCTGACAGTAGCTATGACTCGAAAAAGGCGACCGGTCATGTTGGCCTCAAAAACCAAGGAGCGACATGCTACATGAACTCCCTCCTACAGTCTCTCTACTTTACAAATTATTTTCGCAAGGCAGTCTACCAGATCCCGACAGAAAACGACGATCCGAAAAACAGCATCGCATTAGCTCTGCAACGCATATTCTATCAGATGGAAAAGGCAGACGACGCGGCATCTACTTCAGAATTGACACAATCCTTTGGCTGGAGCTCGCTTGATGCGTTCATGCAACATGATGTGCAAGAATTCAACCGCGTCCTGCAAGATAATCTGGAAGGCAAGATGAAAAAGACTGCTGCGGAAAATGCGCTGAGTCGCTTGTTTGTTGGAAAGATGAAGAGTTACATCAAATGTGTCAATGTCGATTATGAAAGTGCGCGAGTCGAGGACTTCTGGGATATTCAGCTCAACGTCAAGGGCATGAAAAATCTCAAGGAATCTTTTGAGGATTATGTTCAGGTCGAGACTCTTGATGGCGACAACAAATACTTTGCAGAAGGCTACGGCTTGCAAGATGTCAAAAAGGGTGTCATTTTCCAAGACTTCCCTCCAGTCTTGCATCTCCAACTCAAGCGATTCGAGTATGACATGGAGCGCGATGCAATGGTCAAAATCAATGACCGGCATGAATTTCCACTCGACATTGATCTTTCCGAATTTCTGGACGAAACGGCCGACAAGACTGCGGATTGGAATTATAAATTACACGGTGTGCTTGTGCATTCTGGAGACTTGCATGGTGGCCACTACTACGCTTTGCTCAAGCCGGAAAAGGATGGCAAGTGGTTCCGATTTGACGATGATCGCGTTACGCCGTGTACCCTTAAGGAAGTGCTCGATGAGAACTTTGGCGGTGTCGTGGCGCCAAGCGTGCGCCTGCCTAATCGGCCATTACAAGGTAAACGCTTCATGAACGCTTACATGCTTGTCTACATCCGAGAGAGCAAGCTTGATGAGATTCTGGGTCCTGTCTCGGATTCGGATATTCCCAAGCACGTCTCTGCTCGCATCGAAGAGGAATTGGCAGAAGAGGCACGTCGCAAGAAGGAACGCGAAGAAATGCATCTCTACCTCTACGTGCGCACCGTCAAGCTGGAAGATTTCAAGAATCATGACGGTTTTGACATTTGCGATATGAACAGTGCTGAGCTCGAGCAAGCGAAAGTGTACAAGACTCTGACATATGGTGAATACAAGGCTCAGGTTGCAAAAGAGCACAATGTCTTAGTCGAACAGGTCAGACATTGGGTTATGGTCAATCGCCAAAACAAGACAATTCGACCAGATGCTGTTCTTGGACCTCAATACGACGACAAGACGTTGGCTGAGGTCCATGATGAAGTGGCTGGTCGCCGACAAGAGATTCTGCTCTACCTCGAGATTCTCGATGCGAAAGATGTTGATGCAGATTTGGCAGATGGTGTTCCCGAAAACACACTTTTCATGCTCTTTGTCAAGTACTTTGATGTTGATGCGCAAAAGCTTTTCGGATTGACAACTCTGCACTTGCACAAGAATGACAAGATTGAGGTTGCGATTGACAAGATCTCTTCGCTTGCTGGTCGGGAATCAATGAATCTGCGCTTATTTGAAGAAATTAAGCCTGGCATGATTGAGTCTCTGCGGCCGAAAGTATCTTTTGCACAAGCAGAGATTGTTGATGGCGACATCATTACGATGCAGCGTGCTGTGGATGAGACGGAACGTTTGGCGCTACACAAGCAGGGCAAGTTCAGTGTTGCGACCGAGTATTATGACTTTTGCCACAATAAGCTCACAGTGGTCATCATGCCTCGTTCGGCAGAGCAGCAGGTAACAGATAAGTTTGAGCTGACAATGAGCAAGAAGTCCAGCTACGACCAAGTTGTTGCCAAGATTGGAGAGCAGCTCAAAGTAGATTCGACACATATCCGTTTGTCTGCAGTTGGCGCTGGCAATCAGCCCAGGCAACATTTCAAACCGAATGGAAACATGACGCTCAACAATATGCTACAACCCGGATACTTGCAGACGCCCGTCATGGCGCTAGCGTATGAGGTGCTCGAAACGAGCTTGAAAGAATTTGAGAACAAGAGGCTACTCAAGGTCACCTTCTTGCCCGAAGGTCTTACCAAAGAATCTCCTGTCGAGTTTCTGGTACCGAAAGCCAGCACTGTCGAGGATGCAGTCAATATGCTTGCGGCGAAGCTTCAATTACCTTCAGAACAAGCGCACGCGTTGCGGTTGTATGAAACGCACAGCAATAGGTATCAAAAGCACAGCGATCCGACGGCAAGCGTTCAGACTTTGCAAGAATACGCAACATTGTACGCGGAGCTTGTCACAGAGGACGATGTAAAGCAAAATGAAACGGACCGGCAAATCCAGGTCGTGCATTTCCAAAAAGAGCCAACACGATCGCACGGCATACCCTTCACTTTCTGGCTACGCAAAGGCGAGATTTGGCGCGATGCACGTGTTCGGCTGCATCGCAAGACACGCTATAAGGACGATGATTTCAAAAAGATCAAGGGCGCCATTATCTCGCCTTCATCACCATACTCCAAGCCTACATATCTAGAGGATGACGATCAGCCCTGGGATCTTTGCAAGCTGCAAGATGATGCGCTTGGTCTGGATCACCTCGACAAGACTGTCAAGCCGAGTCGTTTCGGAGAGCGTGCCATCAAGATTAGCGGTTGAGTGCGCATGCGAGATAGATTGAACGTTTGATAAAGCGAGCGACTTGGTAAATCTACAAATTACATAGCAATGTGCTCAGAGAGTGTTGGTCAGACGGGGGCTATCGGCCATTGCTTCGACCGACAGCGAAACATGTCGTACCCTCGCTTGGTAACGCCGTTCGTCTTGGCTTATGATTGAACCTTTTCATGATGCTACAGCTATTTGGAGCAGCCGAGCACTTTGGTAATAAGGTGCCGTTCAATACATACAATCGATGACAACTGCATGAAGACTTGAGCACAGAGCTGCATGCCCTAGTTTCCCTGAAACCGCATCAGTATTGTAGCTTCATGTGATGAGCTGAACTCAAGCGAAGAAATTGTTGCTACAAACATCGCTAACCCTACACTATCCTACTTGACCGTGGCAATCATGGCTGTTGCGTCGATCGATGGATTTTCTGTCATCAAACCGGTCTTGCGCAGGGTCTTGATGGTCTGCGCTATCATGCTCCTGTCCAGGTCCTTTACATTGTCTGGATAACGGACGGTTTGAAACCATGCTTCGGCGTCGTCCTTACTATATTCCAAGTTTGTGTAGATATGCTCAATGCCCTCAGCATAATGGCCGAGGAAGTACTTGATGCCCTCATTGATTGACTCCAACAGATTCGAGACCTGATCGGGTCTTTCTATTAAGGCCGGGGTTGCTGTGATGAGCCACGACGGCCAAGGCGTGTAAATTTCGCCGATCTCCTTGATCTCGCCAGAGTCATAATACTTCTTCGTTGTGAAGCGTTCCCACATAAATGCATCGGCATGAGCGTTGTTGACGCCATCGCGTAGACCCTTGAATGTGTCTAGCTTGACAAATTCGAATGGTGCTTTTGCAGACTTTGTCTCATCCAACCAGCCTTGTTGATCAGCAAAGACATAGCTCATCACAAAACTTCCTGAACCAATCCGAGAGACACCAATCTTTCCACTCCTAAGCTGCGTAGCTTTGGTCAAAGCATCATTCTTTGCACCGGCTGAGATAGCCCAGCACAGTGGCGAAGCGACATAAGTGCCAATCAACCGATACAAATCAGGCGTAGCTGCAAGACCATTTACAAAACCTTCAGTCAGTCCAATGGCTGCATCAATTTTGCCTTCCTTGTAAGAAGAGATCAGTTGTCCTGTGCCAGACGGCTGTGGCACAAGCTGCACATTCAAACCACGCTTTGTGAAAAAGCTGTGCTTTTGAGCTAGCAAAATGGGAGTCAGAAAATGTTCAGGAATATATCTAGAATAAGCATGTATAGCAAAGCAGTTGTTAGTACCCAATTCTGATAGCCATGTTGCTCTCCTGTCTATCAAGTCGAGGCGTGGCAAACACGTCGCTGTGAATTGCATGTTCAGATGGGCAAGTAGTATACGCGACCTTAGCAAGAAACTAATTATTATCGACGACCAGGTTTGGACCCTGTTAAAGGATCATCTACATTGCTCTAGATGCTTTGAGGCAGCTATATCTCCTTCTGCTGATGCAAGTTTGAGCCATGCAAGCGCAATCTGACGACGCATGCGTACGGATTTTGATGTTGCTACGCTTCGTTCCTCACGGCCCTTGTCCGCGAAACTGATGCCGAGACTGCCGACTGGAAGCACAGGCGGGAGGGTCGAACCTGAAAGGCTCGATACCGAAGAAGAATAAATCATCGATTCGGCACGAGGTCGTCGACGCCGCTCCGCTGCAATTGAATCGTTTGCTGCCACTGACGGTACACGCCCGAAAATCTCGGACGGCATGCTCAATGGTGGTAGAATGATGGGAGCACATAGACTGCTGGCCTCGTTCGATGACTGCAACAGAAGTCCCAATTCTCGCATGGCAACTACTTGACGCTCTTTCGAGGCTATTGCAAGCATCGTCACCGTTTCCGCCATGGTGAAGTCGCTCGCCTCTGTTGATGAGTTGGCAGCATTGACTTGGAGTGCTTCAACGTGTCGAGATTCGTTCCGCCGTAAAACACCGCAAGCGCAATCTGTCAATGCCTCGACCATCTCGTGCTTCAAGCTCGATGCTGCTAGTCCGAAGTCCCAAAACACCTTGCCCTCGTCAGTCATGTTGAGGATGTTGGCAGGAATAAAAGTGGCGATGTATTGCAAGTCGCGGAATAGCGTTTTGGGCTTCAATTCTGCAAGCTTCAGAATACGCGTCATTTCCTCGACGATCAGATCAGTACCTGGCTTGCTGCCAGGCCTTGAAAATACCGCTTCGTTGGCTGTAATCTGTGGTAGCGTGCAGAATTGAGACTGCCCAGACTGCAGAAACTGAGGTCCTTCAGTTGAGCGCACAGTGTGATTATTTGACCATCCCTGCGATGCCTCAACGGGACCGTCCTTGAACACGGCAGATAATGGGGACATCGTGCTTGAAGAAGGCAACATGGGACTTGATGGACTTGATGGCATCTGCATTCCCATCTTGGGTAGCTGCCCAGAACCATTGTTTCCACTCGCAGTCAAAGCAGAGACGATGAGAACTTCGAAATCGTACAGCGTACGCAATTTCTCGTAGGGGTTTGGATGCGCACTAAAACGCTGGAAAAGTTCTCTGTATGCGCGAGCGTTGGGGAAATGCCGAGGCTGTGCTCGACGATTGACGTAAGAATGTGTTCGCGAAGGCGAGACTGGCGTAAGCGGGGACGACGTGAAAGGGCTACTCTGATCGAGCAATGAGCCAGATGATCGGGCACGATCAAGCATTGGATCCGAACGACGGAGACAGTCAATATCTATCGAGGGTGGTGCCAGTGCGGATTTGAGACTGGTCCTTGGTGTGCCGCCTGTCAGCAAATATGATAGTGTAGCACTCTTCATGCGCCCATGTGCAGGCCGCTTCGCTGCCTGATCCTCGGTAATAACATCGTTGACGGGCGCCCGTGATTCATTCTTGGTTGCTTGCACTTCAGGCAATTCATTTGTGCGCTTCGCACCGTCAGACGCCACCTTTTCCCTTGCAAGATCCTCTTCTCGCTTTTTGCGACTGAGCACAGCATCAACAAGATCCGAATTATGCCACTCGTCGGTTTCACTCCCTTCGTAAAACAGAAGCTCTGCCATATCGGAAAGTAATAAGGCCGTCAGTCCAACCCGAGCTTGCAGCATGAATTCACGCGCACCAAGCTCGTCGCACTCTACAGGATTTGAGCCAATGGTAGATGTCATGGAGATTTGCCGATGCAGCGGCTGACTGCAGGATGTGGGCGTCGGACGTTCTGGCGAAGGCTGCGAAAACTCCACATCGCTTGCGAGACTGAAGCGCGTTCGACTGCGCGAACGAGGTTTGTCGATGCTGCCGACAGAATTTCCACGTTGGCGGACCGCTGTGCGGTTCAGTGAAAGTAAGTCACCAGCACTACCACGTCTCGGAAGACCGATTGAAGACTCCTCCATAGATTGCTGCAGCTGCTCAAAAAAGGACACGGTCGGCCGAGCACTTCGAGGGATGTTAAACAAGCCGCTCTCGTAATTAAATAGCTCAAAAGACCACAAAGGTGATGAAGCTGCGTCCTCGTTGTCATGCGAAGACGATGATGTACGGTTTGGCTGATGGCGCAAAAGTCTGCGCATGAGGTCGTCCATCTCATAGCACAAGCGATGCAAACGCTCCTCAGCAATGCAAAAGTTGTGGATATCAAGACTTTTCATCCATTGCAGGACAAGCTCTGCTTGACCGCTCGTCAATTTGTTGCTACCACCTTGTTCAGGCGGCACTGCGAGAGCTTCGAAAATGTGAGGGTCGACAGGATACAAACCCGTTGTGACGCCTGTTTGCTGATGTTTCATGTCTCGCGCGAACCTGCTCGAGCGTCTATCTCGTGATTGACTCCACACCTGGTTCACAACAAGATTCCCGGATTCTGCCACAGATTCCAAAGGCCTCAGCTCGAGTCTGCGCATACGGTGAAGACATTTGCACACTTCCCATGCTTGTTGCCAAACTCTGGAGCGGCGAACGTCTACCACGTACCACATCTTCAGGCGCAATTTGTTCATGAGCTGGATTTCATCGTCAATCCTTTGCTGCAACCGAAGTTTGCAGTCATGGGCATATGCGGCTTGTGCTTCTTGTTGCTCGAGCAAATCCATTTGCCCATCGAGCAGTAGCTCTTCTTCTTCCATATAGCTGTACAATAATGGCGAATAGTCGTCGGCGGCCTCAGGCGTGCCTGATTTTGCTTGCAAATGATTGTAGGCCTGATGATACAATTCTGACAAGACATAATCGCATTTCGACAGGGCTCGTTGACCTGCCGTCAACAGAAGATGTAAAAGTTGGGATTCACGGCCATCATGCATGGAGAAAATTGGCCGAGAGGGCTGCCGCGCAGATCCGAAGCCTTGGGAAGTACGAGTGGCAAAGTAGTCAGCCGAAGCATATTTTACTGTCGGTTTGCCCAGATCGACATTGTCAATGAGCTTGTAAATAGCATTTTTGACGAGATCGTCCCTGTGTGTACGCCGTTGCGCATCCTCCCTCTCGGACCCGGTTACAAGCACCAGAGCTTCATCCGTTGACACTTGTATGGTATCTAGGGCATCCACGAGTATATTCGGCAAGGGCTCATCATTGAACAAGAGCGAGATGCTGCGCAATGCATCGCCGACCTCGACCGTAAATGCATCAGGAACAGTTTCCACTTTTTCCGATGGCACAGGGTCAGGCTTCTCTGTTGAGACCTGGTCACTGGCCGCTTCATGGCCTTTGACCAGATCTATGAATGACCAAGCTCGAGCGCGTGCCGGCAACGATGCCTTTGATGAAGTAGAGCCATGGCTCGGATTGCGTGCCAGGTTTGTGGCACCTACCTGACTGATAGGACTATTTGATCGCTGATTTGGAACGAGACTTTGTGCGAGCGTCACGACTTCCGTGTAGCAGAGTTGGAATGACGGCCTCGAAACATCACCGAACAATGCTGCGGCACGCATAGTTGGCGCTTCAGTGATGACGTTCAAGTCGGCAGGAGCCACAAAGCGTGCCACAATAGAGAGCCAGTGACCGTCGGTTTCTGCAGCGCCTGTCTGACGCACTGATTGTTGAGCCACACGTGAAGTGTGCGAGCAGAAACCCAAGATTTTCTGGTGGAGCACCTCAAGAATTGTCTGGCGCTGCATTGCGCTAATGTAGTACTCATGAAGAACATGAGCAGCCTGATGTTAGTCTTGTTTGCTGATAACGGTGCTTACCTCTGGAATTTTCAGTACACGACCAAGGAAATGGTCGAAGAACCAGTCTCTAACGAGGAAAGCTTCTGCAAAGTGCTTTTCACTGTCTGAAAGTTTCGCATAGACAAGCCGAGCCAAGTGCAGGGCACCAGATGGAATGCCGATATCGTCTTCGCTGTCTAAAAGTCGAAAGACATCGCGCATGGCATTAGCAAAGAATTCCTCTTCTGCTTCGTCACGTTTGCTGTACAAGTGAAAGAAGCGCTGTTGATTGGCGCGTTGATGAGCGGCATGTCTAGCTTCCTGCCGGTGAAGGAGCTTGACGCTACTCTGAAGGAGTGACATGAGGAGTAATTCGGCGGATGTCTGGGCTGCCCATCCGTACGCGTCTGCAAATTGGTCCATGATGGCCAGACGCAGAAGCTGTGAGCTAGCTGACGTGTCACGTAGCAATGCACAGATAAGCGTAGCAGCAAGATCGAATCGAGCTGCATCTTCAGAAGCGAAGGCACCAGGCTGCGCGAAAACTCCAAAGAGCATAATGGACAGTGCATCACGCCTGCCATAAGGATGCGTTTCTTCTTGCAGCTTTTGAGCTTCTGACGAATAACCTGCGTTTCGTGGATCTTGCAAAGATGCTAGCGCATCCATCGCTGCCGGCGACAGTGCTGCAATCTGTTGCGCGACCCATGCAGGCTGCCTTCGTATCCTTGTAAGTAGCGTCAATAGCGCGTCACGCGCTTCAGCTTCAAGCCTCAGCATCCATGAAGGCTGCAGTACGCGATCACGACTTTCGACGCAATCAATGAGCGCATCTGCATCTGTCATCAGTGCTGCATAGCGTTCTCCAAATTCGCGCTTTGCTTCCGCTCGAAAGCAATCGCAAAGCGTAAGATGCGCTGTCCGCATTTGACGAGCGAGTCGAGCAAGCAGCGCAAGACTGTGTGCATGCCGACGTTGATCGTGAGCATGAGAGTGGATGGTATGCTCTTGGAATCTGCGCTTGCGCACCTTTTTCGCCAGCTCATGAATACTGCATTGCGCGACGGTGTCCATCTTGCGTAACGATGCTCAATAGCGGTGTAAGGATTAGTGGTCAAGACGCGTCATCCTTAATGAATGCTTAGAGGAGCCGTGATCAAGCGATGGATGTCATTGTAGATCAGAGCTGCGCAAATATCTCTTTGTTTGTCCGGATCCCAAGTGTGATTGCAACGTGGTAGAGAGATTTGATATCACGAAGCTTGTCTTCCAAGATTTCTTAAAGAAAAGAACCTTGGAAGCTGCGAATAGAGATAAAGCAGCAGCAGAGTCTACTTAATATGCTCGAGAGGTACAGCTGCAGTGGAGAACGGTAGAGTGTGGAGGCCTGTGCGGTCTCGCCGTTGTTTCAGCGATATAAAATGAAGGTAGTGGAGCAAATGAAGTAAGTGAAGAGCGGTAAGAGCTAGAGGAATGCTCTCCTCGTGCTATGATTAACTTCGCGAGGTCATTGTCGCGTCGTTGCAATTGAGGAAGATTCTGCAACCTAACGCAATTTTTTTAAGATGCTATGAAAGCTACCAAGATCAATTGGCAGTTGCACTATCGATTGACGCATATGCAGCAACTCTCCGGAATCCTTGAGATTGAAAAAGCCCTTGGAACTTCGACGGCATGGGAATGTTCCCGCCCTGCCGCGTCTTTCCCGCTATGGACATTCCTCGTAAAAAGTAAACAAATACCATGTGCTTGCTTGCACAGACCTTCTTACAAGCCGCTCAATGACGGAGGAAGCGTGAACACGAGCCCGACAATCAGAGAAAACGGCAGGCTTCATAGACAGAAGCTACGGATATGGTCAGATACCGTTGTAGTCTTACTTACGCAGATCAAGGAAGTGCTTGTAGCACCGTCCATTCTCCGAAAGTGTGTCATCAATCCGTCAGTAGCTCTATCTACAGCTGCATCAGCTGCTTTCTCTGTCTGACGGGCTTTCTGCTCAGCTAAGCTTTAGCAAGTATGGTAGCTTGTCTTGTGCAATTTTGTCTGTTGCATGTTGACCTTTTGTTTACATTTCTCACGCTCAATCAGTCGCCGATTTATACAGAGATGTAGGATGACGGGATAAGAGTATAGAGTGAATCTATGTCAAGGTCATGTGCATTGCTTACATGCTCGCAGATGAGAGAAAAGGTAGCATCAACAAAGAGGCACATATCTGCATCGCTCCTCATTTGCATGTGAACAGGCGATTGAAGCCAGAGCTCATTTTCAGATGGCATTAGAGTGATAGTAATATGCACATGGCGATGCAGGTTCGCTAGTAAATGCCAAGAGAGTGAGTATGAAGATGGTCCAGTATTCTTGTGTCCTATACTAGTAACAGCATCTTCCATTCGACTCAGCACTGCCCCTGCCTTTCCCTCCATCCGAAATGTTTCCCGAATTCGTCTCACGCATCAGTCGCAGCGCAATGCAGCAGAGCGCGGCAGATGCTGGAACACGACACGTCACAATATACAATCTAGCGGTCTGTACTTGCTCAAGGGCGACCAGAGACTTTGCAGCATATGCATCTGGCCATCACCATTTTCAGCGGTCTCCTGATCACGGTTGTTTCTGCGCAATTCCAGTTCTTTGACAGCATGTTTGGAGGCGGCAGCGGCCATGGGCATCCTCATCAACAACATCAAGCACCAGTTCGTGGCGCTGATTGGTATAATGGTCTTGCGCTCGACACCGAATGCGAATCAGGCGCCTATCTCTGTCCGGGCACAATGGACTGTGTGAATAGACCGGCGGACTGCCCTTGCGCCCATGATTTGGTGCGATGTGTCGTTGGCGAGCATCGTGTATGTGTGAGCAAGCAGGGTGACGCTGTGCCGGATGTCTGCGCAGACGTAGCGGCTTTCCACAAGGGCCTTTAGGTCCATCTCAAGGCTTCGCAAGACCGCACAGACTATGCATTCGGCCTGAAAGCCTGGCCGACCTAGACGAATGCCTGCCGCCTCTATTTCTCATGACACAGCATTAGCACCTTCTTTATTATTATTTCCATCTCATGCTCATTCGTCCTCTGCTCTTTCCCTTGTCGCTCATCGGCTTCTTCCGACGACACTTTTTTCAGTCGCATGAGGCCGCAGTACAGACAAGCAGGAGAGATGCAAAGTGATTGAGACTTGTATACCTTCAACTGACCAGGCCCATATCAGTTGAGCATCAGCATGTCTTCTGTTGAGGGATCGCGGAAAGAACCTGCGGTCGAGACGGAGAAGCAATCTACTATCATCAATACAGACACGCCCCTCGATGACAACACTTACCCGGAGGGCGGATTCGGCTGGGTCGTCGTACTAGGCTCTGCTCTCATCTTCTTCAATGGCTGGGGCTTCAGCAATGCCTTTGGCGTCTTTCAGTCCTACTACGAGATCCAATTCCCGGACTCATCCGCATCCGTCATTTCGCTCATCGGCTCTCTTCAAGCCTGTTTGATTGAAGGCACCGGCATGCTCGTCGGTGTTTTTGTTGACAAGTATGGAATGCGGCCCGTGATGCTCGTCGGGGCAAGCCTGCAAATTGGCGCGCTCCTCGCGGCGTCTTTCAGCAAACATATCTGGCAGCTGTACCTTTCCCAAGGAGTCATGCACGGTCTCGGTGCAGGCGCCCTTTACATTGTCGCAGTCAGTGTGCCAGGCCAATGGTTCCACAAGCGCAAAGCAACAGCTTATGGCATCCTCTACACTTCTTCTGGTCTCGGCGGTGTTTTGTGGCCAATTATCCTTACACAGCTCTTTGGCAAAGTTGGATATGGCTGGACAATGCGCATCACCATGTTCATTACGCTCGTTCAATGTCTCATCGGCTGCCTCTTGCTGCGTGAGCGACCCATCAGTCCTACTATCGTCAAAGTTGGCGCTCGTGCGCAGGAAACGCGCGTCGAAGTGCAAGACTCCAACATTTACAAATCAAAGACATTGTGGTTCTGCGCTTTTGGCTATTTCATCCTCAGCGTGGGTATGCTTTCTCCCATGTTTTACATTGGCACCTTTGCCAAATCAGCGGGCATGTCTGAGCATCTCAGCTTTTACCTGCTGTCCATGCTCAACACAGCTTCCATTCCAGGTCGGACGATTTGCGGATGGCTTGCAGATCGCTATGGTCGCATGAATGTGTTGTGTCTGTCAATCCTTGCAGCCGCTCTCGTGCAACTCATCATGTGGTCAACGATTCACACAAATGCCGAAATTATCCTGTTTGCATGCTTCTATGGATTCGCATTTGGTGGACTCATCAGTCTCATGCCGGCTGTAACGGCACAAGTCTGCGGCCAAGACAAGCTTGCAAGCAAGTTTGGCGTCGTCAGTGCACTTGGCGGTGCGGGAACCTTGGTCGGTGCTCCCATCGCGGCATTGTTTATCGGAGACACTCTCAGCAGCTATTTGGGATGTATCTTGTTTAGCGGATTTGGCATGTTGCTAGCATGTGCTTGGTACGCCGCCTTACGTTTCTACACAGACCGGCGCTTCTTTGTCATTCTCTGATCTGTGCTATTGTATCACTTTGCGCCTGCATCAGCACCAGCATTAGCATCTATACCTGTACCTCGATATATAATGCTTTTTCACTTCTCATGCGCATCCATCTGAATAATTCATCGCCTTCAACAGCGTCGCGCATCATCTTAGAAGACACCGTTGCTGCAGCCATGTCCGTCTTGCTCCCGCCGCAGCCATCGACCGTCCGTGCATCGTCCACAAAGCTAGCATTCGACCCAAAGAGCGGACGTATCGCATACGCAGCCAACAAGTCGGTCTTCCTTCGTGACCTGGATGATGCGACTATCAGCGTACAGTATACAGGACATGCGCATCCCGTGACGGTCGCACGATTCAGCCCTTCTGGATTCTATGTAGCGAGTGGCGATGTCTCTGGTACTGTCAAGGTCTGGGATACAGTCAGCGAGGAACATATCCTCAAGAATGAAGTCAAACCTATTCAGAAAATCAATGATCTAGCCTGGGACGGTGATTCAGCGCGCATCATCGCCGTGGGTGACGGCAAAGAACGGTTTGGGCATGCGTTTACAATGGACAGTGGTAACACTGTTGGTGAAATAACTGGTCACTCAGGCATTATCAACGCCGTGTCGGTACGCCAGCAACGGCCTTTCCGTGCAGCAACGGCAGGTGACGATGGTTTGCTAGTGTTCTATCACGGGACTCCATACAAGTACAACAAGACTATCCGCCAGCATACCAAATTCGTGCTCGACGTCGCCTTTTCGCCAGACGGCGCGTTGCTTGTCTCTGTGGGCGCAGATGCAAAGATCCACTTGTATGACGGCAAGACGGGCGATGTGATCCAAACATCGTGGTCAGATGCGCACAAAGGTTCGATTTTTGCCGTCTCGTGGGATCCAACCTCAACATATCTCCTCACAAGCAGTGCGGATCAATCATGCAAAGTTTGGGAAGCCAAGACGGGCAAGCTGGTGCGTTCTTGGAGTTTGAGCGAGTCAGATCCAGGCAGTTCGGCAGCTGGACAACAGGTTGGCAATGTCTGGACACCCAAGCATATCGTGTCGTTGTCGCTTTCAGGCACGATAACCTATCTCTCAATGGAACATGACACGCCTCTACAAACAGTTTCGGGCCATCAGAAAGCCATCACAGCACTGGCGATATCAGATGACGGAGAGAAGCTTTTCACAGGCTCATACGATGCGACAAGCTACAGCTGGAATCTTAAAGACTGGTCATCACGAAGGATTGCCGACAATACACATTCTAATCAAGTCTCTGCTCTGATACCGACACCTGGCGGTGTCTTGTCGCTTGGACTCGACGATTCGATACGACTGCTTGATGTTGATGCGAGTTCATTCAAACGCGTTTTGTCGACTGCTGCTAAGCCGGTCGGTTCTGGTCTTGTTGGTGAGAACATCATCGTTGCTACTTCTTCAGAGCTATACACGGTCACTACATCAGGTGATGGAAAGAGCGGTGCGATCTCCATTGATGCTACGGCAGCTGCAGTCAGCAGTAGTGGCCTGGTCGCGATCGGTAATAATGCAGGCGATGTGACTCTGTACAAGATCGATGATCAATCTATGACAAAACAAACTGATCTTCCTGCATGCTGCCGGTCTGGCGTCACTGCGCTTATTTGGACGCCTGAAGCAGATAAGCTCCTTGTTGGTGACGCTTCCGGCAAGATTCTAGTCTTGGATGCATCTGGTTCCGTTCTCAGCTCGCGCTGGTCTCATCATACTGCGCGTATTCAAGCACTTGCAGTGTCCAAGGACGGCAAACGTGTCGCATCTGCTTCTCTTGATGCAAGTGTCTTTGTCTGGTCACTTGAAAATTTCATGAAGAAGAAGCAAATTCGACATGCGCATCAAGGAGGCGCAACAGGATGTGCATTCAAAGATGAAGCCGGGACAGTGCTAGTTAGCGCAGGTGCAGATGGCGCCATCAAAGTCTGGCCTAATATCGCATTTTAGGATGAAGGGGAGATGCTATGCTAGATGATGTATACTTTTCCTCAAAATTTGCCACGTCTGCGACGTGTCTGTGCGACTCGTTCTTGTTGCCTGATTTTGCGCTTTTGCAGTGTTTCGTCCATATCTTCAAATTTGGTCGGCTGCTTCGGCTTTGCATCCTCCAGATCGCGGGCTTTTTTTGCCGCTGCTTCGGCTTTGTCGTTAATGCTCGTTTTCAAATCCTTGACGCCTTGAACGGTTTCATTGAAGTTCTTCCAAAATCCACCTTCGAGGCGTTTTGCTGCGCCAGCAATGCCCGGGCCCGTTGGTACTGCAGATTCCGTAGTCGCAGCCTTGACGACCTTGGGTGGTAGTGCTGGCAAATTCAGCTTTGCACGAATACCCTGATTTCTGAAAGCAAACCCTTGGAAGAGCGAAAAGACAGAGTTGGTGAACCAGTAGCCAAAGATAGCAGCTGGGAAATTCCAAGTAAAAAGAGGCATGAGGAGCATCATGCCGCGGAAGAGTGACTTGACGATCGGATTCATCTGTGTTCCTTGTGAAGAGCCAACTTCAGCGCCAATCTCGAAATTGATGAGCGTCAATGCAGCTGTCGCGACTGGCAGGATGTGGGTCGGGTCTGCAGCTGTAAGGTCTTCAAACCAGAAGAGACCTCCTACCTCCATGCCAGGTACGGGCAAGGCCACCATTTTGTTAAGCGCCATGTAAAAGAAGATGAAGACTGGCATCTGCACGAATACTGGGACAATGGACATTATTGGATTCACTCCATGTTCTTTGAATAGGTTTTGCACAGTCATCTGAGCGCGCGCTGCTTCCATCTTGTCGCCCTCTTTTGTCGCTTTTGTCAATTTTGCCATTTCCTCCTTGACTTGAGGATTGATGAGCGCGAGCTTTGATGTATTGCGGATGGACTTGAGTAACAAAGGGAAAAGACTGATGCGAATCATCAATGTTGCTGCAGCGATACTTGCGATCCATGCAAATCCCGTGCTGACATGTACGAACTCGAGCAATTGCTGCAAAATACCAGGCGCTGTATACCATTTCGCCAAGCCAAGTTCTTGCAAAGTACCAATAGAGTGTATAGCTTGCTGAGCGGCTTCGCTTGTAAAAGGAGGTGGTTGAACGAGCAGATCCTCCGGGATTTGCGTTAAGGGCGGTGTCGACTCGGGCCCATTTGGCAAGACTGTATGACTTGCTGCTGCTGATGTAGCTGTACTGTTATGCCGCACAAAGGGCGAGCAGGCTGGCATAAATGACCGAATGAGCACGGTGCGATGCGCATATTGGTGTAGTGACCGCAATGGCGCTGGCCGTGACAAAGACCTTGCAAGGCTGGCTGTTTGACTATTGTCAGCAGATGATCTCACCGATACTATTCTTACAGCGAGGCCGCCAACCTCCGCGCCAGCATATTGCCTTGACCTGACAATGTGACTTGCTTCATTCAATTCTCGCTTTGGATACCAGAAGCATTCCCTAACCCTATATCCTTGTCAATCTGAATCTGACTGCAGCGCGTTCTGCTCACCGACCTACGCATGACACTGAAGAGGCTGCTGGAGAGTCGACTGCCTCGAGGTGTATCTCTGCAGCTGCATTATCTCAAAGGCAAAGCTGCTCCAAGGACACCTTCAAAGAAAAAGCTAAAACAACCGATTCCCGAAACACACTTTCTAGCTGTGTATGAAGCGGGTCTGCTCATCCTTGCCCTCGACGTGCTCGTATACAAGCCTGCTCATCTCACAACGCTGTATGTGTCCAAAGCAGATTCTACAGGTTGTCATTCGCGACAAATCTCGCTAGCCTTGCTTACCGAATGCTTTCTTGAACAGCTGCTCGAACAACAGGTTGGTCAAGTGCGGGTTACACTCTTTGCTCGCGCACAGCCGCAGTATATCTTTCCTTGCTCGTCGCAAAACGCAAGAAAGCATCAGCTTAATGATCGTGCTCTGGTGCAATGGTGGGTTCGCATCCTTGAGAGGCTAAGACTACGGTTGAAGAATGGTACGGCTTATTTAATGGTGCCAGGCGCAGACACCAAGTCTGTGGAGCGAACCTACCTCAGCGCCTTACCAACAGAGTTCTGGAAAGCTGGTTATAAAGGTTTACCAAAGGCTTTAGCGAAAGATGTCTTGCTGAATTTTCCCGATGACCCAAAAGGACGTTTCCTAGATCAGCTTGCGGCAGATAAAGCGCTCGATACAACGACAATTGAAGAATTTTGGGAATTGATGGCACATCGACAGGAGATGTCACATGGTCGTTCCATTGGCTTTCTTGAGCTTCATCTAGAATCACATGCGCTCGAGCAAGAAATAGCCGCAGCAGAGCACGATTATATTGAAATACCCGACAAGAAACTTGGCATGCTGCGTGACGAAATGGAAGCGCAGACTTATGCCTCCCACCAGGAAACGTCCAGAGCCAGTCATCATTGGTTGACCCTTGTTTCCTCGCCGGCCGGGGCCATGGCGACTTCCCTGAGCGTTTTTGGACAATGCCAAAGCAAACTCGACATTGCGGACGAGGAGCCAGCAGATTATGGTTCCTTGAATGGTTCGAGAAAGCGATATGCAGAGAAAACACAGACAAATGTTCTCGTGCCAAGAAGGAAGAAGGCTTGTCAGAAGATGTAATTTGCCGCCGCTGATATGCAAGTCGGCAAGCGTCTCGCTTCTATCCGATTGCCTACCGAATGTGGAGTGTCTGTTGTGCAGCAATTGAGAAAGGAGGCCTGCTCTGATTTGCGTTCTATCGGTTGAGCCGCATGGCTGACGGTCACGTCTGAGTACCCGTTCCATCGTATAGTGCTCTATATCCTTGAACACACGCTGAAGTCAAAAGAGAGCCGTTCGGTGTTGACCTCTCGCCAAGGGGTTTGCTACATCAATAACGGAGAGGTGTCGCTTCTCTCTGCACAATTTTGTTTCAAGCGAATGGATACGCTCAACTTGCCGACAGCCAAGCTCAGACATACGCTCTTGCTGCTTTGCCATGCAACCTTCCGCAGCATCGCGCCTCTGTTTGCGAGAAGAGGAGCAAAGCACAAAATTGCAGATGTTCGTGTATATAAGATGGATCTCTGCATTGCTGAATCCAGTCAGCTAATCAATTGCAATGCTGTCGACTTCAACCTTGTTCGGCCTTCTGGTGGTCATCATCACGGACCACTGCGGTCGTTCTGCACGAAGCCTTGTGCTTGCTGGCGTGGTTGCATCAATATTGCCTGGAGCAATTGCTGTCGCCACAGCATTTGACACGGTCGTTTTAGGCGAGGCCAAGCTCTATGGGATTCCCCTTTCCTCCCTCGACGCGGTCTTCGCAGAGAGTCTGGCAAAGAGGATCGCTCCTAAGGTCAAGCAACGCGACCTTTCTTTCAACACGTCTTTCACCTCGACACCCATTCTGCAGACGCGTATGTATCCCGGGGCTTACCTGCAGCCTGTTGTAGGAGCCGCTCAATCGTCAGCTGGCGAAGCTTCCCTGCGTTGGTGGTCGCCGGCCTATGTTTGCCAAAATCCGAACTATCCCACTGTCGTGCACGCCTTGTGCCGCTCAGACATTGGCGGTCATAGTGGCTTCGAGTACACCTGCACGAATGAAAACGATCTCAACGATTCGGAGATTGCGGGAAAAAAATGCCCACCCAACACCCTCTTTTGTGAGAATAGGCAAGAAAAACCTTAGATAAGGAATGCCAGGAGACCTATTCGATTTGTCGCCAATTCTTGGATTTATCGAATGCAGGGCAACTAAACCAGAGCAGCCAGCTGATTCATCAAGGAGTCAAGATCTCTCAAGCACTCAGGATTCGTCAAGCAGTCAACATTAGACAAGCAGTCAAGATCCGTCAAGCAGTCAAGGTTGGCCAAACAGTGAAAATTCGAACAAACAGATCGAAAGCATGACATATTGCACGGATTCGACCGATATGCGGTTGGTACTCTTGGAACAGTACGATGATGCCTCAGTCACAGCGTTTCTCCACGGTACGTCTACAGCATCTGTCTAATGGCTAACAAATAGATTTGTACGGCTCAAAAGTTGACCGGGTCGAAAAATTCACTTGCTCCTACGCTGGACAGAATATGTGTAAGCAATAGGATGACAATGTCTTCGACCGCGATTCACTCCTGCCCGCGCATCTGCAGAATCTGAAACGCTGGCAGGAAGTCACATGTCAATTTGGATTACTGTCTGCCGTAGACGCTTTCCTGTTCTTCGTCGTTATGGGCAGCAAGGTTGGGAAAGAAGGTTCGCAGCAATGATGCCCACAGAGGTAAGTGCTTTTTTTGCCACCACAAAGTGGACTCTGGCTGCCAAATATTTGCATAGTGATCAGACCCATCTGATTCGCTACAGAGCTACCATCACTTCTTTTGAGTCCTATTCTGCCCTGCTATGAAAGGCTGCTCATTGCTCGTGCGCAATCGCCTGTGTTTCTTGGCAACACCACTTGTGTAGCCATCTGAAGAAGGAAGCTCATCATCCAGATTACGACAATGATACGAAACTTGCAGACATGCTGAAAACCGCTTCTGTTGTCACTGCATGTGGAAGATGCGAGTTTTGAGATCCTTGCTCACATACGTCGCTCGATGAGGGTATCAAGCTGGCGATATCTGAAGCTCAATTTCTTGCTGTATGTCGAACAACCGCGCTCGATGTGCCAAGCAGATGACTGGTGATCTGTATGCCGCACATCCATCCCGGAGCAGCCTCGATATATTCTCATGAAATCGGCGGTTGGCTTGACTAAAAGCAGGGTCGATGTTTTTTCACAGAGCTTGACTAGAAGCTTGCTTTTAGCAGGCTTTGCCAACAGGACAGTTCTGCTTGGCGCAGTTGCTCTTGTGGACCTGGGTTACTAAAGCTGCTTACTTTCTCCAGCTTGGCAGTCCCCACCAAGGTACAACCTCGACAACTATGTTCACTTCGTCTCTGGTTTGAAGACAAGCATACTTCGAATCCTCTTCGATTTAGAATTTGCCAATCAGGATCTGTCGATTTTCCATGACACGGAAAGCGGCCGTTGGCGCATGTTCTATTGTCGATGAATCTTCTGGTCATGAACAGAGGAAATTCACGTCATGTCGATAAGGAAGAACATCTCAACCTTGCAACGATTCTTGAGCGTCGATCTCCTCGCTTCAGATAACGATTAATGTGCATACATCACATGCTGCAGCAGTCGGTCATGAAGATAACCTTGCGCAAAAGAAGTCAGTGCTCTATGGCCGATTGGTCGGCTGAATCATATAAGGTTATAGAACTGCACGACAGGTTCATCAACCAGGTCTCCAACATTATCAACCAAGTAATCGACTGGTTCGTCCATCGAACCGCTTGGGAGCCACCACGCATCACACACTCTGCGAGAAGAAGAATAAGCTGCAGCTGACCACAACCACTTGGCGCCCATTAAGAAGCTTGGCGTGCTTCTTGACGAAATGGAAGCACAGACTGCTGCCTCCCGCGAGGAGATGTCGAGTGCTAGGCTATCGGTCTAGCCCTGTCCTTTGCTTTCAGGGGCGATAGCAATCCTTCTGAACATTTTCGGACAATGCAAATGCAAATGCAAGATCGACAAGGCAGACAAGGAGCCAGCAAATGTTGCTCTAGTGATCGGCTCGAAAGAAACGACACCCAGAAACATTGCAGTCAAATTTTCTCGTGCCAAGGAGAAACAAGGCTGTCCAGGAAGACGCGATTCGCGTCTACTGGTACGTCAAACCGGTAGGCCTTGAATCTTTATCTGGTTGCGCACTGAAGTTAAAGTACTTGATTCGCAGCAATCGTGAAAGGAAGAGTTCTCTGTTTGCGTCTTATTTGTGGAGTCGTGTGGCTAAAGGCACGTCTATATATATACACGGTCGATCGCCTTACGCTCTGCAACGTCGTGCCATGCGCTGAAATTGGTTGGGAGCCAAACAGTGTTGGCCATTCTGCGAGTCCGGCCGGGTCGGCAGCCAACCAGTACTGTTCCTTCAGCGAGTCGGGCCGGGTGCCGTGTCTCTGAAATCGAGATATCACGTCGCCCTGCACAATTTTGTCCCGATGCGATTCAATACCCTCACTTCGCAGATCTCTGAGCTCAGACATGTGGGTCCCTATCTCGCTATGCAAGTCGATGCAGCAACATGCTTCTACGAAAAAGAATAGGATCAGAGCACGAAATTGCAGATGTTCGTAAATAGGGTGGACTTCTGTACTGCTGAAGGCGATCAGCTGAGCAACAACAATGCTGCCGACTGCAATCTTGTTCAGCCTTTTGATGGTTGTGATCAGAGACCACTGCGGTCATTCTTGTGGAAGTATTGCTCTTGCTGGCGTGGTTGCGTCAACATTGCCTGCGGTCGCTGGTGTCGCGAAAACATTTGACAAGGCTGTTTCAAGCGAGGCCAAGCTCTATGGGATTCCTCTATCCTTTCTCGACAAAGTCATTGCAGAGAGTCTAGCAAAGAAGATTGCTCCTATTGTCAAGCATCGCGACATTCCTGCGAATACATCTTCCAGCTCATCACCCACTCTGCAGAAGCGTATGGATATGGATGATTATGATTTTGATGATACTTGGCGTTACAATGGCGTACTCAATCTTGGAATCGACATCGATCTTGACGACCCTGACGACCCTGACGCAAAGTATTGGCAGCCGACCCTCAGTTGCACTATGGAGAACTACCACATCTTTGTAAAAGCCAAATGCCGCCAGGATGACCCACGTAAGTTCGACTACTGGTGCGTTGGCTCAGGCGGAGAGAAAAAATTCGATGAAACATGTCCTGAGAACACGGAGTGTGAGGAAGTCCAGTGGGAGAACCCACCTCCAGGCAGCCTTAACCACGCACGTGGATGGCCACACATGTTGGACGCGATCGAATGCGTCAAGGAGGACGTTGACGGCGAGGTCTCAGCTCAGGACGTCCACGGCGGCCAAACTCAAGTGCAGTTCGCACTGTTGGACCAGTATGAAAATGCTTCTGTGACAGCGGTTCTTTTTGGTAAGCCTACATTATCTCGAACCTCTTTGCTGACCATAGACTTGTACGGCTCAAAGGTTGACCTGGTCGACAAATTCACTTGCTCTTACGCTGAAAAGACCATGTGTAAGCAACATGACGACAATGTATTCGACCACGATTCATGCCTGCCCACGCGTCTACAAGCTCTGAAACGCTTGCAAGAAGTCACATGCCAACTTGAATTACGATCTGTGGTAGACGTCATCTTGTTCCTCATAATCAAGGGTACCAAGACGGCCAAAAAATAGTGATCGCAACAAGGTACGGACCTCTCAGTGCCGTATCGTAGCACTGCCAAGCGGACCTCGCTTCAATTCTGCATGATAGCTATAGTAATTGACTTGTTTTCGATCGCTGAAGAACGATGATGGCCATATCGGGGAGCCAGTATTGAACCTCCAGCAAGCCGGGCCAGCAGCGGTGCCGATCAAATTGAGATGTCACGTCGCCATGCACAGATTTCTCCAAGTACGAATACAAAATCCTTACTTTGCAGATCTCTGGGCTCAAACATGCGGGTTCCGTACCTCGCTATGCAACTCGACGCAGCAACATGCGTCTACGAAAAAGAATCGGATCAAAGCAAGAAATTGCATATGTTCATTAATAGGGTGGACATCTGCATCGCTGAAGTCAGTCAGCTGAGCAACAACAATGCTGCCATCTGCAATCTTGTTCAGCCTTTTGGTGGCAGTGATCAGAGACCATTGCGGTCATCCTTGTGAGAGTATTGCTCTTGCTGGCGTGGTTGCATCAACATTGCCTGCTGTCGCTGCTGTAGCCACAGCATTCGACAAGGCTGTTTCAGGTCAATCCGAGCTCTACGGAATTCCACTTGCGTATATCGACAGGATCATTGCAGAGCATCTGGCGGAGAAGATTGACCCTCTTCTCAAGCACCGCAAAATCCATGCGAACACGTCCTCCGGCTCATCACTCATTCTGCAGAAGCGTATGAATGATATTGGCGACCCTGATCCTAACCATGACTTTGACGAATTTGGTTCTGACCTGGAAGAGCCCGAACATCAGGGCGAGGGTGATTGGTGGACACGAGAAAAAGTTTGCGGGTCCCCTGATGACGACTTCGTGTCTGCCTATTGTTTAAGTCTCGCCAGCTTCGCGTATCAGTGTGCAGAACGCGTTGGGCCACTTGCTGGGCAACTTAAAGCCCTTGAGATAGCAGACTGTCCCGACCACACCCATTGTGAAGACGCTTCCGAACAGCAGATGGGTCAAGAGGAGCCGTTGCGGTATATAACGTGCGTCCCGGATCAAGCTCCATTAGATGAAGGTGGCGGGGACTCCGAGAATATGGATTTACAGCTTATGGCGGGTCCGATTCGACGAGGTCATGCCCAGATTAATTTCGCACTTTTGGATCAGTACGACGATGCCTCTGTGACAGCGATTCTCCTCGGTATGTTGAACCCACCACGTGCCTCTGTGCTGACGCGTAGATTTGTACGGCTCGAAGGTTGACCGGGTCGAGAAGTTCACTTGCTCTTACGCTGGACAGACCATGTGTAAGCAACAAGACGACAATGTATTCGACCGCGAGTCGTGCCTGCCCACGCATCCGCAAGCTCTGAAGCGCTTGCAGAAACTCACATGCCAGCTTGACTTACGATCTGTGGTAGACGCCATCTTGTTTCTCATAATCAAGGGTACCAGGACGGCCAAAAGATCGTGATGCAGCAAGGTAGGCGTCGTTCAGGACTGTATCGTATCACTGCCAAGTGGATCTCCCATTCAATTTTTCATGATAGTCATAGTCACTGATTTGTTTTCGATCGTTGAAGACTCATGATGGCTATGTTTCTACCTTTCTGGCGCTACGCTCCTGTCGCACTCACGATTCCGTCCATGATGTTCGCGAAATTTGAACACTCATTCATCACGGTTGATTCATGGTGTGTAAAGCTTTTCACCCTCGATTTAGGACTAGACGCGCCGATCACAAGGGCCCTTCGACCCACCGAATTGGTATTCCCGTCAAAAATTCGGAAATGCTAGCATAATTTTCATCATCGATCGCCTTCGTGATAGCTGCTATATGAAGAAGGCGTCAATTGGACATAGACCATAGACCTGTGCTTGAAGCTATCGAGATTGACAATGACTGTCTATCAATTTGCGGGCTGCCTGCTTATATAGCTTGTGTCAATCTCATCCGCGGCCGAGGAATCTTCGTGGTCCGTGTCGTCGAAAGCAAGAGGGCATTCGGATGGCGACGACACTCTACTCATGCTCTGTGCTGACTACCAGGACAAAGCAAGCTTTCTACAATGTTTTCATCTCCTTCAACTGCTCAGATGATAAGACAGCGCAAGATTACGCTCGCTGTACGTATTCGCGATTTGCTCGAGCAGGTCATATTGCAGACAGCCCAGGGCAGTGTCCCTGGTTTCCTTGTGACAAAGGCATGCAAGGAGAAGGCTTACCTTGATCAGGCGACACAGACGATTCAGCTTGACTCTAATCGCGATCAACGTCTCGTCAAGCTTGGCAAGCGTGAGCACTTTTGTAATGCAATGCTTTATATCCCGTCGAGTCTGACATGGTCTAGCGCAACTACTTTGTCTGTTAGTCTACATCTACGAAGGACTTGTCCATGACGTGGTCAGCACGAAGCGCAGTTTGTATTACAGGGACGTCGCCCTCTTCAAGTCTCAAGCCACTGTAGATCGATTGCTCAGCCGAGTCGAACTGACGCTTGACTGTAGGCCACAGGAACTCAACATCGCCGCGTCTGCCAAGGGGCTCTTGCGCGGACCTGCCCAAATCACGCTGCAGGATAGACAGATCATTGACCTGGAGAACCAAGCTTACAGTATTGCGCACGTCGAAGAGTATGCAAGCATTGACTTGTCCCGTGTTGATGTCGTGCTCGTCGTCGAAAAGGACGCAGTCTTCCAAACACTGTGTCAGCTTGTCGATGCAGCTGCTGCTTCGCATCCAAGCAAGCGTTGGCTCATCATGACTGCAAAGGGCTGTGAGTCTGCCCTATCTTTTCTGTACCACTGACAGAAGACGCCGATGTGAGCTCAAGGCAGGCGCTTCACTTCATGGAGTGGACTATTGCGTCGTCTCAGAATCCAATCGTCCGCGCCATACCCCTGCTGTGCCTGGTCGATCTCGATCCACACGGCATTGAGATTCTTGCAACATGGAAATTCGGCTCTATCGCCCGCGCTGCACAATCCGCGTACCTTGCCACCATAAGCCTGCGCTGGCTTGGCGTCCATGTTGAGGAACTTGCTGATGTACAACAGCATTTGCTACCGCTATCTCCAGCAGACAATAAGAAGCTAGATGCACTGTTGTGTCGAGATTGGTGTACTGGTGCTGCACAAGGCCGTAGCTGGCTTCAGCAAATGATGTGGTTGAAGCGCATGCAGGTCAAAGCAGAGATTGAAGTGCTGGCAGAGAAACCAGCCGGGATACTCGGCACGGTGACAACTTGGGTGCAAATTGGAAACTGGCTCTAAAGTGTCGCAGACATCATGTCTTCACCATAGCGAAACAAACGTTCGCCCTGCTTGATCTCTTCTTTGCTAGCATTACTGAAGAAGGCGCCTGCAGAGAAACGCGCCATGCCTGCGTATTCTCGATCTCTGCCGGACGGAAGCGCGCGCAAATTTGTGATACGATGCGCTGCATGCGCTAAGCTCTGCAGCAGGGATGCATGCTCCCCGGTGCGAAGTGTATCGTCGCTATTGAGTATGACGGTGAGCTGCTTGTCTTGCAAAAGACCACGCACAGCATTGACTATCTGTGGAGCGGATGCAAGCTTAAGCGGTAGGAGCATGTCAATTCCATGCAGCACAATGCTGTTGTATTGTGCGCATTGAGCACAGATTTCAGCTAGCGTTTGTCCGGTAGCGTCAATCAGCTTTGGTTTAGAGCCAGCTACGAGTTTTGGGCAGTTGTGAAAATACACAATACAGTCTCCGGAGACAGGAGTCGTTATCGATAGCGTCAGAGTCAGGAAATGAAGTGTCATGTAAGCGTCTCCTCTGCAGCTGGTGACTGAACACTTAAGCTTCGACCTCAGTAACTATCAGCAAGACCAAAGTGCATGAAGCGTGCGACAAAACCATAAATTTTGGTCGTTTGTCGCAACGAGCAGCAGAGTAGAATGCAAAGAAACGCGACAAGAGGCCGTAGTGTCAATCTTGCTTCAGGGCCATATTCGAAGAGGTGCAAACTTTCTCAGACCTGAGTCTTTGATTCTATGAAGAGCGATTTCAAATTTTCCAATTTGCTCGGCACAGTCTACACTCGTGGCAATCTTCTCTTCACACCCGACGGCAATAGCCTGCTCACGCCTGTCGGCAATAGAGTCACCCATTTCGACCTGGTCAACAATACAACTTTCACATTTCCGTTCGAGACGCGGAAAAATATCGCTCGTTTAGCACTTTCGCCGCAAGCGACCCTTCTCATTGCCATTGACGAAGATGGACATGCTGTGCTAGTCAATTTCCTGCGCAGAACAGTCCTTCATCACTTCAACTTCAAAGAGCCAGTAAGAGATATAAAGTTTGCACCCAATGGTCGGCATTTTGTTGTGGCGGTCGGCAGACTCTTGCAAGCATGGCGTACACCACGATTCTCCGATGATCGGGATTTTGCGCCGTTTGTGCGGCATCGTGTCTATACTGGCCACTATGACGAGATCACTGCCATCACATGGACTAAAGATTCACGCTTCTTCCTCACTGCTTCTAGAGATTTGAGTGCTCGGATATACAGTCTAGACCCGGAAGAGGGCTTCACTGCAACGATCTTGAGCGGACATCGCGATCATGTGGTCGGCGCATTCTTTTCCGAAGATCAAGAGACTATCTATACTGTCTCCAGAGACGGTGCTCTCTTTGTTTGGTCTTATCGACCGCTGTACAAGGCTGACGAAGAGATGCCCGATGCCGCAAGTGATACTGAAGAAGATAGGAAGCATCGCTGGATCATCATAGACCGGCATTATTTCCACCAGACTCCGGCAAAACTCAAGTGCTGCACCTTTCACGCGCACAATAATCTGCTCGTGGCAGGCTTTTCAAATGGTCTCTTTGGCATCTACGATCTGTCGAATGGCGGCTTCAACATGATTCACAATCTGTCCATTTCCCAGAACGCAATTGATAATGTTACTATCAATAAGTCTGGCGAATGGCTCGCATTTGGAGCGTCAAAGCTTGGCCAGCTACTTGTCTGGGAATGGCAATCAGAGTCTTATATTCTCAAGCAACAAGGCCACTTTGATGCCATGAATGCTGTCACTTATTCACCTGACGGTCAGCGCGTCGTTACTGCCTCGGAAGATGGCAAAATCAAGGTCTGGGATATTCGTTCTGGCTTTTGTCTTGTCACCTTTGCCGAACACACGTCAGCCATTACAGACATTCACTTTGCAAAGAAAGGCAATGTTTTGTTTTCGTCCAGTCTCGATGGTTCGATACGAGCATGGGATCTTGTGAGGTATCGCAACTTTCGGACGTTCACCGCACCTGAGCGTGTACAATTCAGTTGTCTTGCAGTTGATCCAGCCGGTGAGATTTGCTGTGCAGGGTCCACAGATTCCTTTGACATATACATGTGGTCCGTGCAAACAGGTCAATTGATTGACACGCTTTCAGCACATGAAGGACCAGTCTGCTCACTACATTTTTCAGGAGAGGGCGGCGTCTTGGCTTCAGGCTCCTGGGACAAGACTGTACGCATCTGGAACGTGTTTAGTCGCAAAGTCACGGTCGAGCCATTGACCTTGCAAACCGAGATACAGAGTCTTGCATTCCGTCCAGACGGCAAGGAAGTCGCAGTAGCGACACTGGACGGTCAGCTTTCTTTCTGGGATGTCACAGAAGCTGAACAGAAATCTGTCATTGATGGACGTCGTGATATTTCTGGCGGCAGAAAGCCAGACGATCGCATGACAGCCGCGAATAATGCCAATTCAGGAAGTTTCCGCAGCTTGTGCTATTCCTCGGACGGCTCAGCAGTTTTGGCGGCGGGCAATAGCAAATACATTTGCATATATGATGTTGAGTCTGGTGCGCTCATCAGAAAATTCAGCGTCTCTAGCAACACCTCGCTTGTTGGAACGCAAGAGAAGCTCAATTCGCGAAAGCTGACGGAGGCAGGACCAGCAGAGCTTCTGGACACCAGGGGAGACTTATCTGACGACGAAGAAAGACGGCAGGAAACGTTGCCGGGTGCTTCGCGAGGTGACCTGTCTATACGCAAGGTGAGACCTGAAGTACGGACTCGGGCCATTCGATTCTCACCGACTGGCAGGGCATTTGCTGCTGCGTCAACAGAAGGCTTGCTCATTTACGCATTAGACGATGCTTTCGGCTTCGATCCATTCGATCTCGACATTGAAGTCACGCCTGCCACGACTCGCGAGGCGTTGAAGCAGGGCGAGTACTTGAAGGCGCTGGTAATGGCTTTCAGGCTTAACGAGGCTGACTTGCTTCACAGCATCTTTGAAGGTGTTCCGCATCAGGACATTCAGCTCGTTGCGCGCGACCTTCCAGTTGTCTATCTCTCCCGCATGCTCAAGTTTCTTGGTAACGCAGACGACTCGCCACACCTCGAATTCAGGCTACGATGGATTGAAGCATTGTTGACAAATCATGGGCGTGTAGTCCGGCAGCAGTCCAGCGCATACGCGGCAGAGTTGCGCAGTTTGGCGAAGACTGTTGTGAGGATTGAAAAAGACCTTGTTGAAGTGGCCGACATGAACAAATATGCGCTTGATTATATTCTAAGTCGCCGGCACCTCAAAAGTGAAGATGCAGTCATGCAAGATGAGGGAGGAGAAGAACCATTCACTGGCTTTGTTTAGCTGTCGGTCCATTACCAAGATAGCGCAAAACGTAGCCAGCATCGACACTGCCTTCTGGCGCTTTTCGCTCTTTGCCATGCTCTGCAAGCTGTTGCTTGACCTTCACGACAAGTGAACTGCGCTGCTGAACGGAAGGCAATACGGTCCCTCGTTTGCGCTTAATGCCAATCATGACATCCACCTTGTTACCCTTCTTCAACGCCTGCAAGCCTGAATCTAGCTTGTGCTCCAGATCATGGTCGGTGACATTCCAGCTCAAATTGACCTCCTTTGTCGTCTGAGCGGGCTGTGCTGTGCTTTTCATTGCGCGTTTAGCAGCATAGGCTTTTGCCTCTGCTTCCTTGAGCGCTTCAAGTGCGAATAAGCGACAGGTAGGAATCGCTTGAGCAGGTGTCATATTGACGAGCGAGTGCGTAGAGGCATCATATGCTCTTCTTACCTGCGACAAGGGCATAACGCCCTGGAAACGACCTTCTGCATCGACAAAGCGAATCTGGGGGGCCGTGATGTCGCGGTCCCGAGGCGCTTTGGTATTTGTAGCGTAGGAGCGAGTAGAATTGAGCGTATGTCTCAACAAGCCGAAGCAAGTGTGACATCGAGCATTGAGTCTGAGCATAGCAAGCACTCTGAGAGCAGATATAAAGCAGATGCAGAGCAAGGGGCAGAGCAATAGCAGATGTGATGAATGAATTTGGCTTTTCTTCGCGTCGTCGAAAATCAACCAAAACGCGACTCTCAAAGGAAGCCGCCCAAGCTAGATCAGGTTATAGTACAAGCTGTAAGAGAGGCCGCTGATCAAGGCCGTCTCGCAGCCTATATGTTTGTATGACAGACAGTCAACAGAGCTTTTCGCTCCCTTCAATCGACAAGGCGAAGCTGCAGCTGGCTGCACAAGCACATGCCATTCCTTCGTCACAATCTGCCGAAGGCGCCGGCCCACGGGAGGCCTCGGCGAATTCCCCACTGCCGATAGAAAGTCATCGACAAGTTGCGGAAAGTGTGCGGACAGATGATGTTGGGTCTATCTTCAATCAGCCTTATTCGCAGTCGCAAGATCAAACGCAGGAGGATACAGCTTCATTACGGCGACTTGTGGATGAGGCTCCCGTAGACAGACGGCTCGATGCGGGCCTTGATGACTACTTCGGTGAATCAGTACCGAATCTAGAGGGTCTGGTGCCAATGGACGCTTCTACCGGCAAGGCGCTTGAACCAGGTCCTTTCATCACTTATTTCTCGTCGCCTGCAAGTGAACAGCATCCTGGAAGCCCTCTTGAGGAGACCCAAGAGGATTTTCGCTCAAATGCGTTGCAAATCACTCGAGGATTGCCCTCAGAGACGCCGCTTGCTCCGCGCATCGGTAAGCAGAAGCACGAAACACCTCATGGCCTCACTCAAATGTTCCAATCTTCACAAGAGACGCCCGACTTGTCGCGTCGCAAGTCTGCCTACATCTCAATGAAGGAAAGCCAAGAGCGGCGTGATTTGAAGCGCCAAGCAACCAGGTCAGATGACGAAGGGTCTGATCCTGAGTTTCCCAAGATCAAACGTGCAGTGAGCCCGGACAACAAGATATTGGTTGAACAGCATGTATGGGACAGACTGAGAGAAAAGAATACAGATTCTCTGGTTGAAATCAAGACTGCCGATAGTCTGCAGGATATCTCCCTCATTCCTGCATCAGCACCATTCCAAACACACTCTCAAGCGACGCGTGAACATTCACAGCCTGAGTCTCTGGTGGAGAACTCACAAATTGAGGCGAAAAAGGCTTCCAGCAGCAGAGTCGCCGATAAGACGATCGATTTTGATATCAAGAGCGTTTCTGTCGAAGTAACTGCTAGTGACGAGTCATGCCAGCAGATGCCAGAATTCGACCTTGTGAGCCAGTCGCCAATGCCAGAGATAACTTCTAGTGCCATTGCAGACTTGCCTGTGAATGGTGATCTACAGAATACGCCAGTCGCGCCGCGCGTGGTTTCAAGGGCGATGGAAAAATCGCACAGCAGAGTGGTTGCAGAAACGCCGGCAGGCATGCATATGACCCCAACACAAGAGAGGAGCGCTCACAGCCGTATTATTGAGGAGACGCCTTTTGCGCACGATACATCGAGTCCTGTAATGCGCGCTGGAGACCGTCGCAAGCGCCGGAAGACGGCTGAGGTCGCCCCGTCAAGCTCGCCAGCGCCTGTCTACGAGGACGAAGAAGCCTTGAGCCAAAATCAAGAACAGCCGGCCAAGCCAAGTCGACTGTTGGTAGTGCCTGCACCAGCTATGCCCGAAGTACAACAGGTGCCAGACAGCCTGACGCAAACTAGCTCAGACCCTCCAGCACAGATCCAGCCGGCTGTGCGGCCACCTTCAGCGAAACATCTAGAAGTGCTCGATTCGCAGACTCAAGCAAAGGGATCGACGCAGGCTGGTCCGGCCTCGCCTTCTCCTTCGCCTACGTCAGCCTCGCTTTCTCAGGAACGAGTATCATCTCCTCTGACCAGTCTAGACTCACAAGAATTCATCGAAGAATTACACACAAGACCAGTGCCTGCAGGCGACCCAACACTAGGCCATCGCGTACTAGCCCTTCATGCTGAGACTCATTGCTGGCTGCCTGGCTCAGTGGTGAGCCTTCTCTCTGATGCGACATCAGCACAGGTTTTGTTTGACGTTAGCAGCGAGATGCAATTGACTACCTTGACCTCGGTGCGGGCACTCGCTCTTTGCATCGGTGATGTCGTACAAGTCACACATCCTGTGAGCTTGCGAAATGTTGATCTCGTGGTCACTGAACTGCTTGAAGGAGGCACAACCACGGACGTGTATGGCAATGGACGCTTCAAGGCAGTACGACAATCTAGAAAAGCTGAACCTCAAACTTTCGTATTGAGCAATCTGTGCATTCCTGCAGGTTTCTTGGCAGCTCCATTCATGGCTCGACTGGCTCGGCCATTCCAAGCTACATTCATTTCCATGGCTGTGGCGGAAACCATCACGCCGTCTAAGCGGAAAATGCCGTTGCGTCTTGCTCACAGTCCGTCGACAGCGCTGCTTTTGTCGCCGACAACAGCTAGAACACAACGACATACTGGTGGCAAATTCTTCGGCGTCGCTTTCTCACTGACGCTGCCAAGTGCCAAGAATCGTCTTCGCCACGAGATTGCGCAGCTCATTATAGAGCATGGTGGCACGCTACTGGAAGACGGCCTCTCTGAATTGTTTGATGCGAAAGGATCTACGAAAGCGGCCATCTCAATCTACAATGAAGAGAGCTCGGGAGAGCAGTCCGAGGATGAAATTGCGAGCATCGGCAGAAGCTATGCGAAGGATCAAACGACTGGTAGCATGACATATGGGAGTCTCCAATTTGCGCCTCGCTTTTCGCATATTCGAGCGGCATGTGTTGTCTCTGATGGCGCATCTCGCAAGGCAAAGTATCTGCAGGCGCTTGCGCTAGATCTGCCATGCTTTCATTATGCTTATATTCAGCAGTGTGCGGCTTCCACAAGTGGTGCTCTGCCCGATGCTCGGCCCTTCTTGCTTGCTGCAGGAGAAACGACATACAAAGGTTCTTCTTTTAGCCTGAGCATGAATCCGATCATCCGGTCACTTGCTATCGATCTGGACAATCCGGGTCTTGATAGTCTACTGGGCCGGCGCCATCAACCACTTGCAGGGCAGTATGGTATTGTCGTCGTGGGAAGTAAGGAAGAAGCGCACCAGCGTCAGATTCATTTGTTCCTGAGTCGAGCGATGGGTTGTGCGCGTGTCGCTGCAGTTGAGACAATCGCTGATGCAGTTGCTCTGATCCAGAAGACTACAGAGGCACGGCAAAAGAGGGCCAAGACGGATGCTATGAACGCAGTCAAGCATGATGCTGGCAGTCGCACAAGCAAAAGGATGATTCGCCCAACGGCCAAAGCAGCAACATCCAAGCCGATTGCGAGGCAAGTTTCCGTACAGCAGAAAGAAGAAGAAAGCATTACTTGGGAATGGATCAACGTGCAGGAATATACAGACGAAGTGAAGGCATCACTTGCAAAGCTCAAGTCCGCCAACCTCAGGTCTGGCGGAGCCGAGAGAAAGTCCAAACGGCATGCGCCAACAGTGTTGCCTGGTGACGTCTCTTTGCCACGTATTTTGACAAACGAGGATGTCGTCCAGAGTCTGATCTTCGGCCAGCTCGTGCCTGCCAGATTGTGATCAGAATACGTGCCATATTAATGATAATGAACAAAGAAAGAACGCTAATCGCTTCATGATGGTCGCTCAGATGATTCTGCAAAGGATGCGTCAAAGTCACGCCGCATGCGCGTTGCTGTTGCGTCATCCAGAGGCGCTGCTGTACCACCGACTGCAGCTGCAGCACTTCGAGTCATGTCGGAAACTTCGGTTCTGCCATCTTGAAAGGTGCGTCTTACTGAAAAGCGGCCTGTTTGACCTGCCTCTGAGATGATGTGTTGCGTGACCACTTCGATTCTGACGAGCTCATCTGGTCCAATTGCACGCTCAGGTGCTTGCGCGATAGGGTGGGTATCGAAGGGCACACCACGCCTTTGTTGCGCTTCTGCAGCTTCATTGACATTACTTGCTCTGCGATTCTCAAAGACAGCTTCTCTTTGAGCTGCGCGTGCTGCTTCTGATCTCCTAAATGCTGCGAGCAATTGTTCTTCCGTCAACGGCCCAGCACGCTTTCTCTTTTGCTCGAGTGTTTCTGTTGGCGGCACGTTACCGTCCTTCAAGTCGACCTGTGCAGACTGCTCGGCTGCAAATGGATTGTCTCGTTGCTTCGGCGTTGATTGAAGCTGACCTGCCGCTCTCGCCATGCGCGATGAGGTGCGACCGGTGAGAAGGTGTCCGTAGTAATCGCCAAAGAGCCATCGCCTGCCCCAGAAGTGGAGCATGGCTTCTTCAGGCAGGATGGCTACTTCCCAGCCGGGATAGCACATATCGAGCATCGTTGTTCCATCCGGTAGATTGATGACTTGGCGTCGCTTTGAGTTTAGAGCCAGCAGCTCCTGCTCTGCTGCTGAAGTCGCTGTTTCTAGACTCCTTGTCGCGCGACTCTTTGAGCTGTCTATACCGGCATGGAGCTGCCCGCGCGACTGAGGCATCGCTGTTGTAAAGATGGCGACAATGGGATCTCCACGCTGCCAATGCCGCTGCGATGTCCAGTAGCGATCCCTTGGAGCGGATCTCTCAGATCTCTGCTGCTGCGCGTCCACTGAGAAGGGCGGCTGCTGGCTATCTGGCGACACGAAAGGCAGCCCGATCAAGTCCTTGACATGATTGCGCGACCATACTGTGATATCTCGAAAGTGCTGTCTGAAGAAGCGCCAGACCTCCGACTCATCCCTGCCCGAGTCTCCGCCGCCTGCCAGAGGCATCCTGGCCTCTGCACCACAATAGGATGGTGGCCTTGTGATGGTGTGATTTGGTGGCCGTCGCGTGAACATGTAATTGCTGAGTCATCAAAGGAACGATTCGTATGAAGATTGTATGCTATAAGAAGATACTAGACAGCTGCTACATACTGCTAGGCATGAAGAGCAGTCTGATACGACTCTTCTGGTATTCAAGACTCGCAGCGTTTTCGTCGAGCCTTGACGCTGTACAACGAAGACATGCCGTTCCAGGGAGTACTCTTGCGCAAGAGCAATCAATTGAGATGATCTTGGCTGTCACTGTCTCCCTTGCAAGGCCTTCCTGGCAAGCCTGTGTACTTCATCTACACTCTGCTCACTTGGTCTGATGAGTTGAGCGTGTGATTGTCGCACTTCAAATTCGATGGCAGAAGCAGAAGCAGCACAACTTGAACCAGAAGACATATACATTACTTCCATGGGGAAAGAGCTGACAGACAAGGTGTATTGTACCACATAGCATGCGCGGAGACTAGACTACGCGTGCTATATGGCACTTTCTGCCTTTCATCTGTCCAGCATCTAACGTGCCTACCGACAGTACGTCCTTTTCCACACATCGTTTCGATGACTAGAAACTGGCGTTATTCAGTGTACAGGCAGATTTACGTTGCAAGAACGAAGCTGCTATGCTTCAATCTTCTTCCTCTCATTAAGAGCTCGCCGGGCTTGTTGATACAACATGCAGTAGCCTTTCGAGTGTCAGAGAGAGGCGACATTCAATCATAGCAGAAACACATACGTTATAGAGCAGAGAAGTGACCATTTTCGTGTACCAGAATCAGAACTCTGTCCCTGTCCTGATATCCCGAGCAGTGGCGAGTTTCTCCAGACCATATGCACCGGCTACACCAAGAACACCAGCCTTCCAACCACGATACAACCCAAAGACGCCGTCAGCCTCTTGACGCGTGATCCACCAAGGCGTGCCTAGCATACCTGTATATGCGCCAAGATGGACAATGGGCTTGCGAGGTGGTGAAAGTTTAAGTTGTGCCCGTCGCAGCAGTGTCTCAAGGGGCAGCCATACCACTAATTGAACAAGTGAGCTTGCAGGCTCCCATACATCTGCCAAGAAGTGTTGCAAAGCAGCTGGCACGGCACGCTCAAGTATGGTTGGCAGTATAAGCGTGCTTGGACAGATGCGTGAAGGGAGTTGTCGTAGCGTGGAAAATAGCCCACGAGGCTCAGACGCTGGTGTAGCAATGCTGCGTGTGCGTGCCATATCGAGGGGTGCAAGCAGTACTGCAGACAGTGATACGGCCACAAGTCTAACCAGCAGAGAGATGTGGCCGTCGCTTGTCGGATCCAGTACAAGAGACGGATCAGGGATGCCTGCCAAAACGCTCAATGCACCAGTCAGCCAACCTTCAAATCCTTCTTGAAGCACTTTGTACAGAAAGGTTGTATTTGTCGCTTTGAACGTGCCAACAATACCCTCTAGCCGCCACACATCACCCATAGTCTGATGCAGAGAAGTCGGATAATGCGATTTCAGCTGCCATGGCGGTCTCGTCACGGCATCCTCGTCATTTTGCTGTATGTAACCACGACGATCTGTCGCACGCCGCTCAGAGACCGTCGTCCGACTGTAAGATGATCCCTCTGCCTCCCCAAAGTACTCTGGCTCTTCTTCCTCGTCTTCTTGCGATGACTCGTCCTCTGCGACCGCATCATTAGCCAATGCAGGACCGACTTGCTGTATCTGAAGCAGAATCTTTGCATTCTCAAAGGGCTGCGCAATCAACGTCGCCACATAATCAAGCGCATAGTTCTGCGCTAGCGCTGAAAGCGTATCCATTGAAGGAAGTCCTGGAGCCTCTAGAAAGTCTTGCGCCATGAATTCTGTAGTTTGCGCATTGGCCACTGCCGCCGCCGCTGCTGCATATTCGGGCCGGTCCACAGAAGATATGTAGGAGGATGGCTGAGGGTTATAGTAGGGCCTGTATGGCGATGGGCCCTGCTGCGCCATGCAGGAGAAGCTCTATCCTAGTTGAATGGCTCTTTTGTCTTTTTGTGGTGTTGAACTTTGGCGACGACGACCAGCTACTTCTATTAGCTACTATACACAGCTCATTGCTTTGCAGACCTTCCGCTTGGGAAGAGCTCATGACGAGGAAAATATTGGAACGGTAAAGTCTCAGTCTAGCAGTGAAGAAGGCTCTATGCGGGTGAAGAAGAAAGGATCATCAGGAGCGGCCAACACCGCTGCTGCCTTCTCACAAATCATCGTGCTCGGCGTCCGAGCCATCCATAATAGCATCTGCAATTTCGGCATCATAACCTTGCCATTCTGAGGCCGTCGAATCCTGCTCTTCCTGCTGGTCGTCATCCTCTTCATCGCTTTCTGGCTTCCAGCAACCTTCCGTAGGAAATGTCCAGTCAATGCCAGTACCTTCGAAGTTCAGCAATCTTTTGCAAGCCATTCCGCGTTCCTTGACCATGACTCCTGCATCTAACTCACGCTCTCTTCTCCATGGAATCTTTGCTTTTAGCCAGGCCAAAAACCCGTCGGGGTCGCATGAGTGGGGTGTCAAAATCTCGGCGAGCGGCTTGTTCTGGTTTCTCCTCGAGGAAGAGCCTGGAATAGCGTCGAAGATATTGTAGGCGAGAACCTCAACCTGGCATTGGCATGTCGAGACTTGCCCATTGCGCGCATCCGCGCAACTCTCCAGAACTGTCCCTTCGGGCTTCGAGACACAAATTTCAGAAGCGCTCATGCACAAGTTGTTGAGGTGAAAAAGTCCTTTGAAAGCGCTGTAACGATGGACTGTGATGACGCCCACACACAGCTTGGAGCACGTCTCTTCGGTCATTGATTGATCTGAAGCTTCGACCCACTTGAACCAGAATGTAGCGCTGTAACACTGTTTTCCCGCCTGGATTTTCCTTTTCAGAACTCCTTGAAGGCCCTTGGCGTCCTTCTTGAAGACCTTGTAAGGGACCCTCGGCGTCCGTAGGCGTTTTGGGTGAGGACTGAGATTGTGCGTGAGCCAATCATTTTCATGCCATTGTCCGAGTGAATCCGGGAATGGGTCATTTGAACCGCTTAAAGAGTGGTCGTCATCGTCCATTTGGCGCTTGGTGAAGTTATTGGCTTTGACTTGCAAAGAGTACATCATGAGCATGCAGGAGATGTGCAAGACGACAACTTTCCAGCCTAGAACCATGACAGCTGCGACAGGTGAATGGTCGCCAATATGCTGTCTGAACTCTAGGTGGATTTGGTGGATCTTGCCCAGGGTGCTTGAGCGATCTGGCTGATATAGAGGAGCCAGGCGATGCCCCTGTGGACAGGAAAAGTCTGGCCCATCCGTGGTGTCAAGGAAAACCTCGTTCCGCGTGTGAACACATGAGACTCATCGTTGCACTGAGGCCCCTGAATATCATCCTGAAGGTGATAACTCTCCGAAAAGGACGAAGCAGCCTGCCAAGGTCGTTGCCACTGCCGCTACTTGCGATTGTGCTTGTCTTGGACCAGCGACTTGCTTGTCAACCTCATCCGCGACAAGCAAACAGGCAAGAGCAAAGGTTTCGCATTGTTGCGTCATGCCGACCAGCGCTCGACCATACTTGCCATTGACATTCACATGGAGCATATAGAATACAACAGGATGTGTCCATTGTGTGCGTAATTCAAAATTAGGCTCGTCCGTAAGGCGTGAGAGCAGCGACGATCATGCTGTGTTCGCAAATTCGATTTGAGCCAGCATCCCAAGCATAGAAGCAATTGCAGAACAAGGCGCGTGGGTTACATTGTTGAATGTGTCCCTAAAACGGCGTGCGCGAGCGATTCATCTGCAGGAAACGATGTCGTGGCGAAGCCCGCAGCGGCGCACCCTGACCAGCACTCACGTGAGCCAACTGGGAGCGACCTGATGTACTTGACGAAGAAGAAGCCGGCTGTGGGTTCGGCGCAGGTGACATGAGCGCAGCGACAGATAAGCGCGCCAAAGGAGATGGCCCGCCCTTTTCGACCTGCTTGCGATTTGAGACCTCCTGTGCGGACGTAGCGCGTCGTCGTTCTCTACCCCTTACGGATTGCCGATCATCTCGCATACGCCGTAGCTGCCCAATCAAGACGTTGTTGCGCAGCGACAATTCCTTTGCTTCCTCCAATGCTGCTTGTCGTGCAATCTCTGCTTGCGCCACTGCAAGCTTGTATCCGAGGCCACCTACTTGCTTGTTCTCTAGCAAGACGACTTGAGCCCGGAGCTCTGCGACCTCTGTTGATAAAGCTGCCGCTGCAGAAGAACTTTGCTGATACTGCTGCCTTACAAATTCGAAATCTTGTGCCTTGCTTTCCATCGATTTGCGCGCCTTGTCCAGCTCACTCTTGAGACGCGTGTTTTCGACTTGTAGAAACTCCGGCGATGTCTCTTCGGGAAGCGGCGGCATTTGTAGACGCTGTAGCTCTTGTCGCAGGTCATTGCGACTATTGCGTGCCTCGCGTGATTCTTCAAGCACACGTTCAAAGCGCTTTTGCAAAGTTGCTGCCTGTGCCACTGCTTCATCCTTTTGCTCTGCGAATAGACGACACTCTTCTCGCAACTCATCGAATCGATCCATCATGCGCTCGATATCGGCTTCCAATTGCGCAATGCGTTCTTCTTCTCGTGTTTTAGCCGGCCAAATGCTTGTGGGTTCTGTTGCAATGATGCTTGGCCGCCTTTCCAGGTTTTGCGGTGAGATGAACTGTGCCGGTTCTACTTTGACTGCTTCCGTCTTGAAAGCATTGAGTGCAAGCGGCTCTTCCGTGTGCACCTCAAGACCGTCAATCTCAGTGACTAATATCCTAGGGCGGATGGGCGCTTCATCTTCTCGTTTGCGCTTAGCGGGTGAGCCTGGCGCTTGCAAATCTGGCAAGGGATCAAGCTCAAGTGGTTCGCCACACAAAAACTGAGTGACACGCTGCACGATGTCATGCACATTTGTAGCATATGCGCCTGTGTGCTCGTGTAACATTGTCACAGCCGTGACAAGGCTCAATAAATGCGTATGATGACGCTTTGCGTGTTCAATTGTATAAGGTGCGAGGAGGCGTAGCATTGGCGTGGGTTTACTGAATGTCAATGCGGTATCCTCGAGCGCAATGAGCAAGTCGATGTTGCGAGACGTCGCGTCTGTCATGAGAATAACTTCTGCATCGCCAATGGACGCATCTTGAGTGCTCGTATCTGACAGGTCGACGTCTGGGTCGGAATGACGAATCCGTAGTCCTCGAAAAATAATCTTGAGTAGACGTCGTGCTCCGTGTGAGCAGGCGATACCGATGATGACAGGCTGATGCCTGAGTGTCTCGATAAGCTCAACGAGAAGCTCAAACTTACTGCTCGACTGCACAAGATACCAAGCTTCGTCCATTTCTGACATTTGCGTGCTCGGCATGTCATCCGAGATGAGCGCGGGATGCGTACAGACCTGCTCGAGCTTGAAAAGTAGGTCTAGCATTGGCCCATCTTCGGCTGGGTTTTCGCAGAAAGCCTCAATAGCGGGTGCATGATCTACAAGCAACGCTTTGTAGACATTTGTTTGAATCGCAAATAGCCGCACAAGGGCAATATATTCAGTCGGGTTGAACGATTGCTGGGCCTCTCCGTCCAGCATTGTCTTTTGCTGATGGCTGACGATGCGGTCTCGTAGATTGGCCTGCTCTGTTGTCTTGATAGAGGCTGTTGATGGCGTCTCTGCTATTCGGTCAAGAAGCGTCGCCTCGGGGCTCATGATTCGAGCCTCAAAGAAGAGCTAGCGAAGAAGTAAGAGAATGCGGATTGCGCCCAGAATAAGTCACGCTTTATTGCACGCGGATCGTCGCGTGTTAGTGTCGCGCGAAGCAAGGCCGAATATGTCAATCGTGAAGAGATGCTGCAGCACTTTCAGCACAACGCCGCAGTCGTGAGATGAAAGCGATGCTGACGAGCCGGCCTTTTATGCCTTTTGAGCACTGGCTTGTCGGCTTGATCGGTGGATCTGCAGCTGCTGCTTGCTCATCGCCAAATGCGCTTTGTCTCACGGGTCAAAGGGTCGAGCAAGAGAGAAGGAGAGAGGGCTGGCCATGGAGTATGCAAGAATGGTGACTCTTTCTTGATATTGACGAGCCAAGTCAGGGGCAAAGGTGTACGTCTCTTTATATCTTCACGGGTGCAGGTATCTAGACACTGTTCTGGTGAAATGCTCGCTAGGGCGAATTCATGAAGTCAACGAGGGCCGATGCTATACGAGTGATCTAGATGTATAAGACGTAATCAGCCCTCGGTAGCGAATACTCCGACCTGCAGCTAGATCATTGTCGTAGCTAGACCAGGGGATGGGTTTGGGTGTTGGTGGCTTCGCGTGTTGAATTCATGGACCGCGAACTTGGCATGTAGACAACACCACAGCAACACAGCTGCAGTTACTTTCAATCAAAGCTCATTTGTATCAGCTAGAAGATAGTGCTAGCCGGCTAGCATGCTTCAGGCTCCTAGGAGACAACTTGTGCGCCAGCTCACAGCATCAACCTATAAAGCTTCGCCAAAGTCAAGCTCATTGCTTGCTGCTCCTCGCTTCAACTTAGCTGCTGCCTCAGGGCAAGCGCCTCATCTATCTTTGTTGAGCAAACTTCGGCCAACAGTCCGCTACAGGCTCTACACTACCGCATCAACACAACAGGCAGACGCTGAGCGTCAACTAAACAAAGAATGGCTCACAAAAGAAGAGATTGCTGCAGGTCACGGTCGCTTCTCCTTCACAACCGCCAACACCCTTAAGCTTCTGCTGCCGCTGCCAAATACGCATGAAAAAGTCGTCGCCTTTCTCTTGCATACACAGCAACCACTCAGCTACCTCGAAACGCTCATTCGCGCGGAATTGCAGGATAAAGCGACGCCTATCGTGTTTCTTGACCTCGCCAAGCATGCAACTTGGTCCAGGAGTATCGGTATTGCAGATTTCATCCGAGAAGCTGCTGCTACGAAGCAATTCTGTATACAGATTGGCAAGCAAGAGATTCATGTCGATGTGCCAAGTTTTGAAGATCGCACACAGTATTTACGTGCGCAACTTGGACGTGTCACAGAAGCGCTTGATCGAGAACACAGTATCAAGGTGGAATGTGATGAGTTGGCAGCTCAGACGGCTAGACACTATGCTCTCTACGTCGCTGGTGGTCTCGTCACATACTGGCTTGTTGTATTCAAGCTTACCTTCTTGACAGATTACGGATGGGATACAATGGAACCCATCACGTACATGACAAGTCTCGCCTGCTTGATTCTCGGCTATGCCTACTTCCTTTACCATAATCGCGAAATGAGCTACTCGCAAGTCCTTCACACCGCCGCATCTGCACGACAACAGCGTCTGTATCAGGCAAAAGGGTTCGATATGGCACATTGGCGTGACCTCGTCGATGAAGGCAAGGATTTACGCAAGGAGATTCGTCGTATTGCTGCAGAGTACAATGTCGACTGGAACGAAGAGGCTGACGAGTACATCAACAATAGTCATGTGCAAGCGACCAAGGTGTTGCATCGCGAAGCACAGCTTGAGGAGGCAAGACTTAGGAAGCGATTCAAGACGGCTCGCGAGGAAGATCTTGAGGATGATGGGATTATTAATGGGAGCAACGAGTCGCTCACCAAGCGTAAGGATGACTAGTTGTTCTCCTTGTACTTCTTTTCCCAACAGCATTGGTCTGGAAACCATCAATCAGATAGGAAAAGCCATTTCTAATCGCGATATCGCGCCAAACAGACAATGAAGGGTATGAATATAATACAGTCTATCCAAGAAGCGCACCGCCAGTATATTTCCAAATCTGCTGATACCAAGCCTTTGGCTTGGCATTCTCAATCCTTTCCTTCTCAAGGAACTCTTCATACTCGCTCGCGAAATCACGCGTTCCTGTCACAAAGTCAATCTCGCTTGCATGCACACGCTTTGAACGCATCACAATTTTGTATCCGAGAATCAGGGCGACGTAGATGGGGACACCGATATACTGCGTAATGAAGTTCTTTGAGTCGAATTTGTGCACCATTGTGTCAAATCCCTTGAAGAGCGTGATGAGAATTGTGAAGAACAAGGCGATATAGGTGCCATAGGGCTGGAATGGCGCCTTGTATGGCAACGTATCAGGGCTGATATTCTGAGCCTTGAGACCACGACGGAATCCCACGTGTGCGAGAAGAATACTGAGCCAGGTAAGGAGACCAAAGACGGATACCATGTTGACAAAGTACTTGAAGACGGTCTGACTTGAGCTCGAGACGTTCAGGTAGGCCAAGAGCGTGAACAAGGATGACACGCCGAGTGAGTAAACTGGAAGTCCAGATTTGGTGGTACGAGCGAAAAGAGCCGGTGCCTTTCCATCTGCAGCGAGGTTGTAAAGCGTACGGCTGGCAATGTAGAGATCAGAGTTTGCAGCTGATAAGACGAATAGCAGAATGGCGCCATTGAGGATGTCTGGTAGAATTCGGATGCCACTAAGCTTGATTGCCACCACGAAAGGTGAAGCAGCTGCCGAGTTGGAGCGCTTGTTGGCACCGAGAAGATCCTTGTCGTTGTACGGAACAATGAGTCCAAGGAGGAACACGAGTCCGATGTAGAAGATGAGAATGCGCCAGAATGTTCGCCTGATGGCCTTTGGCACATTGCGTCTAGGATTCTCAGCCTCACCGACACAGACACCAACAAGTTCAGTGCCAAGGAAAGCAAATGTTGCCTGGACAGTTGTTGACCACACAGCGAGGAAGTAGCCGAGGTTACCACCGACGAGATACTGCTTGAATGCTCCTGGATCGTTCCAGTATTTGAATCCTCCCGTGCGACCGGTGGGACCTGCTCCAGCTGCGAGACAGATACACAAGATGATAAGTCCGGTAATCACGACAACCTTGATTGCGCTCATCTAGACATTAGTGAAGCTCAATAAGAGGCAGTTTCGTACGTAGTATTCGACAAAGCCAAAAGCCTTGATGCCCAGGATGTTGACTGCGAGAATGCCGATAATAAAGATTGATATCCATACAGCGACAGAGATATTGCGATTCCAGTAGCTGATCACAAGTGCCGCGGCGGTCAGTTGATTTGGCACCACGATGATATACTTGAGCCAGTAGTTCTGAAGCATTAGCACATTGTTGGCACATAGTAAGAAGTCGTTACCCATCCTGTGGCGAAACCGAGTGCTGGATCGACAAATCTGCTAGCATAGCCAGTGAAACCAGTTTGATCAGGCAGCAAGGTCGCCATTTCACCAAGAGCAACCATGACCATGTACACGACCGTTCCAACGAGCGAATAAGCCAGGAGGGTACCACCTGGACCGGACTTGCTGAGTGCTGAGCCGGTACCGATAATGAGGCCCGTACCGATAGCACCTCCGATGGCAATCATACCAATCTGCTTTGACTTGAGGCCTCTGTGGAGTCTCTCTTGAGGTCGGCCGGACTCATACTGGCCGAGTGCCAACTCCTTTTCATTATCGACTGCGTGGATTGACTTGCTGATGGAGATGTTGTCGGCCGTGTCACGCTGCATGTTGAACAGAGGGATACTATTCAGCAGAAGCAGCTATAAGCAATTTGGAGTAGTCAACTAGCAAGATACAAGATGGTGCTCCGACTATCTTCACTGTGTTATATATTTCTTCTTTCCAAGGTTGGTTGATTTTTTTCTTGTTTTTGACATCTTCAGCCCAATTTCTGGATTCAGCCTACTCATGGCGCCGATCAGGCTGTGCAAACCAGAAGTCTAGCTTATGATTGGCTCCCACTGCCTATATCCCACCTCTTCTTCCGTTGATTGGCCCCCATATGAATCTAGCGGCCAAAGTGTGTCGTATATCCTGCTGCACCGGACACTTGCTGGCACGTTGACTGATGCGACCCTGTTATCGCGGACAGGGGGCCTTACCTAGGTATCAAAGAAAGATATGGATTCTTATCGTGTAGGTGCTGAGAACTAGTGGCAAGACGGACGCTTGGTCTTATCGCAGCGAAACAGGAATCATGACTGAGATTGTGCAAATATTGTGTGCATGATTCAATTTGACCAACTTTCGCATGAGCCGTGATGTGTGGAGACAAGACAATCTTGGACAGTGCATCCGCTCACAGCTGCACAATCGCGCATGAAGAAAGGGTCCAGCTCATCTCCATGCGCCATCTTCCCCAGAGCAGCGCAGCAGCTGACTACCTAGTCATGGCTGGTCATCGTTTAGTGCTGTTTAATATTTTGAGAGCAAGATCCGTTTTATCACAAGGCTCAATCGATACCAATCTTGAATGCTTCAAATGTATTTGCAACGCTCTATGACTAAATCAGACAATGTCTTCTATTCCTCCAAGTGAGTCTTGTGCTGCTGCATTTCCTCAATAGCCGTCCTGGAGCTTCCATCAGATTCATGCGTCTCTTTCGTCGACAAATCGGCTTCCTCATCCTTGACAACCTCTGACGGCACCAACAGCTGAACACTTCTCTTTGTACGTAGACCTGTATTTGATCCAGCAGGACTCACCGGTGAAGTCGGCGCAACCGCAGGAGACCTGAGACTGCCACCTGTGCGTACTTTCTGTAGCCCCTGTGTACTACCACCTGTTCGTGTGCGTACAATCGTCGCTTCAAAAGGCACACCAGCCTGCATATCGCGAATCTGTTGAGCAATCGTACTGCTCTCATCCTGCCAGTACTTCTTTTGTCTTACTGGTTGTGTACCACCTGTCTGTGTGCCAGCTGAGCGAGAGCGTTGCAGTTCAAGATTGCCATTTGGCGGTGTCGATGAAGGCGAGTCATCCTGCGACGTCTCAGACGATGCTTCCTTATCGGCCGAATCATCAGGCTTCGCGCCAGTAGGAGTCGGTGCAAACTTGGACCTTTCACGAATCGGCCCACCATACTTGATAAAGATGAATGGAATTGGTGCAAGCAAACATGCAACACCACCGACAATGGACGCACCAGGACCAACACCCAGGTTGGTAAACATTTGTCGCGTGAATAAAGGTGCTGCTGCACCGGCAAGACTCCGCGCAACCGTATTTGCTGCCAAAGCCGAAGCTGCGAATCGCAAGTACGTGTCGGTGAGGTAATTGAGCATGCTGGTAAAAATGAGCAAGATACTTGCTGCCAAAAACACGCCAAATAGGGTTGGTACGATCCAGTGGACATAGTTGAAATTGGCACTCCAGCCAAAACCAAACATACTTGCAGCAAACAAGATGCCGCCCCATCGAGCGACCGACAAACGGTCTTCAGCGACTGACTTGTGGCCTCTACGCATGGCCTTGACTTCGATCTGCGTTTGCCAAAAGATGACACCGCCACCGAGCGCAGCACCGATTGCGACACCCAGCAAAGGTAATTGTCCCACTCCGGCGTTCCAACCACGTTGACGTTGAAAGACGATCGGATAAATGCTGAAAAGCATATATAGCAGTGCATAAACCACGGAAAGATAGACAGCCACAGCAAAAGCGATCGGGTCCACTAGAATCAACCATGGTCGCGTCAATGCCGTCTTGAAGATATTCTTCAATGACCTGTCCTCACTCTCGACTGGCGCCTGAACATCTTCATATCCTGGAATCTTTTGCCTGCGAATACGTCGTGCCTTGTTGAGAAGAACAATCGGCCCGAGTGTTTCTGGAATCGTCAATAGCATGACCTGTGTCAGACCAGCCAACCATAGCAAGACGTAAAAGCTCCATCGCCAATTCAGCTTCAATTCGATGAATCCCGAAGTCAGCGGCCCAAGTGCAGGACCAACGAATGTCATCATGGAAAAGACAGCCATGGCATTACCACGTTCTGCCGGACCCCAAATGTCAACAAGGACTCCAGGACTGTTGGAGAGTGACGCGCTTGCAAATGTTCCAGTCAAGAAGCGCCCAACCAGTAATCCAGCGAATGTTGGCGTGAATGCGCATAGAAATGTAAAGCAGAGGTAGAGTGTGAACGTCAAAAGAAAGAGCGGTCGACGGCCGTAAAACTCTGATAGCGGGCCCCAGAACAATGGACCAAAGACATAACCGAGCAGGTATACAGTAATGACAAGTGCTCCGACTTCCTGTGAAACCCCAAAGTCGCTAACAATTGAACCCAAACACCCAGAAGGGGATGAACTCGCAAAGGTTGCATTCACAACAAGCATGACTGATGCGAGCGTGATGTACCAGCGTCGAGCGGGACTCCAATTCTTTGGATTCTCAATATCATCCTCGGCGAAGGTGACATGGCCGTCATCGTCTAAATCAGGCCGCAGTGACTCTGGGTCAACTGCAGTTCCGCCTGCTGTTGTTTGTCGCTGAATCAAGCGCTTTGAGCGATAAGGTTTGGCGGCGGGCCGACTTATCCATCGTTCAAGCTTTCCCAAATCCATCTATACTAGCCAGTGGACTGCGCGCAGCCTGTTCAACAACCAGGGAAGATGCGATAGATGTAGTGATGGATGACAGATGACTGCATCTTTTCCTTCTCTGCTAGCATCGCTTCTTTCTTCCCGTGTTCGGACCTTGCCGGCGCCGCGCCACCGGAAGATCTCATTGAGAGATCGATGTTCAGATTGACAGGCCAAGACAAGGTCATTTCCCGAATGCCGAGAATGCCGACCATAAAGTACTGGTAACAAGTGTAGATGCTGCGAGATGATGTGAACAAGGCTAGCTTCTAAGCATATTGATCGGATCCTCACTTACTTCTGTGTGCAGCTCAGGCCTTGACTCATCCTGCTCCTGCTCAGACCTCGCTGGACGCTGGGTCCTTACTGCATCAATCAAGCTGTCAAGCACACCAGACGCCAAGGGCCCGTGCATCAAGCTTTGTTCTCGTTTCGGAGACGAAGTAGAAAGCGGTACAAGCGGTAGTGTGAGAGGCGACGAAGGAGGATTCTCCCTCGCAGGACTTTGAGTCGCAGGAACAAACTCATTCTCCATCGTGCTCAGCATCGCGTCCATCGCCATATGTGCAGACCCCTGATTGTCTGCCTGCTCAGTCTCCTTTGCCTGTGACGAAGAAGGCGCCGGCTGCTCAACGAGGGAATCCTGCTCCTTTGCTTCCATCTCGTCCTTGCCAGCAGCCTCCTTTGCTTGCGCCTTGACTTGCTGCTCTGCCATATGCACCTGCTTCCACGCCTCTCCACGCGACAAAATCTCATCCACCATGTCGCCTCTGCGCGTCGCAATCGTCTCGATACGCCAAAGCTGCTTCCGTGCCTCTTGCGCTTGTTGAAAGGACTCTTCGCGCTTGTAAGCAACACGATGCAATAAATCTTGCAAAACTACATCTGGTTGCTTGAGCAGCGTATCAGCGTAATGAATCAGGAACAAGCCGCAATCTGAAAAGTTGTCTTGACCGGGAACAGCAGCGAGACAGGTATTGATTTGCTCCGTATCGAGCTTCTTTCCATGTCGCGTCTCTGCCTCTGCGGCAAGGTATTGCTTGATTGTGCCGTATGCCTTGTTGTGTCGATTTCTGAGGGAGTCGAGGATGAGAATGACTGGTTCATCCGTTTCGAGGTGCTTGCCGGGTTTCGTGAATTTGAAAGATGGCTGTTTCTTCTTTTTCGCTTTACGCTTGGAGGGAGTACTGATAGTCGGTGTCTGTTTCGCTTCATCGATGCGTAAAGCAGCTAGGGCACCATCCACCTTGTCGCGTGTAGACAATTTTCCAAGCTGTTCCGAGCGTAACATGGCCGTCAAGCCTGAGTATGCTGGCTTCGCTGCTTCTTGTTCCATACCCCCAAAGACCGAGAACGTTGACTCATTTGTCGTCGGCCTTGCCTCATCGGCCTTTTGGGATGATTCCTCGTCATCTGTGATTTCAGTCACATCCAGCACCTCTGTTGAATCTTCCTCCTCGATATGCATGCGTTGTGTCCGGGTATCTGTCCAGTCGCCAAATACACACTTGTCAAGATTGGCAATCACTACCAAGTACCAGTGCAGCGCTTCATTCACTGGAATGATGACATATTTCTTTGAGAACAAGTCGACATTTGCTTTCCGCGTCCATTTCTCAACAGCACTATGCCCTGTTACGCTTTCTTTTCCTTTCACTGCGCTTTTCTGCGTGAGCTTCTTGTAAAAGAATGTGTTGAAGAGGTAAGCTTCATTACGGCGTTGCTCCGGCAAATGATCGAAATTGTAGCGAAGGTAGTAATCGATGAGCGAGTCGTTCAGAAATTCACCTGGTCGAAGACGATCGACATCGTCAGGGTATAGCGTGACTGAACTCGCTGCTTTGTGTGGATACACGAGGAGAGGTTCATCTGATGCAAGCGCCTTGATTCGAGCACGCTGTCTTGTCTCGCGAGGTGTCGGCAGCGCAGGCCGTGCGTCACTCATGAGATTAATATCTTCTAGCGGCTTGCTTGCATCACGTCGAGAACCTGGGATAATCGGATGCGGCTTGCGCGTGAGCCGTTGTGGCCTTGCTGAAATGACAGCTGGCGCGCGTAGCTCGTGCACAGCATCAGGCGATTCCGACCGATTGCGAGGCGATGCTTTGGCCGCAGCAGGAAAGGCGACCATTTTGTTGAGTGTGCCACTCTTGTTACGCACCGCGGAAAGTCGCAGAATTGAGAGCGAGTCCTCCTTGTTCTTTAGCACAAAATGGATTTTTGTGGCCATGTCAAAGTCGCGCTGCTCTTTGCTACAGTGAACGCAGATGTCGCCTGCTTCATCGTCATACTGCCAACGTAGTAAATGCTCCACTGGAATACCTTTCGGCACTGCATTTGGCCTTTCTGGATCGACAACCTCGAATGCGCGTTGAGCAATCTGCAAGATAGCGTTTACGGGCTTATCTGAGTATCGCGTTTTGAGCCTTGATATTTGAACCTTGACGAAGACTTTGGATGCTTTTGACGGCGCAAAGGCGGTAGGCAATACGCGTGTCCGAGCCCTGCTCGTGTTGGCAGCATCGGAGACACTGGATTTGCGACGGGAGGTGGCAACCTGTGTATCATCGTCCGGGTCGCTGATATTGTCGCTTGATGGATATGTCAGGCCGCCAAAGTCGCTCACATCGCGGGCCTTTTGTCGCTTTACTGACGGTCGGGCCTTTTCGGCAGAAATTGATGGCGCCTTTTTGGTTTCTGCTTCATCGCCCGAGTCGAGATTGATGGGTTGTGCAAAGTAGCTGCTTGCTTCCGCAGTTGCTTTTGGTTTTGCAGTAGCCGGAGACGATGTTGTGCCAATGCTGCCAGAGATTTTACGCCTTTTTGCAGCTGGCGCGTGTACTACCGTGATTTGGCTGACGACTGTATTTCTGCGGACGTCCGCATCGCTTTCATCATCGTCGCTCGGAGGTGGCAAGATGATTTGCCGTCTCGTCGTCTTTGAACTTGTCGCTGTACCTGCGGCTTGTTGCGCGAGTCGTTCTTCTGCCGCGACCGCTGCAGCTGCAGCTGAAATCGATGGTCTTTGGAATGCCTGACGCGCTGCAGGTGATGCGCCTATACCGCGTCCAGCCCTATTGTCGTGGCTCTTTGGATGTAATCTGTGCCCACCTGGTGATGCGCGGTCTCTTGGAGTGTGATAGATGCGCCGCGCGACTGGCGGACCTGATCCGAGCTAGTAATGAGTCTCGCATGCTCACCGTAGTAGTGTGTTCTTACCATTTGCAGGTCATTACGCGTACTGCCTGGAACAATAGGCGTTGGCATTTCCTCCTTTGTATCAGGCCCGAAGCATCTCTGCCTGAGTAGGTATAGATCCTTCTGGCCTAGCTGGTTGTCGCGTCTTGTTGAGTTGTTTCGATCTTCCAAATCGAGAAGGTCCACAAAATAAGCCACGTCCCAGCGATAGAAGCTGCAGGAAGAAGGAGGAGAAAGAGAATCCTCGTCGTCTTTTGTCTGGTATTCTGGTCGTTGCTGTTCATTGTAACTAGTCAGCAGCATGTCGTCCATCAGGCATATCCTCGTCTTGCTTCTGGCTGCAGGACTGTCGCTATGGAGTAGACCAGCATGTGCAGCATCTCCCGTCACAGTACGCGTCAAGTCAAACGAGAACGCATGCTTCTACACGCAAGTAGACAAAGTCGGAGAGAAGATTGCATTCTACTTTGCTGTATGCTACCCTTATTGCTAAAGAGATACTGACAGCAGGTCCAAGCAGGCGGCGACTTTGATATCGACTACTCTGTGCGCACCCCATCCTTCAAGCTGGTCCTAGAAGGCACAAAGGAGAGACAAGGCGATTTTGCATTCACCGCTACAGAGATGGGCGAATACGCATTCTGCTTCAATAATGCCATGTCTACCGTCACTGACAAGATCCTCGACTTTGAAATCAATGTCGAAAGCGAGCCACGCGCTGAGCTTCCAAAGAAAGGAGGCGTCCCTGAAAGTGCTACAAATGGACTTGAAGATTCAGTCCTCAAAGTATCGTCCAAAGTCTCACAACTCAGTCGAACGCAAAAGTACTTTCGAACGCGAGAGAGCCGCAATATGGCAACCGTGCAGTCCACAGAGGAGCGCATCTATTGGTTCGCTTTGCTTGAGTCAGGCACCATGATCACCATGTCTGCATTGCAGGTATTCATCGTGCGCACCTTTTTCTCTAGGCGCAATTCCGCAAAGGTCTAAGGCCGCGTCGAAACGAGCTTGGCAGACAGTCTGTCAAGTGACGCACGTTCAGCGTCTGTCAAAGCACCACTGCTCGCCCATCGGATTTTGCCGTCCACATCAAGCAGGTAGCTATAGCCCACATAGGCATTCACAGCACCAATGAAACGCAATTGACGTGCGTACCCGCCATCCATGATGAGATAGCGCGCTCTTTGCGTTTCTGGTGTGGCTTGTTGTAGTCTACCACGAAACGCATTCAGTAGAGCATGCTTGAGGAGATTCGTTTGCATGTTCAAGTCAAATGCGGCGATACCAGGTACATCACCAAGCCCATGAACATGCTCTTCACCACTTGTCGCAGAAAAGCACCGTACCATGAATGCCCTTGCTCCTGCTTCTCGCGCTTCTTCTAGTAGTATGCGCAACTCCACCTCTTTACCTGAATCAAGGCGATTCCCAGCAACATTCGGGAAATACAAAGCCTTGTCTGCCCGAAACAACATGCGTGGCGCCGTCCATTGTTTACCACCTGCTTGCCGCATCGCATGGAAATCGCGCCAATAGGAACCGCCTTCTTCTGCTAGAATTTGTTCATGCTGGCCGGGTGTCGTTAGTAGTGTCTTGGTTCGTTGCATGAATGTCGGGAGTGGCGGAAGGGGTCTCATTGGCATGGGAAAGCCTAGTGGACGATCAAGCGATGGCGGGACACCTTCTTCTGGACGGTCGGGCTCCGTTTTCTGTATAGTTGGTACAGTAGATTGATGTCTGCAGCCATCGACTGTATTGATACCATGTCGACTACAGCTTACTCTGCACACTTGATTTATCGGCCGTACTGCCTTCATTGTTATGGCTGTCGCATCTGCCTGTCGCGCCTTGAATTTGTTCATGTCGTTGGCAGCCCATCTGATAAATGGAGCAGCGAGAATGAAGATCAGGAAGCGTAAGGACAAGATAAGACGCATTGCCTACCTGGAAGGCTATGAAGGAGGCTATCAGGCTAGAAAAGTATATAGGCTACGACTCATCCTCTGGCAACACCTGCGCAAGCTTACCGTAATGCTCATACCATCGCTTCAATTTCAATGCATGCGACACCTCATCGTTGCCATACTCAATCGGTGGACCAGCCGCCGTGACAACCGCTTCAGACACAAACGCAGCATCATCGCCTTCACTCGCATACTGTAGAGCAGCAGCCGAGTACGCGTACTCCGGAAACGTCACAACACCCCAACCTGAATCATCCTTGCTGCGAAGAAAGGGTTCCTCTGCGAATTGCTCAACTTTGAGGTTGCGCAAAAGTAGCACGTCCCCTGCCTGCGCAACCGGAAGAGCCTTCTTGAAAGGACGAAACAGACCGAAGCGACAGCGTCCGGCATACACCTCCACATCGGCATCCCGGGCAGCTTGAGTCAACGCGTCTCCAGGCACGGTCAGTGGCACATCAGCTGGCTGAACAAGCCATCCTGTCAGCATATAATCCTGCTGCCCATCCTTCGCCCTATCGTATTTGGGTCGACAACAAATTGCCATCAAATCACACGCCTTGCCAGGCCGAGTCTGTGCAATGCTGGCGTAAAAAGAAACCTAAATCTGACGTTAGTCTCGAGATCATAGAAGGCGTGAAGCAGGCATACGTCAGTAGTCAGCTCACCTGATACTTGCACGGGAGGCTCATTCGGGCCGGTCGCGGTCGTTCTCGCCGGCCCTGCTAGCTCAGCCACCGCTTCTTCGTCCTCAATCGACATATCTGCGCGCGACGCGCGCTCAGTCAGCAGGTCTTCAACAATCATGACACGCTCCGCAGGAGAAGCAGGAGTATCTGCTTGCTCTTGCTCTTGTACCTCAGGCTCATCAGCGTCTTTTGATGGCACCTCATCCTGACAATCTGCATCGCTCTGTCCTTCTGCGCTGCCAATCTCGATCGGCGCATCATACTGTTCCTTCACAGCTCGATCAGGTTCTCGCTCGTTGTTGTCCTTATCACCAGTAATCTGTTCATCGTCTTGTCCCTCGGCGTCGTCATCAGCAACGGACACATCTTCATGTTCATCCAAGTAGACTCGTTCCTGCTCGTCTGCATAATTATCACCCTCGTCTGACACATTCGAATCAGGCGGACTGGTCAAGCCTGTCTGTGTCGACACTTGTCCTGGCGTTTCCTGCACAGCATCAGTAGACATCTGGTGCTCCTCAGCTTCAGCTGACGAGTCTGATCCTGACGATTCGTCCATCGCATCGATCCCTGAGCTAGACGGATGATCGCCCGAGGCGATCGAGATGATTTCATCAACATCCTCGTTCACTTCAACTTCCATCGTCTCGCTTGACTCTTGCTCATCCTCTCCTTCCATAGAATTTTCGCCATCCGCCACGAGCTCGTCCAACACTGCGTCAATCAAGCCTTGAGGTTTCGCATCGTCGTCAACGCGAATTTCAACAATCTGTTCCACATCATCACTCATCTCGTCTTGCATTGGTGCGTCACCATCCTCGACAAGCTGATCAAGCACTGCGTCGATCATGCCCTGTGGTTTCGCATCGTCGTTAACATGGATTTCGACAATCTGCTCCATTTCACCGCTCATCACATCTTCCTCGTCTTCATCCTCCACTGCTTCCATCAATGCTTCTTCATCCACTTCAGAACTGATTGAGCCATCGTGCCCGAGTACAGGAGTAGGTTCGTCTTCCACCAAATAGTCTTCGTCGCGTTGCAGCATGTCAATCAATTCGCCTTGATCCTCTACTGCCACTTCCTCCATCAACATTTGCTCCTCAGACTCATTACCAGGCAGCTCATGCTCGGCATACGGATCGTGTATTGCAGAAACACTGGAAGCAAGGTTCGAATGTCCAGCAGTCGAAACTCCCGCGGTCCCGGCAAACGTGGCGCTGCCATGTCCTGAATCAGTAGCCACGACAGGTAGTGGAGTCGAGCGATGTATCTCCAAATGATCGAGGCTTGCAGGTCGTGGCGGTACAAGTTCTTGATTGTCAATCTTCTCGCGGAAGATGTCTTCTTGCACGCTTGCTTGCTGTTGCAACAGTGTCGACTCGCGATTCGGCACAAGATCGCCAGCATTTGAACTTGGTCCACCAGCTGGTTGACCTGCAAGACTTGGATTTTCGCGCTCAGTCTCAAATTGCTCAGCATGTTCGACCTTTTCGCGAAACAAGCTTTCTTGCACAGCTGCTTGTTGTTGCAGCAAGCTTGTTTCGTGTGGTTGTGGCAGAGGTCCAGGAGGCTGATGAGTACTGCCATCGATACTGCCACGGCCATCTCGAGGCTCTGCCATGATGGATGATTTGACGCTGCGCGCTGACCTCGCATATCCCTCATCAGCACCATCGGAGTCGAGAATCTTTGAACGGAAAATGGTTTCTTGCACGGCTGCACCGCGTTCAGTCATACTTGGACTTGCTGAGCGTCTTCGCATTGGTTCAGGTTCCTGAAATGAGCGCGAATCGAAGTCTTCTCTGGCAGAGCGGCCATCCATGCTTGTAGCATAAGCAGCCGTGACACTAGGAGCATGCGCTGGTCCAGAGCGATCTCGCTCATGCTCATCTCCCGCCGTCGATGTCACCATCTCTGCGCGACGCTGATCTTGTACTTCTGCATGTGTGGCAGATTGCTGTTCCGAGTCATCACTGATCTTGCGGCGCAGAATACCTTCTTGGATCTGTGCTTGTTTTTCAAGAATACTCGGTGCAGTGTCTAAGGCAAGCACACCTTCCTCATTATCCTCATCCGCAACCATGGAACTGCCTGCATCTGATTTGGGCGGCGCACTCGCTCGTAGTTTGCGAAACAGATCTTCCTGCTCGTCTGCGCTTGCCAAATCAAGCAATGGCACATTACGCGGTGTCGCCGGAGCTGAAAGATTGTTTTGAAAAGCAAAGTGGACGTGCCCAGGCATGTACGCGCTTGAACGCGGCGTGCCGTGCGATTCATACTTGGTATTGTCAAAGTCGCCATGAATGGAGGACGGTCGCGACGCATCGGAGGCATGGCGAGACCCTTCTTCCTTTTCTTCGGGCTCAACGATGATGGGCGGTGTATACACGGCAGGCGGAGTTGGATGAAGCTGTGTCAAAAAGCGCGAGACGGGCGATCGTGGAGGGACCGGCGTTGCTGTATTGGTCGTCGATCCCCCTTGGATACCAGGTTGAGCAGGCTGAGACGGTGTCGACACGTCAATCTGAGAAATCGGCCTGGCAGATTGAGAGGATGTCAATGCTGTATTTCGATTATCGGAACCAACAGCCAGAGAAGGTGCCATGGCATCACCTCGACTATCTGACCTTGCGGGCTGAGAAGGCGTGGTGAACGCAGACAGCTTTGAGCGGCCCGTTTGGCTTGGCGTATTCTCGTCATTGAAGGTCTGCTTCGGAGTACTGGAAGGCGTTGCCTGCGTACTGGACACATAATGAAAGCTGGACCCAAACGAAAGTCTGCCTCTCTTCGCCGAGTCGATAGGTTGGCCGAACCAGGTATCTGCCAAGCTCATATCATCGACCGTTCGCTTCAAGTCTGGCGTATGCCATGTCTTGCGCGGTGTAACAATTGTCTCCACGGGAGTTGAATCCAGTATCATCTCATCCTTATCGTTGATGCACACCTTAACACGGCCAGTGAAGGTGATCTTGTAGGGTATATCACGCTCTGTACCGGCAATCTCTTCAAAGCGCGGCCTTGGCGCGTCAGATGCGACAGAAAGCTGAAGGAGCGACATAACCGCCACATCCTTGAGGGCGTCTGCGGCTTTGCCAGCAAAAGTGATGCGCACCTGGCCCCGCGAGGCGCGCCTTGCCACGTCTTCATCTGCCAACTGAATCGACAAGGCGTGTTGGCTATTGGAGTATGGCCAGCGCAAGGTGACAATGCCGCGAATGGATTGCGTGGCGTCAAAGGTGTCGGGCGAGATGTCCTTGATTGGAATAGACATGCTCATCAAAGCAGGCCCTGCCTACTCAAGCCTTGAACCCCACTCTGACTCCTGCTCTGCTTCTCTGCTGCCTACTCGTCAACTCTGTGTGGTTTCGAATTCCAAACAGCAACGACCACAGCTGCCAAGATCTACAGATTCATGACTGACTACGAGTGGTTATTGCAGCCTGTGTCTGATGGCATATTTCCTTCATTCATTTGGCTGTGACTGAGATAAGACCTACTCCAATGAGCTATTGACATATCAAGCTTAACTTTGGTTGACACTTTCGGGTCATAAAATCTGTCTCATGGTCGCTGACGATGACCCTCTCACATCAACAACACATGCATGTATGGGCTATATGCAATCTTCCTTGGCATTGGCAAGAATCGATCACGTCGATCACGATGTCACTGTGTCTCTCCATTGCTCAACTCCGCACTTGGCAATACAACACGCTTCGTCGCAATTTCGAAATTCTGGCAGTGGAATGTCCTCCATGCTCTATCTATCTTGGCCGATCACGAAAGCCTTGCTTAGAAGCTCTCTTCAGCGGCCGTGGAGAACGTCTCATCCAAATCAACAGGAGCTAGCCTTGTTTGTTTGGTTAAAAGGCCCTCAATCAATACTCCTGCAGATCAACGCTCACTATTATCATTTTGCTTGCGACACAACATGAGAATAGTATACGCTTTGCTGCCAAATTCTACAAGCGTCTTTGAGCGTCTTTAGCTTCTTTCAGCATCCGACAGTCAGTACGGCCTTGAAGCCATGCTCAATCAAAGCCTTGCAGCAGCTGTCCGGAACGGCGGATGCATGCTGCAGATCATCAGGAGGGAGTCCAGACTCTTCAGTGCTAAAAGAGGCCCAGACTCGTCATCGCCTGGCGCCTTGTTGGATGCACGCGACGCCCATCTTCTCTGCTGCCCCTGGCTTGAAGACGGGTCGGCTTGCGCCAAGGAATTGTTGAACCCTTGCTACGGCCACAATAGAAATAAGACGCTGCACAGACACTTCTTGGGGCATCAGACACAACATCCTCTCTCAGTGCCGGTAGTCCTAACTTCACATCGGGCCAACAATCTCTTCATGCAGACTATGCTTGTGCTGAGATCTGCCCTTGAGGACTTTGCAGCATGTCGGCGTGGCAAATAGCGCCATTCGACAAACAACATGAGGTGATCAGCAATTTTCTAAGCAGAAGCAAACAGCCAGTTGTCGGATTGATTCGAGCCATGTTCGCCCCTGAACGCAGTTTGCGAGGTTGGAGCCGCCCGCAAAAGGCCAAATTCCTGCATGCACATTATAGATAAGTTGCCGCCCATTCTATCGGACCAGGCACGACACCACTCGAACACACCACATTGTATCAGCTTAGTCCAACACTGAGACTCAAAATGCGGAAATTGCATCTTCTGCGCTTCGGCCCTACCTTTCTGGTCAGCATCCAAAGCGTGGCAGCCCAGCAATTTACCACATACGAACGCTTCGATCTCACTTTCATTGTGTCTACCCCCGACGCGAAGGCCATGTCCGAAGCCTGTCAGGACGTTTGTGGAAGATTCCCAGCCCACGTCTTCAAAGATGATCACAAGGTGACCGCGTGCTCGCCATCGACTGCCAAGGAAGCCTTCAAACCTATCAAACTCGAACGGACTATGGCTTACCTTTGCACATGCGACTACTACGTCGAATTCAAATCTTTCAATTATGCCTGGGATTACTGTGGCTTCGATAAGCTGAGAGAGCGGTTGAACTATAAGTTCATGGGCCTTTCCGTATCTGGTTGGAACGTCATGAATTATAATACGAAATACCTCGGCGCCCTATCAGGTTAGTTGAAAGGTTGTAGGACCGTTCTGGACCTCTTTCCGTCCTGGGTACAAAGAGCCCAATTCGATCTGTGATGCTCGTATTCTCGTCAGGCATCCTAGTAAATCCATTTTATCAAGATGGCTACGCCTTTTACGGTTCAGCACTTTGCTCAAAATCGTTTCCGTAGTAATGTGCGACTCTTACCCTACTCCTTGAGACCGCTTCTCTGAGCCCTTCTTCAAAGCGCATCGCATGCTTCTGCATCACAACTTGGCACATCGCCAGCTCTCAGTCCCGCGACATTTTGCTGCTTGCCTCGTCAATCTTCCTGAATGACCACGACCAGGTTGCATTGTACAGGAATGGCCGGAGGTCAAATCGATTATCATCGGGTGAGTAGCCTTCTGCATGATAAGCCGGAGTAAGCGTTGTGCTCTTGTGGCGATTAATACCATACATGCGCCAGAAGAGCTTCACCTTTTCAGCAACTTGTACAGGACTCAAATGCATCCATACATGAACAAGTTTCGTAAACATGCTGTATGGCCCGAGCCTTTCGATTTTACGCAGTCGACCGAATGTTGAAAGATCCGGGTAAGTCATGCCCATATCTGCTTCATCTGATTGCACATAGTCATGCGTGATGGGCTCGAGCTCGGCTGTAGGCACAGCTGTAATAAAGTCGTCCAATAGGGCGAATGGAGAGCCGTCTTGCAAGCAAAACTCGGGTGCAGAAGCAGCGTAATGGATGAACGCCTTGAGATCAGTTTTGGAAATACCGCCAATTGGATTGATGTCGGCCGAAGAGCAGTCGTACTTGGTCAAATAGCCGCGAAGGGTTTCATCAACATTGGCACTGCCGAGAACGAGTAAGCTGCCTGGGCGACCGCGCGTCCAAGGCAGCAATTGAGCGAACAGATATGCAAGCACCATACGCAACCGTGCCTGGATGTTCTGTAGAGCAAGGTTCTCGGGCGGGCTGCCCCCATCTGATCGAAATCGAGCTGTGAAGCCAGTGACGACCGTAAAACAGTCTCGAACGGACGTCACGACACTGTCCATATTCATATCGATATGGTACGCACCGATAGCCCTTGCCAAGTCCTTTGCTCTCATTCGAGTCTCCTTTGAAGAATTGACTGTGCCCATGAAAGTGGTGTGGAAGATGACATGAGCTAAGTCTTGCGGCGATTCGAAAGTCCAGTCTTGCATATCACGAGTCAAAAAGGCCACATCGCGCTGCACCTGTTCATTGCCCGCGTGGTGGGCATCAAAGACAAGCTTGCACATGGAGTAAACAATCATCGATGTAGCACACGAGTCGATGCCGCCAGAAAGTGGAATGAAGAAGCCAGCTTGTTTCGAACGACGCAGATAGTCCCACATCCAGCATGCTGGACCGAGGGCAATCTCTTGCTCTGGCGTGTAGTAGCGAATCCCCTTGGGGACAGTTGGTGTAAGACGCAAATTGCAGATCGAGTCAGGGTCAGAAAGGGCAAAGTCTGCGGCGATTCGCGGATACGCAGGAGCTCTTGTTGCTTGAATACCCCGAGATGCAGAAACACGATGAGCCCTCACCTCTTCCAGATCGATGGTAGCTGTCACAACCTCCACATCATTGAGGGAGAATTGTGATCCTTGCGCCAAAACTTGACCATTGACCATGATCAGCGCGCATCCGTCGTAGTACAAGCGGTCTCCATCGCAACCTTGCTGGTTCGCATACAAGTAGATGCCACCACATTTCTGTAGAGCCTCTTTCATTAGGTCGACGCGGCGATGCAGCTTTCTGAGCTCGTGGTGGGAGCCACTCGAGTTGGTAAAGATTTCGACGCCATTGAGAGACATGTTGATATGAGGACTTTGGGGCGTGAAGAGCTCCTCACATGTTTCTGCACCCACAACAGTATCTCGAAGAGTCAGGACTGCATCTCCAAATGGAACCTCTGTGACACCGCAAATCGCAGCGATCGAGCGTGGTAAAACATACGGTTCCACTTGCTGCGGCTTGTTCCATGGCGTGAAATATCGCATTTCCCTGTAGTTGCCATCATTACAAAGCGCATCCTTCGGTTTGATGAACAGAATCTTGCCATCAAGCGCAATGACGCGACAATTGTACTTGACATTCCTGTGAGTGATGGGCATACCGATATCGAGCAGAATGCCGTGGCAGGTTGTATCTTGCAAGATTTTGGCCATCACTTCCCATGAGTGAAGATAAGTGTCTCCTTCGAGAAAGTGATCAAGACAGCCATAGCCAGGGACCTCAAGTTCAGGCCCAACGCGCATCTTGGCACCTCGGCTTTTAGCGATTTGTATACTTTCGATAATGCGTTCAAGATTGCCCTCGAAATCAAGAGCCCATTGATTGAGCGAGCATGTAGCAAGGACAACAAAGTGGCCCATGGCAGCGATATGTTATGAGCTTCCAAGGAAGGTGATGTCTAGCTTGCCTGTAGATGAGATAGTGCATGTGCTATCAGATGGCTTTTTGTACAGTCACAATTTTCTATCAACTACTGTGGGGGTAGATACTTGTATGGATTGAGAATGCCCTTGGGATCAAACATGTTCTTGATCTGCTTCATCGTATTGACCATTGCTTCGTTCTTGCTGTACCCGATATACTTGCCCTTGCTAAGTCCAAGACCATGCTCGGCACTGATACTGCCGTTGCGCTCTTGTATCCATTCGTATACAAATGGCTCGATGCACTTTTCGACTGACTTATCATATCGCCGGACAGCGACATTGAGGTGAATATTGCCGTCGCCAAGGTGACCATATCCAACGACATCCACAACTGGTTTGTCCTCGCCAATAAGACCGGCCTGGTTGAGCTTATCCCGAGTTGCGTCGACTAGATCGTAGAGCACTGGCAGAGGCGCAGACATATCGTATTTGTACGTACCACCATCTTTGCCCAGACATTCTGTAATGCCTTCTCGTAGTGACCATAGAGCCTTTGCCTGCGTCTCATCCTGGGCTACTGCGCCATCAGCTACGATCTCTTGTTCGAGCAGCTCTTCAAAAAATCCGCTGAGCTTCTCTTCGTCGTGTTCTTTATTTGAACCTGATGTCTCGACCAAAATATAGAAAGGGTAGTCGCCCTCGATGGGCCGCTTGTGGGTACTATGCCGCTTGACGAATTCTTGCGTGCGGCCGTCCATGAACTCAAAGGCAGAGAGAATCTCGGACAGATGTTCTTTGGCCTTCACAAATGCCTTGAGAATGCTTCCGTAATCCTTGACGCCGAAAAAGGCGACATTAACGGCTGCGCTTCGTTGTGGACAAAGGACAGAAAGCGCCGTGATAACGCCAATTGTGCCTTCAGATCCGATGAAAAGTTGTTTTAGGTCGAAACCTGTGTTATCCTTGCGCAGTGTCGACAGATTGTTGAGAATGGTGCCATCTGGCAAGACTGCTTCGAGCCCGAGGATGTTGCCGTGAAGAGAGCCGTACCGAAGGAGTCGCAGTCCACCAGCTGCTGTTGCGGCGTTTCCACCGATCAGACATGATCCTTTCGCACCGAGATCGAGAGGGAAAATGTGCTTGCGCTCGGCGAGATAATTGTCGACGGTCTCGAGGACACATCCGGCATCTGCCACAAGCGTTCCAGAGACTGGATCGAATGATCGAATGTTGTTCATTCCCGTCAGACTCAAGATGACCTCGTCAAAGACTGGAGTTGAGCCACCGACAAGACCGGTATTGCCCGATTGAGGCACGACTGCTAGCATTTGCTCATTGCAGTACTTGAGAATCTTGCTGACATCTTCGGCCGTCTTTGGACGAAGAACAAGCTTCGATTGGCCTCTAAATTTGCGCATCCAGTCAATGTTGAATGCCTCTGCGTCGTCATTGAGGAGTACAGCATTGTCGGGCAAGATGGAACGAAAGTATTGAATATCTTTGTCGTCGAGCTTTTTGAACTTCGTTGCGCGACTGAGCTCGGGATATGAATCGGCAGTCCATTGAAGCTCGTTGTTCTTCTTTGTGCCTGATGATGGATCTGATGAGGTCTGTGTCGTAGCATGTGTGTCGTCTTGCTCGCGTGCATAAAATCGCTTTGCGCCCATCTGGCGCGGCATGAATCTTGCCACGGGGCCCTTTGTACGGCATATTGCTCTCGCTGTCCGCATCCCTAGCATCTCAATTCAGGTCAGCGGCTCTGAATGCTTATCGATTCCGGGGATTTGAAAGGCTGATTGGAAAGTGTCGCCCATTTCTGCCTATTGCGCCGTATCGTCGAAATTCGAACGACAACCACGAAAGTGACGCGTACGCCAAGCAGTCGAATAGCTACAAGGTGCAAGACATTGCCTGCCTGCCATGTCATACGATCGGGCGCTCTCTGTGTTCAGTCCTGATGGGCGATTGCTTCAGGTAGAGTACGGTAATGAGGCTGTGAAGCGCGGTACAACCGCAGTCGGCATTCGCGCCAAAGATGTCTGCATTCTGGCTGTTGAAAAGAAGTCGCTGCTCAAGCTGCAAGACAACAGGTCTACTCAAAAAATTTGCCAGGTGGATGCGCATGTGACCCTGGCCTTTGCAGGTCTCAATGCAGATGCACGAATCCTGGTAGACAAGGCGCGTGTTGAGGCACAATCACACAGATTGACGCTCGAAGATCCCGTCACGGTGGATTACATTACACGCTACATTGCAGGCGTACAGCAAAAGTATACACAGTCAGGTGGTGTGCGTCCATTTGGCATTGCTACGCTCATCGCTGGCTTCGACCCACACGATGATATGCCGCGTCTGTTCATGACAGAGCCGGCAGGCATCTACTCTGCCTGGAAGGCAAATGCTATCGGCAAATCGAGCAAGACCGTGCGTGAGTTCCTCGAGCGCAACTATAGTGCCGACATGAGCCGGGAAGAGGCCATCAAGCTGTCAGTCAAAGCTCTGCTAGAAGTGGTGCAAACTGGTGCGAAAAACATCGAGGTGGCCGTCCTCGCGAAGGGAAAACCGGTGGAGTTTCTGAGCGAGGAGAATGTGGATGCTACAGTGCAGGGCATTGCTGCTGAGAAGGAGGCAGAGGCGCAAAAGAAGCGCGATAGACAGGCTGGTCGCGCTCAACAAGAGCAAGCTACTGATGCTGCTGCTGCTGCTCCTGCTCCTGCAACAGCGTCGTCAGAGGATGCAGCTGGCACAATGGATGTCGATGAAGGAGCCGGTGCAGCACAATGAAGTCGGTTTCAGGGCCTTCCCGTACAAGCATTCTATCTCTATGATTTCCTCTGATCTGTTCCTGGTTTCTTGCTGTGACATTTTCATCTCGACGACACCACGAAAGCAGCGCGCGAGTAGGGGAAAAGCGCTGTGCTTCCGGAGCTGGCAACAGGCTTTTCTAGGATATTGGCAGGGGCAAAGGCGTCGAGGAGACCACAAAGGCCAGCTTCAGGCGTCAAAGGCTAATCGAGAGACGGTGTGTTCAAGTGTTTGATCTCACCGTCGTTGTGCTCGGTCTGCTGAAGTGCGTGACCCCGGACATCTAGGTCGGCCCATCACTTATACTTGAGACAAAGCTCTCCATCTACCTTTACACCTGTTCATTCAGATCTCATCCTCATCCATCAAGGACAGGCCATCCTTACGCAAATTTTTCCCGTCTGCTGCGTCGCATTCGACCTAGCGTGTCCACGTACGTCCTTTACTGCGCATCGACGGCCTCGTCTCTAACGCACAGCGATCTATGTCTGATCGACGAGGATTGTCTCCACCGCCTCCTCCTTCGTCGTCGTCTGATCGCGATTATGCAGGCTTTCGACCAAAACGCGACGCACGAGGCCGCGATAAGTCTGGTTCTTTCGACAAGCGGCCAGGATCCCAGGCACAGCAGCTTCATGATAGCCTGCGCGGGTACTCAGATCGCCCATCACGGCGCGGCGACCAACCCGGCCCCCGACCTCAGGAGGAAGACCTGCTCAGACGAGATCGACCACTTCCGCCACCAGACCGCACATCACATGCTTTCAGACGGTCGCCTTCTCCCGTAGGTCGGAGCAATTATATCAGGCAAGACCAAACTATGCCCTTTGAGCGTCGAGGAAACTTTGACGCACCTGTAAGAGGTCGGCAGGCCTTGCCGCCTGCACCGCCAGGACCACCACGAAATTACCCACCACACCAAACGGGCCCTCGCCATCCAGAGTCCCAGCACAGAGAAACGGTGCCAAATGGTCCCCGGCAATCTGCTTTTGATAATTATCATCGTCCGCCACCAGCGGGAGTAATAGCTGATGGGCCAAGAATACCGCGACAAGCACGATATGATGAACACAAGCATTATGATAATCGACAACGTCCACAAGATCATGGCCCGCCTCAGAATGGATATCATCAAGAACGACAAGTACCAATGCATGGTCAAGGAGGTCGGCGCGGCCCTCCTCTGCCGCCGCAAGCTCCCCCGTTTCATACAAAGCGCGCCCCATTGCTATCACAATCCCCAAGAGATGTTACGGATGGCTGGGAGAGGGCGCTCAGAGACGAGCAGCGACCCGGTCGTCAATTACCGCCATCACAACCGAGACGAAATGAAGAGGATCTGTTCGACCGAACGCCCCGGCGAGACAACGCTCGGGACCCAGTGCGAGGACCCATACATGAGCCGATACGAGAACAACAGTCCTCACGAGAAGCATTTTTGAGGTCAGCTGCCCGTGCACCTCATGCGAATCAGCGTCAGCCGCCATGGCAGAGACAGCAGGATTTCAGAAACAGTGACCAGCAGCATGATGCATCACTTCGGCGCGATGAGCCTGTATCGCGCGTGGCCAGTCATACTCATCGGGTTCAGGACCAGTCGCCTGGACCAAGTCGGCCAAGACGTTGGTCGCACTCGTCGAAAGGGTCCTCTGGCACCGGTGAGCGCCAGAGCTTCAAGCAGCAACACGGGCAATCCGAACAAGCAAGAAACAATAAAAGCCGCTCACCGAATGCCGTACCACGCAAGCCTCGGCCGGCAAGCAACAGCCGATCACCTCATGCAACCAAGCGCAAACAACAGCCAGTCCCTTGGCCATCAGGTGTGCCTTTACCGCCGCCTGTGGTGCCTGTCCTTGATCCTGAACTCGACCGCGAGGTCAAGGACAAAATCAAATCGCATGGGCAGAACGGCAGCAAGGTTTTTGAAGAAGGCAATTGGGTCAAGCAGAAGCTGAAAGAGGTGGAAGCTAAAAAAGTACCTATTTCCAAGCGCAGTCCTTCTCCAGCCTCAAGCACGCCCGCAAAGCGGCCTCGTATCGAAGAGCCAGAGGCACGGATCGAGTCGCAGAACACATCTGCCGTTGGCACGCCCCGTTCTGGGTTCTCAAAATCAGCCTTTGCGGATGGTGCGGTGTATGAGCGAATCGGTCAAGTTGGAGAGGGCACTTATGGCAAGGTGTACAAGGCAAAACATCGCGCGACAGGTGATATTGTCGCATTGAAGCGCATTCGCATGGAGCAAGAGCGTGATGGCTTTCCTATCACTTCAATGCGTGAAATTAAGCTCTTACAACGCTTGCGCCATCCAGGCGTGGTCACACTGCTCGAAATGATGATTGAGAAGGGGTCTGTGTATGTTGTGTTTGAGTACATGGAGCACGACTTGACGGGTCTCTTGGCCAATCCACAAATCGATTTTTCGCCGGCCAATATCAAGGATTTATCGCAGCAATTCTTTTCTGGTCTTGCATATCTACACAGCCAAGGTGTATTGCATCGCGACCTCAAGGCATCCAATATTCTGCTCAACAATGCTGGGGAGTTAAAGCTTGCTGACTTTGGCCTAGCGCGCTTCTTCCACAAGAACCCTGCTAAGGCCGCTGACTACACGAACCGCGTCATCACACTATGGTTCCGACCTCCGGAATTGTTGCTTGGTGCGACTGCTTATGGCGCATCAGTGGACATCTGGTCAGCAGGTTGCATCTTTGTCGAGCTCTTCACCAAAACTGCGCCATTTCCAGGCAAGGACGAGATTCATCAACTTGAGCTTATTTATCAACATATGGGCACTGCTACACGAGCTTCGTGGCCTGGAGTCGAGGCTCTGCCATGGTTTGAACTCGTCAAGCCTGGCCAATTCCCGGAAGGCAAATTCAAGGAACGCTTTGCAGACCAGCTCTCGCCGGCTGCTTTGCATCTCGCTGAATCAATTCTGGTCTTGGATCCGGCAAAGAGACCGACTGCGCAGGCCCTTCTTGAGCATGACTATTTCCGGCAAGAGCAGCCTGCTCCGGATCGACGCAGGCTCATTGATATTAGCGAATCGCATGAGTGGGACAGTAAGCAGAAAAAGCGCGACGAGCGTAAGAAGAGTCAGCAAGGCAAGCTACAAGCCCAGCAAGCAACACAGTCGCAGCGTCAAAAGTCAAAAGCGACTTCAAAGCAACAGCAACCGGTCGTCAGCTCTGGTTCAAGAGGTTCCGGTGGACAGAGTGCCGGCACGGCGCCGCCCAGTACATCTGATTGGGATCCTGGCGAGAGAGATAGCACCGGTCGTGCTTCTGCATAGTTTTGTACCATCACTTTACTCCAGCAATATAGCATCTTACACTTGAACCCAATACTACTCTTTTTACATTCTGCTTATATGTCTGACAAAGCTCAAGAAGCGCTTCATGAAGGTTTCCGCGCGCTACAGCAGCTACTTGCTCAGCCAGGAGACGGGCTCGCGCTACATAATCTCACAAAGCACTTTTCACAGGCCATCAAGCTACGGCCAAGTTGTGTCAGGGAGGTTGCGCCCTCGCTAGAGTCATGCGGACGGAAGCTCTGTGCGCTGGCCATGTGGGCGCAGGCTCTCATCTCTGAAAAAGACGCTGAGAAGCGATGCGAATACGGCTTGGAAAGTCTGGCTAGGATGAAGAAGCTCTATGGTGCTGGCTACGCGAGTGACAAGGAAGACGTTGGCTTTTGGAAGCACTACATCCTACATGCGGATAAGCAATTGGCTCTTGTCTTAGATGCTTATACTGCATTGCTGCAGCAGTCTGAGAGTGTATCGGAGGACGAAACCGCTGACGGCGCAACACGGGCAGCGTCCTATACTAGACGACTCATGGTAGACATGCGCGACTTTTACCAAGCGAGGCATCTGCCGCAACTCAAGACGCTAGAAAATGTGCTGAAGAAAGGCGGCCCGACCATGCAGGCCAAGTCAGAAGTCCTCATGAGCGATTTGGAAGTGCTTAAAAGGCACTTAAGCTAGTCATCTACAGCAATGCTTGCGCCGCCTCTGCGACAATATAGCCATGTCTCTTGAGCGCTTCCTTTGCTTGGGCAGCGGTGCAATTTGTTGCAAGCTTGAGAGCATGGATCTTAGCCTCAACGATGGTCCGATTGGCAAGGTCAACCCAAGATTGTGCCACACTCTCGAAGACAGCTGCCCGTCGGCTGTCCACCGTCTTTACTTGGAAAGACAAGAGCGCTGAGACTGGACGATGATCGGACAGCCTGCAAGCATGATTCCTGTAAGATACGCAAGACATGCGCGTATCACCAAGACCTCTATAGTATATGCGGTCACACCAGGCCGGCACCCTAGCCTTTTCCGAAGTATCGTAGAGATCTGTGCCCGGATCAAACTTATATGTAGGAGGAAAGCGAATTTGCGGCTCGTGGAATGACCGAAGACGATGAGTTGGATTCCGCTTGAGCTCAATCAGCAGCTGGTCAGCCTCCAGCAGCTTGGCAAGCTTTCCTTCCTTAATTTGCTGAATGACTTGATTGCGCCGACCGTTGATGCGGTAATTGAGATCGCCATTCAGGACGCACACTTCATGATCTAGAACCATGCTGCCGTCGCCACCACCGCCAAAGATGTGACGTTCAAGCTGCGATCCAGAGCCTGCCGGCAGTGCTGCATGATCGAGAATTGAAAAGATGTCGTTGTTTCGCGCCATGATGTGCTTTTGACCAGCGGCAAGATGACAATTTACGAAGCAGATGGATGTGTCGTCGAAAGTGAGGCGTATAATAATGCCACCTTTGTTGCCGTAACGACCTTTGAGACCAGTCTTGACCACGGTGGAATCGACGCAAGTGATGTGTTTGAGTAGAGCCTCTTTAACAAAAACGCACGAGAATAGACCAACCAGCTGCTTGACTTGCACCAATTGATAGCTCTCTGGCGAAGAGATGGCAACTTGCTTTTCCAAATGATTTTGCCATTGCTGATAAGCGATTGCTAGAGCCTTTTCCTCGAGCTTGTCGTCCTTTTTCTTCGAGCCAAAGAATCCTTTTGCAACAGATCTCGAAGCTTTGCCCTTGTCATCGAGGTCAACAAGCTCCTGGAAGCCAAAGACAATGATATCTGGCGCATCTGCTTCACGAATCATGCTCTCGATAAATTGCGAGTCTTCATAATCGCGACTCAGCCGCGAAGGTACAGACGCGCCAGCATTCCAGGTGCAGACCAATGCGCGAATCTCACGAAACGTCGAAAACTCGCCGATCCGCTTCTGCATTTCTGCGTCAAGCCAATCTGTCATCATGAGTCCATCCCAGATCTTGACGACACCATCTGTTGAGGTGGAGCACACGCCAAGCCGTCGTTCTTTCCAAAGGCCACCACGGTCAACACACATTTCAGTGACCGGCGAACGGTGCGCCGGCCATTCTTTAATGACGCGCCACGGCTTACTGTGCACATCATAGACAAAGATCTTGCCTGTTTTGAAGCTGGCCCAAAGATAATCTCCAACTGGCAACAATGCCGAAATATTGTAATGCGAGATGCTCAAGACATCGATGCAGCGTGGTTGACTCACCGAATAGATAGAGATCTTGCCATCATCATGGCCAAAGTAGACCTTGTCCGGGTCATGCCGCATATGTACAGCTGAAGTGATGAGGCCAGTAACGCGAGAAGCTTCGACGCCACGTTCGGGTGTGACTGGCTGTCCCGTGGCATGATATACGTGGACCGCTCGACCGCATCCAATCCATAATTTGCCATCGATAGCGAGAGCAGCTTGTGGGCCCGGCACTGTGCGTACACTGACATGAGGTGTCTTGTTCTTCAACGACATAGCTGCTGGATAAGTATGTAAATTGCCACCTTCATCGAGCGTCCACATAATGTGCAAGTCGCGCAAGATAGCCAAGATGGCGGATGTGTGCGCGCGATGTATACGCTCGACACAAATGCGATGCTTCAGATCATATTCATGCAGTGAGCCGTCTTTGAAGCCAACCCATAGAAATCGTCCCGTGTCAACAAGATTGGCTGATCCAACAGTGCGGAATTCGAGCGCGGTGATACGTGTATCTGGTACTGGTATCTGCCAGAGCACTTCTTGCGTCACGAGGTGCAAGACTTTGAGACGATCATTGTGTGCGACAACAAGCCAATCGCCAGCGATGGCTGTTCGGCGTACTTCCTTGCCTGTGGGGATTTCCCACGTTTTGCCCTTGAAGAGCGGCGGTTTGCGATTCGCTGTGGATGCATCTGGCTGGTCCATTGAGCGAGCGTTTTCCACCGGTATTTCTTCCTCGTCGCTGTCTTGGTCAATGTTGCTGCTTACCACGCGAGAACGAGGGACGTCCAAACTTGCCCGTCCTTCACGTGGTCTAGGCCGTTCGACTTGGAGCGACTGCCTTACGGTGATGTCCCGTGAAGGCAACATGGGCGCCGAAACCATTGGATCACTAGATGAAAGGCCCACTATTTGGTCGCGACTCGGCAGTTGTGGTCTGCTTGTTGGTGGCAGCATGAGAGTTGGTCGTTCAGGAAGCGAAGGCCGCTGTAATGGTGCATCTTCAACAGGCTGAAGTACAGGACTGGTTGAGCGCGATGTAGTCGGTGAACAGCTCCAATTGTGAAGTTTGGTGGGAGTGGGGGCACGCGAACGACTGCGCGATGCATGTCGTGAACCCGTTACTGGCGTCTTCGCGCGTGCTATAGGCGGTAAGGGCCTACTATGCGCTGAGCGCGACAGCCGATCATCGACATCGTCCCGGGCGATCGCGAGATCACTGAATATATCAATGTCGGCTGTCGGCACCGGCCGCGGTTCTGCGGGTGTCGGCCGTGGGAGTTTGAATCGCGGTGATGGAGGGGGTGGTTTGCTCCTCGTATCAGTCCGTTGAGGGCTTGCGCCAGACACAGTCGGAGGCGCTAGCAAATTGCTTTGGCGCTTGCTTGATAACGGGATAGGGATAGGCATTGCTTCCTCCACGGCCGGGGACGTTACAGGACTCGAAAACGGATCCGACTGAAGCACCATTACAGTCTCATTATCAATCTTTGACGCCGACGCATCACTCTCCTCGCGCGCCTGCTCAAGCGCACCATTTTGAGGCTTGATTTGTGGTTTGCTTGGCAACACAGGCTTAACAATAGGCCTATTTGGCTTGGGTGTCGCGGGCGTCGGCGGCCGGGCTGCGCTCTCAAAGCGTTCCCTTAGGCTCTTGACTCCTTCAGACATGGATACATGCTTGGGCGCGCGTCCCTTTGTCTGTACCAGAGACGCGTCTCTCCTCTACGCTGGCGAATGATGCTTGAGGTGTTGCATGCGATGAAGAGCGTGAGAATAAGGGGAATGTAGACAGTCACATAGAACCATCTAGGTGAAAGATTAGCTGTGCCTGAGGACAAGATGAGGTGACTGACTCGAGGATCAAGGCGTCTGCAAGCCCGTGTCAGAATAGGCATGTCTTACCCTTGTAGACAAACGTTTTGTCAATCGATGCACAAAGGCATATATCAGCCTGTTTGCTAGCCATTCGACGACTCGCTAGTATGCTGATGGACTCTACTACGGATTCTCGTCTACGATGCTATTCCCGAAACTCTCATTTCTTCTTTGCACTTGTTTCGAGGCAGGAGACGGACATTGACACTCGCCGCCCGAGTCATGATCAATCTGGTAGAGGCTCTTTTCTGTGTCTGATCTGCTTGCTTGCTTGCTTGCTTGCTAGAAAGGACCAAGATGCGGGCAGCTTCTTTCATCGTCAGCACTCGCTGAGACTTCATATCATTTATGAGACTGGCGGCTGCACTAAAGCACATTCGTCATCTGCAATCTCCCGAGCTTGCACGCTGTCTGATACGTTGCTTTTGGTTCGCAGAGAATGGCCAGGCTGGCCGACCTTGGTAGCCTGTACAGATTTTATGGCACTCTGTAAGCGCGCCCATTAAAGCCTTAAAATGAGATTTTGAGACCTATCACAAAAACCGTTGCGGATCAAGAAGGCTAATCTCCTTCTAAGCCCATGCAGGATGGTATTTTGATCTCATCCTTCAACAAGATGCAAGATTGCATCGAAGCTTTTGGTCATTGACAGGCAGATCAGGCAGCTAAAGGCGTTCAACTCTTGGAACAAGTCGGACATGTTGGTCTCACATCGCATGAGATTATAAGTCCTGCACGCGGCCTCCCGCTCACCAAAGTCATGCAGAGATTCCTTCTCGACACTATTTAGTCGAGGTCGCTCGCCCGTGTCCCCATACTTTGATCGGCCTTTCACTATTGTTGTACCGTCCCTTGTCGCCTGAGCCTAGGCAATCACCCTCCTTCAGCACATCACATTCTCTTGCTCTCTGAAACATGATACAAACAAAGTCCATGCAGCTCACCTGTAACAGTATCGTTCTCGTTGGTGAAAAGGTCAATGGCACTGTGAGATTAGATACTCCGCCGCAGCGGCCAATCTGCGTTGTGCTCTCGCTCGATGCGACTCGCAATGGTCGGAACGCCTTTCACAAGTCTCTTCTCGTCCGGAACGAGGACTTCTGCTTGAGAAATGGCAGATATGAAGCCGCCTTCTCAATACGCGTACCGCAAGAGTGTCCGCTTATGATTGATGGCGAGCGACTTTTTCACACACTACGTGCGTCCAGCAAGGCATTCGGGCGCAGCTATGACTCCAGCGAGACTGTCACTCTGGAAGTGCGTGGTCATACCGGTTCGCGCTCTCATGCGCAATTCTCTCAGCCTGCGACACGCCCAGCAAGCGCACGACATGTTCGCACCTTTTCGTTACCACTCTTGAGACCGTCTCGCCGCTTCTCATCACAACCTCTATGGCGACTACAAGAGGAGGCTCCTGATTCGCCTGAATCGACAGCCGCAATTCCATCAACACCAGGCTCTCCAGGCTCGCTGTGCGACTCTGAATGGTCATTTCCCGAATCTGGCGCAACCACACCTCGTTCCTTTGAAGAACCAAGTGCGCATCTGGCGCAGCGCTCGACTGACCGCAATAGCTTCAAGCCGCGACACAAGAAGACCTTTTCTATACAATCTCTGACAAGTCTGACAGATGGCCGTGCGAGTGCGATGGCGCGTTTCGCGCGCAAATTGAGTTTCAGGCATGAAGAGGAAGATATGGAGTTTGCTTGTTGCGGACAAGATGTATTGGCCGAGCCCGTTCGTCCATCTCGTCCGCCGTCGCCTCTGCTTTTCGCTACTCTTCCTGCTACTCTCTCTACTGCTCCTGCCTGTCCTCGCCGGCCCATGACTCGTGCAGAGAAACGGATGGGCCGTCTACCGTTGCTAGAGTTTGACTTTGGCTTCGACAATCCGCCTGCATTTGAGTTTGACGAGGCAGACGAGTACCGTAGCTAGCTATTGCTTTATAGATGACTCTTCTGCTGCTTCTGAGGCCTCCTCCATCTAGTATAGTCTTTGCCATTCCATCTCGTGGCTGTCTCTCCGCAAATGACTCATCTGCCCAACCACGCACGCACACACAGTCAAGAAGCAACAGGGTATAAGAGGCAGAGGAGGACGCGACAAAGGCCTCATAGAGGGCCTGACAAAGATTGCTGGTGCTGCAGCTGCGTTTGAAGTACTGGCTTGTCGTTCAGACCAGTCAAATCGCCCTTCATGGAACCAGTGAAGCGGTGTGTGCGATGCAAGCAAAAGAAAAAGGGCTGTTCGCGCGGCAGTCCCTGTGAGCGATGTGCCATGGCTGGCTTGACTGCTGAAGAATGCATCTACCTCCCAGAAGACGCGACATTCCGCACCGTCGTGCGCAAAAAACAGCCGCAGAAAGTCGCGTATCTTTCGTCATCACTTGGCAAGGAAAAGACTCATACAGAGATACAGCGGTGCAGTCGATGTATACGCACGGCTCGCGGATGTGATAGAAATCGACCTTGCGGACCATGTGCAGCAGGAGGGCTCACAGAATGGGAGTGTCGCTATACCTCCGCCTCGTCATTCAAGGTACGTGGCCCAGGTAAGAAGCCTGAAGGATCACCCTTGGTACAACAACTTGATGCAGATACGTTCAGGAAACAAGTACGCTCAGGCAGCACGAGTGCTTTGCCAGATAAAAAGTCGCTTCTCATCCCGGCCGACTACCGCACACCTTCGCCGCCAAGCAACGTTAGTCCTATTTCAGATGCTTGGGAAGAGGCAGTAGCTGACGAAGAGTCTCCTGTATTGTCACGACCATCGATTGCTGTGCCTATACCTGGAAAAGCGCAGGAAGTGATTCTACAACCACGGCAAACAAGCAGCAGTCATCCAAACGAATACCCGAACATGATGGGCCGTATCTATTCGCAGCAATCAAATGTGCCAGAGTCTTCTCCTCAAGTACTTACAGAGGACTTCCAGGGCTCATTGTCGCCTCTTAATTCTCCTCAATACCAGTCCTCGCCACCTGTATTTGGCTATCCGAATGACTCTGGGCTCTTTCAGCAGCCGTATCAGGAAGCGGCACTCATCAGAGCGCAACGTCAAGCGCAGCAGCCGTATATACAATATGGCTTTGGCACGGGCATGTACGCAGGCATGTCGACAAGTCCGCAACTCCACAATGCAGCCTACATGTACCCGCCAGCACGTAGCCTGGCTGGCTCCCCAAATGCAGCAGGCATGGCACCATCAAATAGTGCTGGCGCTGGAGCTGGAAGTGTACAGCGCCGCATTCTGGGCAGTCCCCAGCAACGACATTCTCCGCAGCCATATCTGGTTCCTTCACGAAGAGGCAGTGGTGTGGGGCATATTCAGGGCCAAATAGGATCAGGCTCAAGTGGCTCGCCGCTTAGCTACAATCTACAACCGCAGATGCAAAAGCAGTATACTCAGCAGATGTCGCGCTCCACAAGTGGTTCGCGTCTGGTCGAAACCGGTGGATCACCTATACCAGGTCAGCAGAATCGTGCCGGTGGGCCCGTGCGGTCAGTCTACGGCTCGCCGAGCGCAGCTGCGAGTAGTAGTGACTCACGCAATCTCGCTGTGCAGCATCAGTTGCACCACCAGCAGCAACAGCTACAAATTCACGAGCAGATTCGGTCGCAACAACAGATGCTTCAAGCGCAGCAAATGGCTGCCAGTCTACAGCCCCCTTTGCAACCAGAGCAGGAAGGACTCTTCGGACACGCAGGCTATCAAAAACTAGCACGCAGCTCAGAGAGCATTGATGGGGAGTTTCCCTTGTTTGGAGAAGTGGAGATGGAAGGCGAAGAATGACTTTTGCCCAGCGCAGCGCAGCGATAGTTTTAGCAATGATTTATTTGTTCAGTCCATGCCCGCTTCATTTCTTGATTCAACCCATGGGTCTCCAGTTACCTGTACACATTCACTACCTACACATCCAGCTGAGACTTGTTTTTATCGTCGTGAAAGGAGATGTATCTTGCTTACATAAGCGAAATTTGTGTCTGACTACATATTTGAACAATGATAGGTTTCGCTCAATGGCCCTGTCGTATAGTGGTTAGTACGGACGCCTTCCAAGCGTTTAACCCGGGTTCGAGTCCCGGCACGGTCACATTTTTTTGGTTTCCCATTTTTTGGCCGCTCCTGAAATGGGTCAATGTGAGAGAAACCCCGAGTCCCTGCCTGCTACGTGCGGCCAATGCTACATTCAGCTTGAGAAAGGCGATTAGCCACAAGACTGAAGAATTGTCTGAGACAGAAAGCGTCTGATGACGGATTCATGTCCACAAACAAAGCTTGAGCGCTTTCATTACAATGCACATCCGACGACAACTGGAGTCATTCTTACAGTGAAGAGACTGCAATGAAGACCTTATTCTGAAGCAGTACAGCCGAGAGTGAAATGCTGATTGATCGCAGCCTCCATTTGCGCGGCCACAGCATTCATATCGTCAATGGCTTTCCGTAGCTGCAACATGGCTGCAGATTTCGACACCGCGCCGCAGACGGGGCTTTCAGAAAACGCTTGATACTGATCGTCAGGTTTATCATGATTGGTGGCCTCTCGATCGGTCGTGATAGACTCGGCAGTGTTCCTGAGCTCAATGACCGAGTCTGGCGCAGCGATTGCGGAAGACTCGAACACATGCGAGGCCGCAAGATCGGGCCCAGATCGAAGAGAGAACTCGGTAGGAATGACCTCGAACCAAGCAGCGTAGAGACCTCTTGGCTTGAGTCGTTGGCAGTATACACCAGTCCGCAATGGTCTTGATTCTCCGTCGAGCCTGTTTTGAGTTACCAACGCCTTCCTTTCGACACTGATGTGTCGCTTCACATGTTGTTCCATGACGTTTGTCTCGAAGCCAATTAAGCCACATGTTGGACAGGAAAGACCTCCGGCGAACAAAGGCAGACCCTCGATCTGCCATGGTGGACGAGGCGGCAAGCTTACTTGAGCAATTGCGTTAAGAACCAAACCGAGCGACTCACATACGGTCTGAATATTGTCCAGAAACTTCATGCGTTCGAAGCCTTTCTTATACATCATTCGGTCGAAGGCGGACCCTTCTTGCCGGTGACCGAAGCTCTTCAGATGTTTTTTCAATTCGTGGAAGGATACGGCCTCCTTGCACACTGTACAGATGAGTATTTTGAGTTCGGTAGAGTAGATGAATGGCTGCAGGATCTTGATAGCTCTAGTCGTTTGTGAATATGGGACGCTCTGTGATAGGAGCTGCCGTGTAATGTCTCTTTGCAAAGAGAAGAGTGCATCTGAAGGCGAGTTAGACTGCGGTAAAGCTCTGGGAGGGAGAGGTGTGAGGGGTAAGTCAGTTCTAGCTCTTTTGAGCGGAATTACTTGATCGAGAGAATCGCCTGGCGATGGAAAAGAAGGCCCAACAGGGGTCTTGATGGTAGAGACGGACGCCGCTGTCGGAGGTTTCACCAGGACGGAAGTTTCTGGCCACGTGGGCGCAGCATTTTTGAGAGCAGCTGACTGCGTCGCCAAACTATTGGAGTTCCCAGGCATTTTGGCAGCTGCGCTGCTGCGAGGAAGCCGCGATACTGCTGGCAAATCTGGATCAGCGATTACTTCAAACCAAGCTCTGAGCGCGGGCCTGGTACCGAGCCTTTGACAAGGGACGGGAGTTCGCCAGAATGGCGAATCAGCTCTCGAAAACTTCCTTGGTATATGTTCAGAGATTTGTGATGCATGCTGAAGCTCGAGATGCTACTTCACAGTTCCTCTGAGCGGCGTCATGAAATTGCACAGTGAGCATGCGAAGCATCTGGGATTGAATTCAAGCCCTGAGATATATCGAATAGGTTTATCAGGGAATGGAACAGCGTAGCGATCGATTGGAGTAATTTTCATTTCTTTGAGCGCTAGATCGAAGGCTTGCAGGTACAAACGCATATCGAAGTCTTGTTGGTGATGCACCTCGTTTCGCAAAATGTGCAATTTGAGTTCACTGTAGATCACAGCTTCTTTACACAGTGTGCAGATGAGTACATTGAACTCGTCACAATAGCTGAATGCGATCATCTCTCAGAAGAATTAGAGGTGAGATGTTCGGGCGTGGCCAAGCATTTGTTTGGTAGCATCTGTTGTGTTGTTGTTAGAAAACCAGTTGGGCTAAAAGCGCGGATTTCTACTTGCATGACTCAGGAGCTTATGAACCTCAATTTCTAACACTTCCCCTAGCTCCAAGTCCATGCAAGGCTACATGAGCACACCATTTCGGCCACATGTGCATTCCTCCTTGAGCTGAATTCTC